>CM076576.1:697677894-698192279 GCA_034641835.2 Pinus albicaulis | reverse complement strand
CTCTTGGTGATTCCCGAGTGTGTGTGAGATGTCTCAGCCCTCATGAGGGGGTGGCCCTGCAGGTAGCCCCCCACATGCCCGGATGACCTCTTCATTGCAGCCCTCGATGCAGCTCCATATATTTGATGATGTCGGCCTTAGCCGCTTGCAGCGCCTCTTTGATTTGCATGTATCAGTCAGATTTTGTGAGCCCTTCCCCACTTATAGGGGGCATTTGGGTTGTATTTGTATCTCATGTACTCAGATATTATTGTATAAGTCCTGGCTGTTATCCCAGGAACAACATGTATGTGGGATCCCTCATTGTATTTTTATCTGGCTCATGTTTCTGCTGGCTGTACTTTATGGTTCGGTCCCTTGTTTAATGGACACACTATTCTTTTGTACTTTGTCTCGGCGGGCATAGGTATGCCTCCCCCGCCGCCTTTAGCACAGGTACCCTCTCATAAAAAGAGACTTGTTGCACCTGTAAGTCTCGTCTCCTCAGGGTCTAGTTCTTCAGCACATTAGTCTACCTTACATTTCTCTCTCTGACTTCCCTTTTGATGTATGGTGATTGAGTTCTTACAACGTACTTCGGTCATACGATTTTCTCCTAACACTCGCACGCTGGGGGGCAATCTGTTACACCATTTTTTGGTCATCTAACCTACTATCATTAGATGGACCCAAGTACACCATGTAAGACCAATTTTACCCTAAGTAAAATTGCTTTCACTATGCCAAATAACTTAATAAACCACATTTATTAGGTTGTTTATGGTCTAAACAGGAAACCCCAAAAGGAAATATTAAACAAATCTATATTTGTTTGATTTTCTTCATGGAATAATTAATTAATCAATAATTTAATTATTATTCCTCATCATGTTTAACCCAAAACAAAGAAATTAATTAGATAAACCTTTATTTATCTTATTATTTTCTAGGAATAATTATTTAAATCTTATTTAGATAATATTCCTTGTTAAATATGACCAAATCACCCACAAATGATTAAATAAATCATTATTTATTTAATTATCCTTCAACCACTTCCTTAAAAAGATAAATAAATCATTTATTTATTTATTATTAACAAATAAAGGGATTTGACCCAAGTCGAATACTTTTTCCCTCCAACAAATATAATAAAATATTCCATAAAAGGTGGATCTAGATTTGGTTAACATTATTTTAATCATGCACCAAGATCTAGAATGACCCAATATTTTGTTATAAATAGGAGGATTTTTCCTACCATTCTTCACCTTTTGTTGCCTATTAGATCACTCTGGATCTAAACTCTTGGTCTGACTTTGAGCCATTATCATTGTCATATTTTCCATTATTTGCTGTGTGAGCTCCCTTTGAGTTCTATCTTTGTATGGGTTTTCTACACCAACAAGAGAGAGAAATGCTAGATCTGAAGTGCTGAGGACTTCCAAGAACCCATCCCATTGAGGAGAATTGGAAACATCTTCTTGTTTTCCTCCCAGGTGCCCTTAATACAAAAATTCTTTCAAAAATTGTTCTTGTCTTGTCTATTGGATATATGGAGCAAACCCTTCCTTTTACTGCTTAATGTCTTTCTATGCATAGATATGGTTTTTTGCAGCTCTTGTCTTGATCAACTAACTGCAGATCTGAAGATATTGGCATCCACTTTTGATGTTAGGGCAATTACTTATGCGTAACTAAAGTGGTATTTTTTCGTACACTTCGACAAAGGATTCATATTAACAATCCTTCCCATCTTCCCTTCAATACCACGTAATTCGACTTCCTTTCCTTCTGAAAAAAATTTCAAGAAAAGTTCTTGAAAATTAAAAGCTACCATCCCCAAAGATTGTAACCATTGTACTCCTAGTACAACATCAGCGCCTCCCATAGGAATGGAAAGCATTGGACTAGTCAATACATATTCCCCCATGGTTAGCTTGATATTATGGCATTTTCCAGAGCAATTTATAGTTCCTCCATTTGCAACCATCACTTGACATTCTGGTGTTGGGTTTAGGAAACAATTTAATTCCTTGGCTACCTTACAATGAATAAAATTATGGGTGCTACCTGAATCAATCAACACTATTACCTTTTTCTTCTTGATCTATCCTGCTATCTTGAGAGTTTGAGGAGTGGTAATTCCTGCCAGTGCATTACATGATATGGTCAGATTCATTTCTTCCTCTTCTAGGGCCGGTTCCTGGTGTATATCCTCTTCTTGTTCATTTTCTTCTTCTTCTTCACAATCTAAGTAAAATAATTTCTTTTCAACACACTTATGACCTTTAGTGTATTTTCTATCACAACTGTAGAAAAGCCCTTTTTCTCTTTTTTCTTCCAATTTTTGTGGTGTCAACCTTGTAGGTTGTGGAAATCTAGGCGTAGCAACACTTCCTTCTTTATAGAATTGAGTGGTAGGCTTCCTTGTCGCCATAATTTTACATTCAACTTTTCTTGCCAACCTGAATGCCTTCTCCGATGAATCAGGTTCCAAAACGCGAACTTCATGTTGGATGTTATCCTTTAAAGTGCCTAGGAAGAGATCAATCCTGTGTTCCTCTGTAAGATCAGTTACCCATATATTCAATTTTTGGAAGTCCTCAATGTGCTGCCCCACTAAACCCTTTTGTTTGAGATTTATCAATTGGGTAAAGAAGGTGTTGCTCTTTGTATCCTCATTATGTGCTATCATTTCCTCCGTAAAAATTGACCAAGTGACAATTTTTTTACGGGAGCAAAGCCATTGATACCATACAAATGTATTTTGTTCTAAATGTAAATTTGCAATGCATACCTTTTGTGTGTTTTGCACGTTATGGAGATCAAAATATTGCTCCATCTGTAGTATCCATGTTACAGGATCCTTTCCATCAAACTTCCTCATATCCATTTTTGGAATATGGTGGCTCTTCCCGCCAACATTAGAGTTTATGAAATCACGATTAACATTTATTTTGTTCTCATCATGAGGTTCTTCTACTATCTTTTCACCATTAGGAAACATTTCTTGTATCAACTTTTTCAAACCTTCGATGTATGTTTTTAGATCATTCTTCATGTTTTCCATCTTAGCTTCCATGCCAACTTCCATGCCATCCATCTTAACTTCCACGCCATCCATCTTAGCTTCCACGCCTTTCTTCAAAACTTCCATTTCATTTTTTGTTGCTCTTTACGAGAGTGAAATTTGTTGCACTTTCTCTTGTAATTTTGATAGATCATGTTGCAATTCTTCATCTTCATGAGTCATAGTAGAGCCTTCTGAAGGCTTAATGGGTGTTGAATTCTTTTTTGGGGCCATTTTAGAATCCAATATTGATATCTATTCTACAAGATGCCCTTGGAATCAATTCAACTTGATTCTTCAAACAAGACTTATACAATTCGGAAAAAAATACACACCTTTTACTAGCTTTGAGGAGCTCGATATTGAAATTGTATTATCTCTGTTATTTCAGATTTTCAATATCTGAAATTCAGCACTGAAGTAGCCCTCTAAATTATCTTTTGAATGCCACAGGTCTGACCTGATTTGGATTCTCCAAGACAAATTTGTGTCCAATCTCCCACAATGACCTAATTCTGGACTGGTTCAGTAGAGCGAACTTGTACGACTTGCCACGTGTCACTGTTTTGTCCTTTGTCTTTGAAATTGATAGCGAAGAAACTACAGGCCGTGTGCTGGTGATCACTTTTAACGGCACTCCAATCCAATCTTCAGAGAGAGAGTTATTAAACTTTTCCCACGATCACCTCTTTGAGATGAAATTCAGGAGCCTGAAAAAGCACTACCTTCCACAGATCATATCTCCAAAAATATTGCGAACCAAGATCTGAAATTTTTTGACGACTTTCCTCAGGATTTCAGCTTCGCACCATACAAATTTCAGATTTTGACCCTTCGTAGAAAAAATTTATAGCGCAAATGCCATGATGACCTGTTTAGGAGCCTGAAAAAAGACCTAACTTCCACAGATCATATCTCCGAAAATATTACGAACCAAGCTCTGAAATTTTTAGAAAATCTTCCTCAGGATTTCGGCTTCGTACCCTAAAAATTTCAACTTCTGAAACTTCGTAGAAAAAAAGTTATAGCGAAAATTCCACGATGACCTGTTTGGAGCAACGAAACCCTAGAATCCAAAGCTCTAATACCAAATGTTGTGTAACTAGCTCCAAAAATAGAAGAAAAGAGATATCAACGCCTTAGAAATAAGCCACTTCGAGGGGGCAACCTCCATTACATTACATAAATGAACAATTCTTGGATGATACAAATGAACAAAACCTCCTTCTATATATAGGAGTCCTTGGGGCCACAATATAATCCTAGTGGGCCACAATGTAATCCTAGCTGACCTAACATTAATAATTTAAGGGCACAATAATAATAAAATGGGGGTTAAAATGGTACAATAATAACAATAAGGGGGTTACACTAGCAACAATAAGGGACTGTACTAGTAATATAGGGACCTAACATCGTAACTCCTATGACATGACGCATCAGGCTATACATGTCATGCGGCATGCCTCTCCACATCTGTAAGAGCCTATCATCGACCTCTATATATCTGAAATCAATGGGTTAGATGCCTGCATCAAAAAACAATGCAATGAGTTGGTTGCATAACTCCATCCTATATCTAGCTTCACTCAAATGTCGACCGCAGGCCAGTGCACCAGCAGGAGCAGGTCTTTGATCTGCATTGGCCTCCTGCTGATCCTCGACAATATTTGGCATAATGCCCTCTACATCCTCATCAAGATCCACAACTGGATCAGGTGGTGGTTGTGACATCTCCTCACCATCATAACAGGCAATGTCTGCAAAATATATACAATTAAACAACAATAATTAGACAATTTCATTACACAATTTAATAAAAACAAGTTAAAGAAAATGTTAGAATAAATTTAAATAAAATAGTAATATTAACTCTATCATCTGGCAGCTCATCATTTGTGAAGAGGATGTTGGCACACCCTCACCAATCCAACCATGCATAAGGACAGGGGACCATAATGAAGGGATGCTCAAAAACACTGGCTAGCAACCCCAATGCATCATCTGATATCCTCATTGGAAACAGAGTCTCGTCCCTCTTGGGCATCATCTCCTCCCACATATGCATACGTGCCTCAGTAATCGGCCTACAAGGCTGCCAAAGAAAAGAAGGCCTCTTCTCTGGAATCCTCTCAAAAAATAAACAAAAAATCTCTAAAGAAAAATGGAAGTTGACCCTCCCTTATGCATGAGCACGACATCTATCTAATGCTGTACAAAACTGCTGTAAAAAAATGGTAGACCACCTGACAAGTCGTTTTTGTTGTAGTAAAGAATCAACATAATATAAAAGCTGGAAACTAATGTGTTTCCCATCACTGGTGTTGTGCGAAATGGTCGAAATGATAAGTGAGAGACACTCGACCTCCTCATGACCAATTGCACCAATACGTAACTATCCTTCGGAGACCTAAAAATCTGAAGGAGACAATATATCTGCTCTAATGTATCTCTGGGAGTAAACTAAGTTATTCCCTACCACACAGCCAGCTAGAACCTCGGGGAATGAGGGAAAATCCACCCCTCTCCTCGAAAGCCCTATAATAAAATATACATCCTCCTCAGTGGGCATGTACCACTGATTGATACCAACTCAGAAAGCCTATTGCTAGGCATTCGCATTCCACCTTCGGATAAGATGTCTCAAAAAACCACTATAAGAATTTAGGGAAGTATCGTCCTCATAGAGCTTGAGGAGGCCTACCTGCCTTACGAGCCCCTCAGTTGCTGTTGTAATAGGGCGAGGGTATGCATCTCTCTCCCTCTCTCTTGCCTCCCACAGGCGAACCATGTTATATTCTTCCACCTGTTGTTGTTGTTGTTGCTCCTCTTCTTTCCTTTCACGTCTTTGAATGATTGACATATTAAACACAATTTTTTAATTAAATGACACATGTATTTACAAATATATGTATATAAATATTTTTTGAAAAATAAATAAAACAAGAGTCAATGCGCCAAAAACATAGTCACGCACTGGTCACGGTGCGTCCCTCCATAGAGACGCACCGGTGACGGTGCACATAATGATATAAAAAGCACCGGGAGAAATGCTCTAGAAAATATTTTTAGCACACCGTTCACAAAGTGCGGTGTCAGGAGGCCAGTGCGCTAGCTTCACTATATGCCCCAGGGCATATAGCTAAGTTAGCACACCGCTCTCCTGCCATCGTACATAGTCGTACAGTGTGGCCAGGTATCCGAGTGTACCGTGTCATAAAATTTACAATTACATGGTGCGCCTTTGGAATCCACCCTGGAACCATTGCGGATACACTTAGCACTGGTTTACCAACTTGAACCGTTGAAAATGTCGATTTACGGTTTTGGTGTGCCGAAAAACTTACATGCCCTTGAGCGGATAATTTAGTCAACGCACCGGGTGGCCGCGATTCAACATTGTCAATGATGTGGCCTGGTAAATGACGGCACCACACTTTTATTTTTTTTTAAAATAACACCCTGTGCCTCGTGTTATTGCCCCAGACCCCGTGCGGAATCCTTCAGCACCGGGTGTGGTGTGGCCTGTAAATTTATAGGCAGCACTACAAACTGGTGCAAGCCGAATGGCTCGAGCGCACCGTGTAACAATATATATATATTTTTTAATGGTTAATTTTAAGGTTTTGTCAAATTATAATCCACTAAAAGGTTTAATTATGGAAAAACAAGAAAAATACCTGTACATTTACCCATCGAGGAGGCATATTGGCAGTACAATTTAAGAAATAAAATTTGTCCACTGTTTTATAAAATTGAAGCTGGAGATTGGTGGCAATGTACAGCAGCAGTGCATGCAATAAGTGCAATGGGAGTACAGATGTCAGTGCGGCTCAAGCAAGGATAACTTGCACTGGTGCTTGAGAGCTCTGTAGCACTGAAAAAAGTAAAAAATGCAGTTTTTTGGCCGTAATTTTTTTTTTATTTAACCCTGTTTCGGTGCACGGATTTTTTACTGGAGTACCGGTGCATTGTCTTAATGCCGCACTGGGCTCTTTCTGTTTTCGTGCGCTTTTAGGAGGCACTGGAGTGGCGTAACTGTAACGCACCAGTGAAACTATAAGAACTTGACACATTGGTAACGGTGTTCGGTGAACTAATGATTTTTACAGTTTTTTGGCCGTACTTTTTTTTATTTAACCCTATTCTGGTGCATGGGATTTTTACTGCAGTACCGGTGCATTTCTTGTATTCCTCGTCGGGCTCTTTATGTTTTTGTGTGCTTTTAGGAGGCACTGGGGTGGCGTAATGTTATCGCACTGGTGCTCTACAGTAACATCACGCATCGGTAATGGTGTCCAGTGAACCAATGATTTCTGTGGTTTTTTGGCTGTAATTTTTTTTTATTTAACCCTATTCCGGTGTGCGGGGTTTTTACTGGAGTACTGGTGCATTTCCTATATGCCGCGTTGGGTTCTTTCTGTTTTCATGTGCTTTTTGGAGGCACCAGGGTGGGGTATTTTTAAAGCACTGGTGTTCTACAACAATATGACGCACCGGTAATAGTGTTCGGTGAACCAATGATTTCTCTGGTCTTTTTGGCCGTAATTTTTTTTATTTAACTCTATTCTGGTGCATGGGATTTTTGCTAGAGTACCGGTGCGTTGTCTGTATGCCGCACCAGGCTCTTTCTATTTTCGCGTGTTTTAAGGAGGCACTGGGGCAATGTAGTTTTAAAGCAATGGTGCTCTACAGTATCATGACACACTGGTAATAGTGTCTGGTGAACCAATGATTTCTGCAGTTTTTTGGCTGTAATTTTTTTTTATTTAACCATATTCTGGTGTGCAGCATTTATGGGGACCCCGGTGCGTTTCCATCATTCCGCCCTAGGAATTTTATGTTCCACTCACTTTTATGACCCACTAGGGTGTGGGGATGTGAGGCACCAGGGCTCTATAGTAACCTGACGCACCGGTAACAGTGTCCAGTGAACCAATGATTTCTGTTGTTTTTTTGCTGTAATTTTGTTTGTTTTAAATCCTTTTCCGGTGCGCAGCATTTACGGGGATCCCGGTGCATTTCAGTCATTCAGCCCCTAGACGTTTATGTTCTGTGTACTTTTTATGAGGCACCGAGGCTGACGATATGACATGCACCAGCACGGTTGCTGAACTAAAAGCACCGGGAGGGTGTGTACAGAGTGCACTGTTTTCGGTGTGCCAATGTTTTATGCGGTTTTTTGTCGTAATTTTTTTTATTTAACCATCCACCGATGTGCGTGTTTTGTGGGCACCCCGGTGCATTTCATTTATTCCACACTGGGCAATATTTGTGCGGTCGACATGTAAAGCACCAGTGCTCTACAGAAATAAAATGCACTGGGTGTGTTTGTATAGACAACACGTTGTCTGGTGTGCCAATTTTTGTAATGCACCAGTGCTTTGTCATATTGAACGCACCAGTGTATTTTAGGTTGATAAGAGCACCAAATGAAATACATCCGTAAAAACCTCCGCCCGCCAACCTCCTCTAGGATCCTCCGCTAGAAACAAACGTCTGGGGTATTTTTCTATGGGGTTCCTCAAAAACATCTGCTAGAGGGTCTTTTCCTTGTAGTGACTGTAGGTATTTTTTTATTTGTGCATGGGTTTGGTGTGCGTGAGTCTATTGGAGCTGAATACAAAATATCCTTCAAATTAATTGTAGCTATTTTCCCTAACAAGAACCAAATTTTGTCGAAATGTTAAAAAAAATTCGAAAACTAATACATTTTTGTTTAATTTTAAAGTTTATATGTTGTAGGTTGGGATTATTTATGGTTTTTTTGTGGAATATGGATTGAGAAATTTCATTATATAGTGCATAGGATGGACATATATTTTTCTCATTTCATGATCCACCAAAATTGGAGTGTGGCATGTAATTCAGTTCGGGGGTACCTTCTTCTTTCTTCCATTTCTCATTTGTGAATTGTATTTTTTTTCTAACATTAGTAGCGACTCTCTATTCATTCCATAAAACAAAAATGTAGGTTACATCAAAATATAAAATTTCTGACCTGAACCTGCCCATAGGAAACTAGATCTATTGGTCGTCTTAAAGAGTTATAGGCCATTGAAAACTTAAAAAGTTAAAAATGGTCCCTTACTATATTTAAAGGTCTATTATAGATCTTATCATATATAAAAATGTAGAAAAAGTAAATGCTATTTGTATTCATTGAAAAAAGCAAAAGTTCAGAGAATTTAGTCTTGAGAAGACTTAGTGGGTGTTGGGTCTTTGACACTCGACTCGGGCATGTCAACCTTCGCATATTTTGGAGATGTATATCAATACGTCTAAGACAGATGTTCTGGTGGTGTTGCTGTAATTGGATCTCCTCGATATCTCTGCAAATTTCCACTAGGATAGAGGCTTCCTATGGGTCCCCCCAATCTCTTGAACAGTGATAATCACCTTCACCAGTATACATTTCAGGGTACAGTAGATATGAATATATTGTTGAAATAGAGACAGTTTGTTGCGGGTATTAACAGGACCAGTTAAAATTGGGTCCATATCTTCCTCTACCACTTCTTCTTCCTCATTTTCCTTGACATCCTGTTACCACCCAGAAATCAAGGATTTGAAATGGTTGGGTGTTCCTTCTGAGTAAGCCTGAAACAGGTCCTCCATTATTTCTTTCCTAGATTTCTGTCCTCCTTTGGATTTACCCGGTTTAGCCTTCCTCTTGGCTTTTCCATCCTTCTTGCTCTACTAGTATTTAACCATTTTTTTTAGAACTTGGTCTTCGAGAAAATGTATGTCCACTGAGCTCCACACCGGGATATTGACCTGACATGCAACGAACTGTGGGTGAGAATTTCTAGGAAGACTTGTAGTAGAACACATCATAGCAATATGAAAGTTACAAATATTATTAACCAG
Organism: Pinus albicaulis; assembly: GCA_034641835.2. NCBI lineage: Eukaryota > Viridiplantae > Streptophyta > Pinopsida > Pinales > Pinaceae > Pinus > Pinus albicaulis. The sequence goes on along the minus strand of CM076576.1, from coordinate 698,182,357 downwards.
AGTATTATGCTGTATGGGAGCCATTAGATTCCTGCCAACCTTACCAGAATAAATATTGGGTTGAATGTTTGGCTACACCATCAGATCCAGATAGGTCACAACCTTCCAAACGTTGGTATTCCAACCATTCCAAATATTAACCGAAACCATGAAAGTAGAAAGAAGACTCGATATAACCACATGACTAACCCCGAATACAGAGAAGATGACCCCCATACTTGTCACAACAACTTCATTACAGACCAGACCAAAGAATAGAAAGTAGCCCTTACTAGCCAGAGAATTAAGCTTTTGGTGGTTCTAATGACATGAATAATGGTTTTAACCAAATCTCTGACATCCCTACTACCTAAAACCATGTATCCCTTCATTATCAAACAACTACCCACAGATATATCATTATAGGCTATATGGTCAAATTCCCATAGATCTCGACTACCATCAATATCATTACATAGCTAATTATAAGAAATTCAGGGAGGGTAAGGTACATAGGCATGCATAGGGGAGAAATATGAAGGATGCCAATGAAAGTCAAAAGAAAAACAGTCGAGGTTAGAAAAGGACACGCAATTTCATTACTACACCATCAAATTTCTTCGATGTAAAAAGAAGGTGCTATAGACAGATATACATCAATGTAATACAACAATGCAGGGGTGATAGAAACATAGGAGTAAAAAAGGAGTAGACATTCAATGTTAACAAAGGGTTGAAAATTATGAGGGTCATGGCATTGCAATACCACCACCTTAGTAGTTTTATTGTCCAGAGATTCCACCATAAACCCAAATTAGAAATGAAAATAGGAAGAGTAATAAAATTTATCAGAACCAAGTTACCCCAAGCATTAGCTAGGACCCAACACCAAAATTTGAGAGGGGACACTATAAGGAAAAGACCCTCTAGTTGATGTTTTTGAGGAAACCCTTATAAAAATAACCTAGACATCAATTTTTCTTTGATATTACAAGAGGAGGTTGGCAGGTGGAGGTTTTTGCGGATGTTTTTGTTCTAGTGGGCTTACCATGATAAACCACACCGATGCGTTCAACTAGAGAAAGCATCGGTGTACACAAAAAATTGGAACACTGGAACACCGTGAGCTCCGTATAAAATCTCCCGGTGTGTCTTATTACTGTAGCACACAAGTGCTTTATAAATATTTCACAGAAGTGCATCCTAAAACACCGCCACAAAAATGAAACAGCCCGATGCTATCCTAAGAAACCGCACCACTGTGCCTATAAAACCCACGCACTGGAATATGGTTAAATAACGAAAAATTACGGCAAAACATCTGCATTTTTTACTTTTCAGTGCTCTAGATTTCTCAAACACCGGTACAACTTTATCTTGTGTGAGGTGTCGTGCCATCGGAGCTTGATGCAGGGGCATTAGACACTAGCCAGCAATGTAGGAGGTTTTGTCCACATGTTGTGGCTAGAAGGGTTCGAAATCATTTAAATTGTAACAGCTAGGTGTCAATGCCTCAGATGAATGTTGCATTTAGATAAGTTAGAATTATTAGAAGTCGGATAGTTTAGTTCATTCCATCCGTCATGTTTCAGTTATTTGAGTAAATTGTAATTAGGCCTTTGATTTTCTAAACTGGTCCTCACCGAGGAACCGAAGAGACACGTTGTAATGTATATAAATTGTATCCCTTGGATGTATTGAGGGAGGAGATTTCTGCAATAAAATCTGTGTGTTGAACAATTGCTTCCGGTTGAATAAATTTCATGCTTATTGGCTACGAAATTGTCTTGGATCAATAATTGTGGGAGGGATTTGTTTAATTGTGAGGCGATTGAACACTGTCCTGTATATAATTTTTGAATTGAGTTGTTGTACAATCTCCGCATCTCTCTGTTCATTGTTTGCCTTGAATTTTTTGAACAATTGAAAACCCCACGCGCAGACGAGGTCTGTGTAAATCATGGTCGTCGAACTCTATTCTGAAACAGTGGAGACCCCGCTTAATAAAGAGATAAACTTGTTTCGTTGTTAATTGGAAATCCTGCCCCAAGGTTAGACCCTAAGTTAATGAATCCAAGGATAGCATAACCCGACTTAACCCCTAGTTAATCACGTTCCAAAACTGAGAGTGGATTTGCAAAACCAAACCGCCCATATTGCACCGCTTTTGTGGAGTAAGCAGTAATTTCCATTTGGGAGCGATTCCATAGAGTAGCTAACACGTGGCCTAAGGTGAGACCCCCAAAACCACCTTTTCGAATGCCATCACACATTAAATTTTGACTGAGGAGGCAGTGCGATATCAATGAATGTCGTCGATTTGGAGGGAAGCCCATCGAACGATGGTCGCATTCAGAGTAGCACGAAGGATAATCTAAGGTATGTTGTATGTATTTAATTGAATTCCGCCAATTGTATGTGTGGTCCCGAAGTATATTAAAGTGTTTCCTTTCAAATATTGTTGGGTTTTTAATATAATTCGAATGGATTAAGGTTGTAAGGTATAAGGAGGTAGACATAGGACTATCGCAAAGTTATAATGTGGGGAATTAAAGTCCAAAAATATATTTAAATTTTTCCAAATTTTGCTGAATGTATTTATTTGTCAGTTTCTTCGGAATTGATAAATAAATTACAAGGAAGTTGCAGAAAACCATGTGGAGGTGAACCGAGTCAATTTAGAGCAAATGCTAACAGAGTGACAATAGTAGACCAACTCTCCTTAGGGGCTGAATTTCAATTTTGTAGCTGTCAATTGTGGTATCAGAGCTGTTTTTGAGTTCTTTTTGCAGAGAATTAACATGGCGATCCTAGTTGGTAGAGGTGCTGGTAGAAGGAGAGGCGGACCTGTTGCCAATGCAGAGGTGTTGGGGATCTTGCAGAGGTTCGAGGCTAGAATGGATGCCATGGAGCGAAGACAGCCCAGAAATCCTGAAGACATCAATGAACCTGAGATAGAAGAATCTAGAGAAATTGCTGAGATTCCTCCTGACATGAGGCTCCTTAGAACTGTTATGGGGTCTGCAGTTAAGCCAAAGATTTAAGTATCAAGTTTTGCAGGAGGACTAAATCCAAAGGAGCTGGTGGGCTGGATTAATGAAATGAACAAGCGTTTTGACTATGAAGAAATGAGTGAAGATAAGAAGGTCAAGTTTACAGTAATAAAGCTGAAGGGACATGCTGCACTTTGGTGGGATGGAGTGCAAGCAGAAAGAAGGAGAGGTGGCAAACAACCTATCAAAATTTGGACCAAAATGATGGCTAAATTAAAAGGTAAATTTTTGCCTAGTGATTATCAATTAACATTTTTTAGGCAAATGCATAACCTGAGACAGAGGTTGCTGACAGTAAAATAATACATAGAGGAATTCTATAGAGTAAGCATAAGAGCTGGGCAATTTCAGGACACACCAGAGAAGACTGCCAGATATGTGAATGGTCTCAAGATGGAGATCCAAGATGAGATTGGTATTTTTTCTCCTAAGACAGTGGAAGAGGCCTATCAAATGGCCTTGAAAGCAGAGGAGAAACTCCTGAGGAAGCAGTCTGCCAAAAAGAGAGGTACTTTCCATGGAAAGGGCAGTCAGGGTGGTAGAGGAAAGCCTACTACACCCAGGGATGGAGCTAACAGTAGCTCACCTTAGAATGCATCTACAGAGGGTGATGCAAGAGGTAGAAGGGGTTCTTACAGAGGAAGAGGAGGCAAAGGCAGAGGTAGAGAATTGAGGTGCTATAGATGTCAGCAAGTGGGACACAAGCACTATGAGTGCCTAGAGAATGTGGGTGTTGGCCCAAGGAATGCTGTTGTTGCCCAAGTTGGAGAAGAGACAGCAATTGAAGAATAAATCCTACCAGAGAGGGGAGAGTCCTTGGTGGTTAATAAGATCCCGTTGAAACAAATCAAACAGGTCACTAAGCCTGCACAAAGGAAGAATCTTTTTAGGAGCATATGCAAAATCCAAGGGAAATGCTGCCAGCTAGTCATTGATAGTGGCAGCACAGAAAATTTGGTTTCCACTGAGGTGATAGAAAAATTGAAACTGAAAACAAGGGAGCATCCAACTCCCTATAGGGTGTCCTGGCTGCATAAAGGGCACCAGCTAGTTGTAAAAGAACAATGTGAGATAGAGCTGCAAATGGGAAAGTACAAAAAAAAAAATCCTATGTGATGTGATGCCTATGGATGTGTGTCACATGCTGCTAGGTAGACCTTGGCAATTTGACAGAGTAGCGGTGCATGATGGCAAGAAGAACACTTACAAGTTCTTCAAGGAAGAAGGAGAGCCATAAAGTAGAGTGGTTGATCTAAAGAACTTGTTGCTGAGCGGGAAGGAATATTTTTAGCAGATAGAAGAAGAAGAGGTAAGTTTTTCTTTATTTTGCAAACCTAAGGTAGTTCTTACTTCTACAAAGATTTCTGATTTTCCAATAGAAGTCCAAGAAATTTTAGAAAATAATTGTGACATTGTTGTGGATGATTTACTTGATGAGATGCCATCTGTGAGAAAGATCAGCCATCAGATATATTTTATCCTTGGTTCAAATTTGCCAAATAAGGTAGCCTATAGAATGAATCCCACATAAAATGAGGAAATCATGAGACAAGTACATGAATTGGTGGACAAGGGACTGATCAGAGAAAGTTTGAGTCCATGTGCAGTACGAGCAGTATTGAGCCCAAAGAAAGATGGAGGCTGGAGGATGTGTACTGATTCCATAGCAATCAATAAAATAAAAATCATGTAAAGATTGCCTTTGCCTAGAGTAGAGGATTTAATGGATTGTTTGAGTGGTGCTAAATATTTTTCAAAGATAGATTTAAAAAGTGGATATCATCAGATTAGAATAAGAGAGGGTGATGAGTGGAAAACTGCCTTTAAACAAATGAAGGACTGTATGAATGGATGGTAATGCCTTTTGGGTTGTCAAATGCACCTAGCAATTTTATGAGACTTATGAATGAAGTATTGAAGGAATTCATAGGTAAATTTGTGATAGTGTATCTGGATGATATATTAGTTTTAAGAAAAACTAAAGAAGAGAATTTAAGGCATCTTAATTATGTCTTGAAGAAGCTGCACCAAGAGAAAATGTTGATAATCTTAAAGAAATGCTCATTCATGAAGGAAGAGTTGGTGTATTTGGGCTTTGTTGTTTCTGCAGAAGGATTGAAGATGGACCCAGAAAAGGTTAAGGCAATTGTGGAGTGGCCTTCACCCAGAAATGTTTTTTAGGTAAGAAATTTCCATGGACTTGCCAGTTTTTACAGGAAATATATAAGAAACTTCAGCAAGATTAATGCACCCATCATTGAGAAAATAAAAAAGAACAAACAACCATTTAAATGGACTACTGAAGCAGAAAGAAACTTTAAACTTTTGAAGCAAAAGATAACTGAAAAGCCTGTTTTGATTCTACCTGATTTTGCTAAACCATTTCAAGTGAAGTGTGATGCCAGTGGAGAGGCCATTGGAGCTGTGCTGAGTCAGGATGATAGGCTTGTAGCCTATTTCAATGAAAATCTGAATGACACCAGAAGGACGTATTCCTCTTATGAGAAGGAATTCTATGCAATTGTTCAGGCATTGAAAAAGTGGAGGCATTATTTGATGTCCAAGGAATTTGTGTTATACTCTGATAACCACGCTTTACAGTACATTTTACAGCAACCCAAGTTAAATCATAAGCATGCCAAATGGGTTGAGTATCTCCAAGGTTTCAACTTTGTTTTGAAACACATAAGTGGCCAAGCAAATAAGGTCATTGATACTTTGAGTATGAGGCACATGCTTGTTCAAGAAACCAATTTTGAAGTTGTAGGATTGAATTTTCTCAAAGAATTGTATAAAATAGATTCAGATTTTAAGGAAGAATTTGAGGCATGTTGTGACCCTTTTCTAACAGAAAGAAGCCAGTGGCTGGATTATTTCTTGCAGGAAGATTTACTATTCAGGAGAAACCAACTGTGTGTACCAAAATGTTCCATGAGAGAAAACTTGATCAAGGAGAAGCATAGTGGTGGACCTGCTGGACACTTTAGCACTGAAAAAACTTATGAGCAGCTGAGTCATTTCTATTATTGGCCCAAGATGAGAGAAAAAGTGGACAAGTTTGTGAAAAATTGCAAAATCTGTCAATATGCCAAAGGAAGGAGCCAGAATGCAGGATTGTACACTCCCTTGCCTATTCTAGACAGGCCTTGGGACATGGTGAGTATGAATTTTTTTCTAGGATTTCCCAAGACTCAGAGAGGGAATGGTGCAGTCTTTTTTGTAGTGGACATATTCTCTCAAATGGCACATTTTATTCCATGTTACAAAACTAGTGATGCCACCCATGTTGCTAACTTCTTTTTCAAAGAAGTTAGATTGCATGGGTTGCCCAAGAGTATTGTTTCAGACAGAGACACCAGATTTGTGGGCCATTTTTGGAGGACACTGTGGAAGAAAATTGGTACGCAACTGAGTTTCAGCTTAGCTTATCATCCTTAGACTGATGGAAAAACTGAGGTAGTGAATAGGAGTCTGGGAAATTTGTTGAGAAGTCTTGCCGGAGAGCATCCCAAGCAGTGGGATCATATTTTTCCTCAGGCAGAATATGAATATAATGACTCACCAAATAGAAGCACAGGGCAGATTCCATTCCACATTTTCTATGGAATGCACCCCAGAGGAATATCAAAGTTAAGAAATCTGGGAAAGGCAGAACTGAGGAGTGCTGATGGTGAGGAATTTGCTTCAAAGATCCAAGCCATACATGAACAAGTTAAACAACAGCTACAAGGCAGCAGCATCAGATACAAGGACAAAGCAGACTTGAGCAGAAAAGAAGTCCATTTTGAAGTAGGAGATTTGGTTTTGGCGCACTTGAGAAAGGAGATATTCCCAAAAAACAATATAACAAACTGAAGTTCAAAAAGATTGGACCATGCAAGATACTTATAAAGTTTTCTGCAAATGCTTATGAGATTGAATTACCTCTTGATGTTGGAATATCTCCCATTTTTAATATTGCAGATTTGTACAAGTATGAAGATGATGGTGCAGAAGAGGGACCAATAGACAAGGAACAAATTGAGTGGAAAAATCAGCTACCTCCATCACAACCATTGCAACCAGAGAAGCTAATGGACAAAAGAGTGCTCAGGAAGACCATAGGACAAGAGTACTTTCAGTACTTAATCAAATGGAAGGACCAGCCAGAGGAAGATGCCACTTGGATGACTGAAGGAATGTTGTAGAAGATAGGAAGATCAATGGAAGAGCTCATGGACAAGAGTCCATGAAGAAATTTTCCCTCGGGAGTCTGATGCAGGGGCATTAGACACTAGCCAACAATGTAGGAGGTTTTGTCCACATGTTGTGGCTAGAAGGGTTCGAAATCATTTAAATTGTAACAGCTAGGTGTAAATACCTCAACTGCCTGTTGCATTTAGATAATTTATAATTAGTAGAAGTCGGATAGTTCAGTTCAGTCCATCCGTCATGTTTCAGTTATTTGAGTAAATTGTAATTAGGCCTTTGATTTTCTAAACCGGTCGTCACCGAGGAACCGAAGAGACACGTTGTAATGTATATAAATTGTATCCCTTGAATGTATTGAGGGAGGATATTTCTACAATGAAATATTTGTATTAAAAAATTGCTTCTAGTTGAATAAATTTCATGCTCATTGGCTACGAAATTGTCTTGGATCGATAATTGTGGGAGGGATTTGTTTAATTGTGAGGCGATTGAACACTGTCCTGTATATAATTGTTGAATTGAGTTGTTGTAAAATCTCTCCATCTCTCTGTTCATTGTTTCCCTTGAATTGTTTGAACAATTGAAAACCCCACCCACAGATGAGGTCTGTGTAAATCATGGTCGTTGAAATCTGTTCCGAAACAGTGGAGACCCCGCTTAATAAAGAGATAAACTTGTTTTGCTGTTAATTGGAAATCTTGCCCCAAGGTTAGACCCTAAGTTAATGAATACAAGGATAGCATAACTCGACTTAACCCCTGGTCAATCACGTTCCAAAACTAAGAGTGGATTTGCAAAACCAAACCGCCCATATCGTACCGCTTTTGTGGAGTAAGCGGTAATTTCCATTTGGGAGTGATTCCATAGAGAAGATGACACGTGGCCTAAGGCGAGACCCCCAAAACCACCTTTTCGAACGCCATTACACATTAAAGTTTGACTGAGGAGGCAGTGCAATATCGACAAACGCTGTCGATATGGAGGGAAGCCCATCGAATGGTGGTCACATTCAAAGTAGCACGAAGGATAATCTAAGGTATGTTGTATGTATTTAATTGAATTCCACCAATTGTATGTGTGGGCCCAGAGTATATTAAAGTGTTTCCTTGCAAAGATTGTCAGGTTGTTAATATAAGTCGAAGGGATTAAGGTTGTAAGGTATAAGGAGGTAGACATAGGACTGTCGCAAAGTTATAATGTGGGGAATTAAAGTCCAGAAATATATTTAAAATTTTCCAAAGTTTGCTGAATGTATTTATTTGTCAATTTCTTCGAAATTGATAAATAAATTACAAGGAAGTTGCGGAAAACCACATGGATGTGAATTGAGTCAATTAAGAGCAAATGCTGACAGAGAGACAATAGTAGACCAACTCTCCTTAGGGGCCAACTTTCAGTTTTGTGGTTGTTAGAGCTCCCATTGCATGCATTACTACTATCCATTGTCCACCATCTACATTTTGAATTTTGAAAAATGGTGGGAATATTTAGTTTTTCAAATTCTATAGCCAATATGCCTCCTTGATGGCCAAATGTATAGGTGTTTTCCTTGTTTTTCCATAATTAAACCTTTTAGTGGATTATTTTTGTAGATTAGCTTAAAATTCACCTTGTTTTAAAAAAAAAAAAATTCCCATGTGGTTTGCTCGACCCATTCGACTCACACCGGTTCGCGGTACTGCCTATAAATTTACAGGTCACACCACCACCGGTGCTAACAGTATCTACACTGGTTCCATAGAGGTACCAAAATGCACACCATGATTTTTTAAAATTTAAAAAAAATTGAGGTGCGTTGTGTTTCCTGCCCGCACCGTTGACCTTGTCAAATAGCAAGAATGTGGTGTGTTGATGGAAATAACCGCCCCAAGACGGTTAATTTTTTTAGTGCACCGCATTCTGGAAATTCGACATGGTCAATGGTGCGACCTATTAAAATATCACACAGTTCAATATGTAGTGATGTCAGCAAGGCAGTGCGCTGACCGACCTATACACCCTAGGGCGTATATTTTGGTCAGCGTATCTCCCTCCTAATACTGGTCCATGGTCATCAGTGCGATATTTTATAGCACTACACCATTGAATTTGGAACAATGCCAGGAGGGTGGTGCACACAAAATTTTCAAGTGCACCGTTTCCGGTGCTCTGCAAATTTTCTAGTGCAACACTTTCGGTGCGAAACAAAAAAAAGATGCACCGTGACCAGTGCATGCCTGTTTTTTGTGGCGCACTGATTATTTTTTTTTGTCAAATATATATATATATATATATATATGTCTCATTTAATAAAAAAATTGTATTTAATATGTCAATCACTCAACGACGTGAAAGGAGAGAAGGGAGGGCACAACAACAACAATAGGCGGACCATTATAACATGGTTCGCCTGTGGGAGGCATGAGAGAGCAAGAGAGATGTGTAGCCTTGCCCTATTACAAAATCTACCCAAGGTATACTAAGCCAGGTAGGCCTCCTCAAGTTCTATGAGGAGGCTACTTCACTAAAGGGCTAGGGTGTGTTTTTGTGACATCTTATCCACAGGCGGAATGCCCACCTACACGCTTTATGAGTTGGTCCTAACCAATGGTATGCGACCACTGAGGAGGAAATTTATTTCATTGCTGGGTTATCAAGGAGAGGTGTGGATTTTCCCTCATTCCCAGAGGTTCAAGTTGGCTACGTAGTAGGGAGTCAGTTGGTGTACTCCCAGAGATACATTAGTGCAGATATACTATCTCCTTCAGATTTTTGGGTCTCTGGGGGTCAGGTATGTATTGCTACATTTGGTAGTGAGGAGGTGAGGTGCCTCTCACTTCTGATTTCAACCATTTCACACAACGCCAATGATGGGAAATGCATTAGTTTCCTGATTCTATATTATGTTTATTCTTTAGTAGAGGGGCCACAACTTGTCACGTGATCTACCATTTTTTTGCTTTAGTTTTGCACAACCTTAGATAGATGTCATGCTCATGCACAAGGGAGGGTCAACTTCCCTTTTTCTTTAGAGATATTTTGTTTATTTTTTGAGAGGTTTCCAGAGACGAGGCCTACTTTTTTTCGGTAGCCTCGTAGGCCAATGTTGCATGCATGGATGCACATGTGGGGACAGATGATGCCAAATAAGGGCAAGACTGATTTTTCCATGAGGATATCGCATGATGCACTAGAGTTGCTAGCCAGTGATGATGGGAATCCCTTCGTTATGGTCCCCTGTCGTTATGCTGGTTTGAATAGGAGTGGGTGTGCCAACATCCTTTTCATAAATGATGAGCTGTCAGATGATAGAGGTAATATTAATCTTAATTTATTTAAATTTATTCTAACAATGTTCTTTAAATTTTTTTTGTTTAACTTTTTAATGAAATTGTCTAATTATTGTTGTGTACTTATATATATTTTGTAGACATTGGTTCTTTTGATGGCAATGAGATTACAGCCCCACCAAATAATCCATGTGTGGATCCTGATCATGATCAGGACATGGCATATACCGAGGATCATGAGGCTGGTGTAGACATACCTACTCCTACTGTTGCGCCAATACCTCCTTTTACTAGGTGTGTTAGGCTTAACATTAGGTTGAGGAGGGAGTTAGGTGACCAATTCTTTTCATTGTTTGTTGAGGTGGGAGTTAGGCCTGCCACTATGAGAGATATACATGCTGATGGTAGGTTGGTATATATGTGGAGAGGCATGCTGCGTGATATTTACAACCTGATGTTGCATGTCGTAGGAGCTACGACCATAGTTACGCTGTTGATGGGGACACTTCGACGTTATAGGCATAGTCAGGACGCAGCACGTCGACAGTCCATGAGCAGCGACACATCATCCGATGATCATGGGAGTGATCATCGTTCACCTTGCGCTGTACCAGATGAGCAGCCAGTAGCATTGAGCAACAGTCATGCTAGAGAGTAGGCTAGACCATCAACCATGTCAAGTCATCACGATGAGCAACCGACAGTTGATCCTGATCAGCATGAGGCACTAGTACCAGATTAACAGGCACATGATGATCAAAATGTGTCAAAAATTTTCGAGGGTGCACCATTGAGTGAGCAGGCCTCAACTAGTACTGCTATTGATGATATTGTACCACGAGCTGGTATTTGACATTTATATTACAATTGTATATTTTTGACATTATATATATATATAGATATATTTGTTCCATATATTTTATGTTCATGTTGCAGTTGTACTTAATTTACATGTTTGTGATCATCATGATGTGTATATTGATAGGTCATGTTAGATATGTTCAATTAATGTGTAGATTGCGGATAGATGAATATGTGATAGTAGTTATTTGACATGAGATGTATATTTTATGTTTGTGTTGTGATGATGTTATACAATGTTAATTATGTTTTTTTAGATGATCATGATCACGATGATGTTAGCGAATTTGAATTTGTTTTTTTGTCGAATATGATGTTTGTATATATCATGGTATTTATTAAATATCATGTCGTTATTTTAATTGAAATTTTAATTTTCATTGTGTAAAATTAGAAAATTGTACTTGTATTTGTAATTGTAATTCTATGTAAAATATTTGTAAAATTAATTGTAATTGTAATATTTAATTTATTGTGAAATCATTGTAATTGTAATTTTAATTGTAATTGTATATAGGACAAATTGTAAAGTTGAAATTTTAATTTTAATTGTATGTAAAATTCTAAAATTTTAATTGTATTTGTAATTGTAATTTTAATTTTAATTGTATGTAAAATGTGTAAAATTCTAATTTTAATTGTAATATTTAATTTATTGTGAAATGGTTGTAATTGTAATTTTAATTGGAATTGTATATATGACAAATTGTAAAATTGTAATTGTAATTGTAATTGTATGTAAAATTCTAAAATTGTAATTGTAATTGTAGGTAAAATATTTGTAAAATTTTAATTTCTAATTTTAATATTTAATTTATTGTGAAATGATTGTAATTCTAATTTTAATTGTAATTGTATATATGTAAAATTGTAATTGTAATTGTAATTGTATGTAAAATTCTAAATAGTAATTATAATGGTATATATGTAAATTTATAAAATTGTAATTGCAATTTTAAGTTTTATGTAAAATATTAAAATTGTAATTGTAATTGATGTAGAATATTTGTAAAATTTTACTTGTATTAATGTTAAATGATTTTATTAAAAATAAAAAAATAAAAAATTTGTAAAATTTTAAATAATTGTAAAATAATACAAAAAAAATAACTTTATACAGTACCCCATTGTTCTTGAAATAATAATCTTTATAAAAACCCGCCTTAAAAGGTATACATATTGATGAAATAACACATGTACCATATCACTCTTGGTTGTCATGATCACCCTCAGTATCTTCCAGCTCGCACGACATGATAACACTATTGTTCTCAAAAATATGTTTTGATCTATGGTCATATCTCAGTACAAACCACCAATCCCTATCCAACACATCTGGGTTAAAAAAACACCTCGTTTTAGTGCTTGGGGAAAACATAGGGCTCCTAAGCTTCATCCCACATATTTCTAGGGTTGATACATATTAGCCTACTATCACGATCTTCCTTTAGATTATTCTGATCAAAGGTGTCTCACCACTTTCACCTAAAAATAACACATTGGAAAGAAGAGAAATACACTTCAATGATCTCTTGTATCTTTCTGACGTAACCTAACATCCCTCGTACTAGGTTTTAATCACAGTGGCTAGATCGACTAGATTGATCGAACTTTACTTCCACTCCACAGTCTTATGTGATGTGTCCATCATCAACATTTTCTGTGCGAAAATGGTGTCTATATTCCCACATAGATGGGAACAAATGCACCTATAAAAAAGTTAAAAAATCATAGTGTCATGTGTCTTATAATAACCCAATAGTTAAAATATGAAATATAGATGTAATTACATTTTAATGGTGCATTATTAAGTTTCAAATGTACATATAAATTAAATAGATTATTACCAAGTTTTTGTAGCCAATCCCTACGTTTAGTGCATCCTCTTCAGCACACGGGTAATTACTGGTTGCACCATATTTCTCTCTAACATGGTTAGAAACCCAACTGTTGGCGCATATTTTTGGCATATTTTATTTTAAATGATCAGGATAAGGCATGCTTCTACCATTCAACCATCTAAAATATTTCATGTCACTATCCCATTTCATCCTCTTTTATTCATACAATGCGACCCACATTTTTGTTGCTTCAGAATTGTAAAGAACAAATTTATTGATTGCTTCAATTTCTGCATTCGTTGATGAGATCAAACTGGCATTATATAGTACATAGAGATCAAAATATACATTATATCAAAGTTCAACATTAATATTTAATTTGTGTAAATTTTAAAAATTATAAGTCACTTACTATTTATCAAGTGTTTTTTTCCATTCATTTGGAGCAACTCCCATTCTCTTTTGTCTTCATCCCTTTCATCATCCCAAATTACCACACCTAGTCTATTGTCGATTTGCTTGATGTACTCATTGGCATAATAGAAAGACTTATACGATATGTACCCCTCTGCCATAGACCCCTTGGGTTTTCCCCTTTCTCGAACAAAACCTTTCAATTTCTTCATGTACCTCTCTAAGAAGAACATCCAATGACAAGAAACCACCCCAACTAGTTCAACCTCATCTACTAGGTGGATTAGAAGATGAACCTACAAGTCCATGAAACTCGTTGGAAGTTCCTTCTCAAACATACAAGAAATATCAAATATCTCTTGACGCCACCGTGGAATGCTATCTAGATGAATCTCCTTTGATGTGATCCAACGTACAAATGCAGATAATTTAGATATGATATGTCCTAGGTCTTGAGGGAATTCATGTTTCACACCCCCACACATGAACAAAGGACAATGAAACTGCAAAGTTATAAACACGTGCAATAATATACGAAATTAGTTATGGTTTATGGTCCTTGCATCGGATAAAATTTATTAATATAAAAAATAATAAAATCATGCTTTTGAAATTATATGTGTTCTTAGAAGATTCAAATGATCATGTTATTTCAACCCTAATAAATGGTCATCCACGCTAAAGTGGCGCCGTAGTTGTTAAACACACACATGGTGTATGAAGAAAGATAAAAACACACATAGAAATATAAGCATGAGATACTCATATTATTCACCATAGATGTACATTTATAATACAATTGTGTGATTCTTGGATTCATCTCCCAAGGTCACTTGGACTCCTCTGTGACTCTTCATCTTCCATACCTACCCATAGAGGATTAGGTGTTCAACATTGCCCCCCTTAATCCGAAAGGGTATGTGTGAGTCAAAGAAGAGATTTGTAATGCAAATCTGCAAAGTATGCATGGAAGCACTTAGGCTGAATCAAATCTCTGAAATGTTGGCATAAAGAGGTGGTTTAAGGATGACCACCAACACTGGAATGCAATGCTTATTGCAGTTCCCAGAACTCTTCCAAAATTGGCAAGAAGCTGATGCCTTTTGGTAGAGGAATTGTCCCTCATATTTGAAAAGGGAGACCTTCAACATAAAAGAAGGGAATTCTATAGGCTGTGATGGTTTAAGGATGACCACCAACATTGGAATTCTTGATGCAATTCCTAGAACTCTTCCAAAGATGGCAAGAAGCTGAAGTCTTCTACTGGAGGAAGTGTTCTGAAAGAGGAATAATATCAAACTCACATGGATGGTTTAAGGCTGTCCATCAACCAAAGGCATGCTCATGGGCATTCGTGTCTCTGGCTACAAGTCTGAATCTAGAATGATGAATTGTAGCTTAGGCTCGCTTGAACTGCTGTGTCTCTAGCTACAACTCTGAATTTGCAATGACAGGTTGTGGCTCAAGCTCGCTTGATCTAAATTCGAAGCTTGTAGATGACCACCATTTCCCCCTTGTCATGTACAAGGTGAGATGATGATGAAAACTCAACTGCAAGTTTGCTCAATATTCGAGAACATGTTCTGACATGTGACTTAAACATCTTCTTGGATATCGATTCCAATTGCCAAGAAGGGATCTATCCAATATGAATCTTTTTTCTTGCAGGAGCCTTGTTTATGAAGCATCTGTGTGAAGAATGGGTGTGCCTATTGTTATCACTCAGGTTTTCCTTGAAGTTGTGGAAAAGGAAAGTATACCCGAGGTAACCACAAACCAACCTTCGGATATAGAATCTAGCCAATCTGTATCCATAGAGGGCTCTCTCTTTATGATTTAGCTTTGTTCTTAGAAAATATTAGGCTAGTTATAAGTCCAAGAGTTTGTTTGAAAATGGTGGAATCTGCCAACTAAGGGCAAGGTTGAATATTTTCAGGCCATTGGGCTATGGAGTCGAAAGGATGGCTTTACTGGATTAGTTTTTACACCAAATATGGATTTGCAGGGCAAGATAGCCAAACAGAGAACAATTTTAGATATTAAAGTGAATGGAATGGATTTTGAAGGGATGAAAGGCAATTAAGAATCTTTCAACATGTTAAAAGAAAGAAAGTGAATGATTACACATAAAGAGCAGTTAAGAATTCTTTAATATAGTAATCAAAATGTTTAAACCAACGAAACAAGAGCAATTAAGAATTCATTGTTTATAACCAGTTTAGAAGAAAACATTTAAAATAATCACAATTGAAATCAGAGTAAACTTAAGTAATTTTTGATTTATTCTTTTTTGTCAATTATTCAGAAATGGAACGCAATGATATTATAAACAGATATAAAACTTTTAAAACATGAGATAGAGAAGACTTATTGATCTGTAGTTAGACACATGAATCCTGCAAAAAGTCTTGAGCTTCAATTCATCATCCAGCAAGCCATAAAGAAATTTCTCCAAAGCACTTTATTCCAAAAAATCAATGTTACATCAAAGTAGAAGAATCCACCTAAAATACTTCCAAGAGTGAAGTATTTATACAAATTGTAAACTAAAATATCTTGAAAAAATATCAAAATTGGTTCACAAATCTCTCCAACTATTTTACATAAATAGAACTTAAGTAAAGGACACTCAAACTAATGCATCTATTTGGCACTAATTTTGATGGATAGGTGATTAAAAAGAGGAGAATTCGAATTTTATCCAACTCTTACTTGATGATGAGGCATCCAAGTCACTAACTACTTCCTTTTTTTGTGAATTTTGCTCCAACAATTCTGCAAACTTGGGTTCCAATGATACCTTTTTATTTCTCCATCCGTAATAGATATGTAAAAAGTGAAAGAGGTTATTGTGGATAAATATGTTTTTGAGATAAACCTCTTTCAGTTTCCTAAAATTCCTCTCCAGCAGTGCACAATAGGCTCTGTAACAATATGTGTAAAAAAGATTTTTACAGAGTCTGAAAAATAACCTGTAAAGATGTGCATATATTTCTCAATCTGAAATTACTGTGAAAAAAGTGAGATAGGTTTTTGTAGATAGGTATATTAGTAACAAAATCATATTTCAGGTTTGTATGATGTATTTTTTATTGGCCACAATCCTCTCTGTAAAATGATGACTTAACTGGAATTTTCTGCAAAAAGTGCTTTCCAACATTGTTTAATATTTCCAAAACCATAATAGCTGTTAGAAAAGTGAGAGACATTTTTGTATATGGTTCTCTTAAAAACATAAACCTCCTTCAGTTTTGAAAAATTCATCTTGGATTGATCACAATAGTTTCTGTAAAACAATGACTAAAACATGCAATTTCTGCAAAAATGTTCCTTCTTGTTGTATTTTTCATCTTTTCACTTTTTTCTTCTTTTGACTGTTTTACTTTCACTTTAAACAAACTTCAATGTTGGTGAAATTATTTTCATTTATTTTTACCATTTTACTGCCTCTGTAATTACTTTTATTGTTTACCTTTGACCGCTCTGTAACTTCATTTTAACTTTCACTTTGACTTTTACCTGATACACTTTAACCACTGATACTCTTTAACTATTCTTTACTGTGTCCTTTTACCTTCAATGTGTAGTTTAGGTTTTTACTGTTTGTTTCAATAATAAATCGTTTAATATCCTATTTCCTTTGCTTGTATTTCAACTATATGTTTTATCTTCCATCTCTGTTTGAATAGATTTGATAACACTCTTGGAGTAAACAAGTCTTATGACTAGTATTAAGACTATTTATCCAAGGATGTGGTCTTCTGATCACCTGTAAAACAAAACAAATTGTTAAGAAAGCATTGGTTTGCAGGGGAGGTCGAAAAGGTTTCATTTGATTTTGAGAGGTCTGTGGAGTGAATCTAGAATGATTTTTGGAAGGTAAATCATGCTCGAATCGGTTAACAGAGGCTTTAGGTGGTGCAGCTGGGTTACAAAGAGGTTTTCATGGGAGTGTAGTCGTTCACTGTGGACGAGATATGAAAAAGAAGCAGGTTCTTTTGTTTATTCGCAAAGTCAATGGGGGCGAATTTTTTATTAATTTAATAAATGACGTCATCCTGTACGATGGATGAGTTACGCGGAACAGTGGAGGTGGTAAATGGTTTATTCCGCACCACTTATGCGGAAAGGCTATTTTGGACGGGGAGGCAGCGAATCGATACAAATTTTGACACGTAGCGATAGCACTATTCACAAACCACTTTTATTTCGCGCGTTAACACTCGTACAGGGGATGGCTAGCGGAATCAATGGGAGCCATCGATCTTGGAGGGGGTGATCTGACGGTTGACGGGACATGGAGATGGCGAGGAGTTTAACGAGCGGGGCCGACGTGAATTAATGGTTAATTAATCATTTCGGGAGGTTTTTTATTGGCGGAAGTTGGTTATTAATTAATATTAAGGATTAATTAATCCTATATAAAAGATGATCGGGAAATGTTAAATGGCACGGGGATGAATTATTTCAAAGTTTGATTTCAATGAAACTTTGGATTTATTTTTTATTTCAAACATATTTTCATATGTTTAAACCTTTTTCATATATTTTTTTAATATACGGTAATTAAATCAATGTGACTTTCTTACCATAGGGGGAGAGAATAGAATTAATGTTATTTTTTAGCCAAAGGGCATATAATGTGGGTTTTTATTTGAATGTATGGGGGTTAAATACTTTGGCTAAAAGTATAATATATGGGTTTATGGGATATTATAAAAAAGGAGTTAAATACAATAGGACAAGGTCATTTTTATGGGAGTTAATATGTAAATTAGAGTTAATATGGCTAGGGACAATGTAAACTCAAAATACTTAAATATAACCAAGAAAGTGAGATTTCAAGAGTAAATAGCATTATTATACTTTCATCACTTAGACTTAGAATAAAAAGTGATTTTGAGGGCTTTTCATGAAATATTGAAGGATTTTCCTAAGTAAAATGGGATTTTACTTAGGAAAAAATGAATGAGTGTGATAATGGATGTTTTCAAGTACTTAGGTCTTTTCAATTATTGGGCCGAGGGTCCGGTCCCTCCAAAAGTCAAGGAAATGCCTTGAGCCCCTTTAATTTTCAAATACCTTAGCACTTAGGGGAAATTAGTGAAATCTTTAGGGAAAATGAGAGGGGAAATTAATAATTTTGACTTTGCTCTGCTGTGAACTTTTTCCAATGTAGTATCTGCCTTTGCACTTGTGATGAAAGTAAAATTGAACACATTTAGAACCATCATTCATCACTTGTAATTCTGCAACAACATCTACCTACCCTACTTACTTTACCCTACCATTTTGTCTTCTTTATTAGGGTGCACTTAGACTGGCAAACCCTTATCAATATTCTTTTCTTTTACATGGAAAACCTATCTAAGTCTACACTTATTACATCCAAGGGCTCAGATTAAACTGTTGAGCACCTTTTATTAACTCTACCTATCTACTTATCTGCCAAGATTAAACTATTTGGCCAGATATTTATTCTCTATTCTACAACATGAAATTGAAAAATGAACTAGCCAAGCTTAAACAGTTTGACTATTCATGAATTGTGGCAAAAGTTTGACAAACTGCACACAATTTTGTTTATTACATCAGAGTAAAAAAGTAGTGGCATTTAGACTTGCACACTTTCCTTGGCCTTTTCTTGTTTGGGGTTCATTTTCTTTCACTTTTTTGGCCATTTTTATTTTTTCACCCTTTGATTTTTCTTTTAGGGTATACCCTCTTTACAATTTTTAAATTTTTTGATTTTTTGATTTTTTTGAAAATATGGAACACCTTTGCAACAAGAAAAAGGTTTGAACATATTGCATAGTTCATCAAGTCAATCATGAAATATGACACCTATTGGTATAGGAGTCTAACACTGGCTCCACTTGGGGATGGCTTTTCCTTGTGAAAAGTCAAGAACAGCAGGTGAGATGGCCTTCTGAATGAGTTTGACTGTGCTCTGAATTCTCCTTCTGCTGGTTGCTTTATAGTATGTATGACTGTAACACTTCTGAAGCTTAGGGCCTTCTCCTCGGGCTTCAACTCCAGTAAGTTACTATCCACTCAAAACTTATTTCCTAGTTGGAAATCTTCTGCCTTGGTCCAATCCCAAACATGCATTTGCTGTGGCTGAAAATCTTGAATTGAATATAGTCCTTTTTCTGCAACCTGAAATCTGATCTAAAACTAAAACAACATGCAAAATTTTCAAACCAACTTATAGATCTTAAACATCTTTAGGACCTCATCCTTGGCTTTAAATCTTAATGAAAAAATTAGCTGAAAATTAAAAACTAAAAAAAATGCTCAAAATTCTGAGCTTATTGGCACTCATCTACCTACTCAATGTACTGTTTAACTGCTAGTTAGGTAAAATGAAATAACCAATGCAACCATTCAAGAATTATGTACTTTGAGAGATTTTGTTGCATTTTCTTGTTGATTATCAAAACTGTACTTCTGCAACCTATTAGAAACTTGTCAACAAATGAGAGGATAAGGAAACACTTGATTTCCTTTGTTGACTCTAGAAACTGTACAAAAGGATCTTCCAAAATATATACACTGAAGTTTAACTGATCTAAACAACTGTACATCTGTTCTGGATGGCCTCCATGCCATGAATCTGAAATGTTGTTTTCTTCTTTATCTCCCTGAAAACTTTTAGATAAGATTTGTGATGATATTCCTACTAATTGTAATGTTTGAGTGTTGAATCCTTTATCATCTTGATTATGAAAATCATAGTTAGTTAATAGAGGAATGCTTTGACTGCCTTCAATATTCAACATATCTGCTATTGGATCCTGAAAAACTTGGGAAAGTGGCTGCAACCCATAGCATATAGGTTTCCATGAGACTTCATAAACTTCACCAAGTTTCTCATCCTTTTCATTAAATATGTTATACCACATTTCCTTTAAAATCTGAAATGGTTCAAAAAATAGTGGTATGGAACTTTCTTGTGTCATTTGATCATTTATTTCAATGGGAACTGATAACTGCAATTGTGAAACTGAAAATTCTTGATCAATAGTTTCATTATCTTCTTTGTTGTTAATCACAATTCCTAAAGATTGCTGATTATTGATGGCATGATAGTTGTCTCTAATGAACTGAAATGAAGCAAAACAAAGAGGTAAAGAACCTTCACTTATTTCCACATTTTCTGCTTTTTCTTTCTCACTCTCATGGCTGATCACTGTCTTCAATCTGCTGAAACTGAGTTTCTTCATCCCACAAACTAGCTTCTGATTGCTCTGTAAAGTTATCTTGAGTTTGGAGAACATAACTATCATCATAATGATCATATTTAGGCAAATCATCAAAAGAAGGAATGTCATCAAACATACACATTATATCAACAAATTCTTCTTCCTCATATTGATCTGTAAATTCATTTTCTGATCTATGATAATTTGAATTAAGAGGAATTTGTTCATGGCTATCAACCTCTTCTATTTCTTCATGGTGATTTTGAATAAAAAATTCTTCTTTCATAGTGATCTCCTGTGTTATTTCATCTAGTTTTCTTACCAAAAGGCTAAGTTTTACCTCTGCAATGTTTTTCTTTTCCTCTTCTTTTGCTTTCAACTTTTCCTGTTTGATTTGGAGATTAACTTCCATGTCAACTGCAATGTTCTGCATCTGTACAAGTGTTTTTGGATCTCTTTCTCTTAATCAAAATTCTATTTCTAGATCAAAAGCACTTGGATAATGCAAGAGAGCTGAATCATGAGGAGGTCTAATATTTTCTGGCAATGAATAATAAACTTGATTAAATCTGTCAGAAAATTGTTGTATTGTTTCATTTGGATGTCTTTTTAATTGATTATATTCTTCATGATCACAAAATGATTAACTTTGATTATCCATCTATCAAGAAAAAGTTTGATAAACTGCTGGAAATTTGAGATGCTAGCATTAGGCAGATTTTTGAACCAACTCTTTATTCTATTTTGCAAAGAAAGAGCAAAAAGTCTGATTTTAACATCATCTTCACCAATCTCAAATAAATCCAAATAATTTTCAAAACCTTGAATATGTTTTTGGGCAGTGATACCATTCTCTCCATCAAATCTAGGAAGATATTTGTAGTATTTTTTAGGAAACTCATGGAGTATAGGAGGTAAAATAAGGGGCTTATATCTATCTGGAACTTTATATGGCACATGGATATGTACAGGGATTGTAAGATTAGTCTTGATTATTTGAGGCTTCTTAATTGGAAAATGATAATCATTAGATTCATAAGAAAGTTGCTCAAAGAGATTAGGAGAATTATTACTTACAATCTTCAAAGGAAAATAATTAAAAAATAATCTAAGATCTTCTATAAAATACAATATACATTGAAAAACTTTCTTAATGAGAAAGAACATAATGTCTTGGATTAATATCCAAGTTGAAAGCCTGATATTTCCATATTGTTCTTTGAGGTTCATTCCTCCAGTGGAGTCTTGATTGTGAAATTGATTTGGAGTCGCCAGGTGGATGATTTTAACCTTTGTGTGTCTGATCACTGTCCACCATCATAGATCAGGTCTAAACCTGTAAAAAAAAAATTGAAGAAAAATTTAGTTCTTCAGGAAACCAAACTTTGAGTATTTTATGATTGTTTTGTTTTTTAATGAATTTTCAAAACAACTTCTATAATTTCTATAAGAGGTTTTAGATATTGGATTTAAATTTTCTTAAAGATTTATTGAAATAGAGAAACTGATTGAATGTTTGAAACCAAAGTTCAGTTTATAAACTAGACCAGAAATAGACTGAAGCAACATTTATTTACTATGCAATTGCAGAGAAAAAGCAGTTCAAAGGCTACCTGGCTGATCTTCAGTCTCTGTCTGTAGCTTATAAGCAAACAATAGTAACAATTAAAATGATCCAGATCCCCAATATGGTTGCCACTATGTTATCACTTAGGTTTTCCTTGAAGTTCTGGAAAAGGAAAGTATACCCGAGGTAACCACAAACCAACCTTCAGATACAGAATCTAGCCAATCTGTATCCAGAGAGGGCTCTCTCTTTATGATTTAGATTTGTTCTTAGAAAATATTAGGCTAGTTATAAGTCCAAGAGTTTGTTTGAAAATGGTGGAATCCACCAACTAAGGGCAAGGTTGAATATTTTCAGGCCATTGGGCTATGGAGTCGAAAGGATGGCTTTACTGGATTAGTTTTTACACCAAAGATGGCTTTGCAGGGCAAGATAGCCAAACAGAGAACAATTTTAGATATTAAAGTGAATGGAATGGATTTTGAAGGGATGAAAGGAAATTAAGAATCTTTCAACATGTTCAAAGAAATAAAGTGAATGATTACAAATAAAGAGCAGTTAAGAATTCTTTACTATAGTAATCAAAATTTTTAAACCAACGAAACAAGAGAAATTAAGAATTCATTGTTTATAACCAGTTTAGAAGAAAACATTTAAAATAATCACAATTGAAATCAGAGTACACTTAAGCAATTTCTGATTTATTCTTTTTTTTCAATTATTCAGAAATGGAACGCAATGATATTATAAATAGATATAAAACTTTTAAAACATGAGATAGAGAAGACTTATTGATCTGTAGTTATACACATGAATCCTGTAAAAAGTCTTGAGCTTCAATTCATCATCCAGCAAGCCATAAAGAAATTTCTTCAAAGCACTTTATTCCAAAAAATCAATGTTACAGCAAATTAGAAGAATCCACTTAAAATACTTCCAAGAGTGAAGTATTTATACAAATTCTAAACTAAAATATCTTGAAAAAATATCAAAATTGGTTCACAAATCTCTCCAACTATTTTACATAAATAGAACTTAAGTAAAGGACACTCAAACTAATGCATCTATTTGGCACTATTTTTGATGGATAGGTGATGACAAAGAGGATAATTTGAATTTGATCCAACTCTTACTTGATGATGAGGCATCCAAGTCACTAACTGCTTCCTTTTTTTGTGAATTCTGCTCCAACAATTCTACAAACTTGGGTTCCAATGATACCTTTGTATTTCCCAATCTGTAATAGATATGTAAAAAGTGAGAGAGGTTATTGTGGATAAATATGTTTTTGAGATAAAACTCTTTCAGTTTCCTAAAATTCCTCTCCAGCTATGCACAATAGGCTCTGTAACAATATGTGTAAAGTAGAGTTTTACAGAGTCTGAAAAATAGCCTGTAAAAATGTGCATGTATTTCTCAGTCTGAAATTACTGTGCAAAAAGTGAGATAGGTTTTTGTAGATAGGTATCTTAGTAACAAAAAAATCCTTTAGTTTTGTATGATTTATTTTGGATTGGCCACAATCCTCTCTGCAAAATGATGACTTAACTGGAATTTTCTGCAAAAAGTGCTTTCCAACATTGTTTAATATTTCCAAAACCATAATAGCTGTTAGAAAAGTGAGAGAGATTTTTGTAGATGGTCCTCTTAAGAACATAAACCTCCTTCAGTTTTTCAAAATTCATCTTGGATTGATCACAATAGTTTCTGTAAAACAATGACTAAAACATGCAATTTCTGCAAAAATGTTCCTTCTTGTTGTATTTTTCATCTTTTCACTTTTTTGTTCTTTTGACTGTTTTACTTTCACTTTAAACAAACTTCAATGTTGGTAAAATTATTTTAATTTCTTTTTACCATTTTACTGCCTCTGTAATTACTTTTACTGTTTACCTTTGACCGCTCTGTAACTTCATTTTAACTTTCACTTTGACTTTTACCTGATACACTTTAACCACTGATACTCTTTAACTGTTCTTTACTGTGTCCTTTTACCTTCAATGTGTAGTTTAGGTTTTTACTTTCTGTTTCAACAGTAAATCGTTTAATATCCTGTTTCCTTTGCTTGTCTTTCAACTGTATGTTTTATCTTCCATCTCTGTTTGAATAGATTTGATAACACTCTTGGAGTAAAAAAGTCTTATGACTAGTATTAAGACTGTTTATCCAAGGATGTGGTCTTCTGATCACCTGTAAAACAAAACAAATTATTAAGAAAGCATTGGTTTGCAGGGGAGGTTGAAAAGGTTTCATTTGATTTTGAGAGGTCTGTGGAGTGAATCTAGAATTATTTTTGGGAGGTAAACTATGCTCGAATTGGTTAACAGAGGCTTCAGGTGGCACAATTGGGTTACAAAGGGTTTTACTGCATGAGAGTCTGGTCGTTCACTATGCACAGTATAATGAAAAAGACGCGGGTTCTTTTTGTTTTATTTGCAAATTCAAAGGGGTGGCGGGTTTTGATTAATTTAATGAATGACGTCATCCTGTACGATGGATGAGTCACGGGGAACAGTGGAGGTGGTAAGTGGTTTATTTCACACCACTTATGAGGAAAGGCTATTTCTGACGGGAAGGCAACGAATCGATACAAAGTTTGACATGTAGCCACGACACTATTCGCAAACCACTTTTATTTCGCGCGTTAACGCTCGTACAGGGGATGGCTAGCGGAATCAATGGGAGGCGTCGATCTTGGAGGGGGTGATCTGACGGTTGACAGGACAGGGAGATGGCGGGGAGTTTAACGAGCGGGGCCGACGTGAATTAACGGTTAATTAATCATTTCGGGAGGTTTTTTATTGGCGGAGGTTGGTTATTAATTAATCTTAAGGATTAATTAATCCCATATGAAAAATGGTCGGGAAATGGAAAATGCGCGGGGATGACTTATTTCAAAGTTTGATTTCAATTAAACTTTGGATTTACTTTTTATTTCAAACATATATTCATATGTTTAAACATTTTTCATATCTTTTTTAATATATGGTAATTAAATCAATGTGACTTTCTTACCATAGGGGCGGGAATAGAATTAATGTTATTTTTTAGCCAAAGGGCATATAATGTGGGTTTTTATTTGAATGCATGGGGGTTAAATACTTTGGCTAAAAAGTATAATATATGGTTTTGGGATATTATAAAAAAGGAGTTAAATATAATATGACAAGGTCATTTTTATGGGAGTTAATACATAAATTAGAGTTAATATGAGAAAGGGACAAGGTAAACTCAAAATACTTTAATATAACCAAGAAAGTGAAGAGTTTTAAAGCAAATTGCATTATACTAACTTCATCACTTAAAATTAGAATAAAAAGTGATTTTGAGGGCTTTTCATGAAATATTGAAGGATTTTCCTAAGTAAAATGGGATTTTACTTAGGAAAAGATTTTGAGAGGTGAATGAATGTGATAATGGATAACTTCAAGTACTTAGGTCTTTTCAATTATTGGGCCGAGGGTCCGGTCCCTCCAAAAGTTAAGGAAATGCCTTGAGCCCCTCTAATCTTCAAATTCCTTAGCACTTAGGGGAAATTAGTGAAATCTTTAGGGAAAAATGGAGGGGAAGTTAATAATCTTGACTTTGCTTTGCTGTGAACTTTTTCAATGTAGTATCTGCCTTTGCACTTGTGATGAAAGTAAAATTGAACACATTTAGAACCATCATTCATCACATGTAATTCTGCAACAATATCTACCTACCCTACTTACTTTACCCTACCATTTT
Organism: Pinus albicaulis; assembly: GCA_034641835.2. Classification (NCBI taxonomy): domain Eukaryota; kingdom Viridiplantae; phylum Streptophyta; class Pinopsida; order Pinales; family Pinaceae; genus Pinus; species Pinus albicaulis. The sequence goes on along the minus strand of CM076576.1, from coordinate 698,156,248 downwards.
ATCTTCTTTATTAGGGTGCACTTGGACTGGCAAACCCTTATCAATATTCTTTTTCTTTTACATGGCAAACCTATCTAAGTCTACACTTATTACATCCAAGGGCTCAGATTAAACTTTTGAGCTCCTTTTATTTACTCTACATATCTACTTATCTGCCAAGATTAAACTGTTTGGCCAGATATTTATTCTCTATTATACAACATGAAATTGAAAAATGAATGAGTCAAGTTTAAACAGTTTGACTCTTCATAAATTGTGGCAAAAGTTTAACAAGCTGCACACAATTTCTTATTACAGAAAATGAAATATTAGTGGCATTTAGACTTGCACACTTTCCTTGGCCTTTTCTTGTTTGGAGTTCATTTTCTTTCACTTTTTTGGCCATTTTTATTTTTTCACCCTTTGATTTTTCTTTTAGGGTATACCCTCTTTACAATTTTTAAATTTTTTGATTTTTTGATTTTTTTGGAAATATGGAACACCTTTGCAACAAGAAAAAGGTTTGAACATATTGCATAGTTCATCAAGTCAATCATGAAATATGACACCTATTGGTATAGGAGTATAAAACCTATCATAGTGCTTGCATGGATGAAGATAAAAACAATGATATTTCATATGGCCAACTCGATTAGAGTGATGGAAATTTTCAATTTGTTGTTGTTGTTGAAGAGGAGCAAGATCTGGAACAGCTGTAGGTGAACTGTCATAAAGAAATCTGACACTCTGAAATTTGATGGGCTTGGAGTAGTCTGGAATATGAAAAGACACATCCTTGACATATCCAAGACCTGTTTTGTGCTTGTTGTGGACAAGCTATTCCCAAGGTTTGATGATGGGCTTGGGAAGTGCAGACTGAGGTACTGCATCTATATGTAAATCTGCTCTTGTACAAGGAACTGAATGTGAATCGACTGCAAATTTAAATGCTTGCTGGTGATGACAGTCCTTCTCAATGTTCTAAATAGAAACAGGTTTAGAATGGTGGCGCTTTTGCTGAAGTTCATTTTTCTAAAGCTGAGACTCCAACTGCAAAAAATCAATCTTGTCTTGTGCATCTTGCAAGCAAGTTTGAATATTAAAAAGAGCGTTCTTGCTAATTTTTACCATATAATGAACAATGGAATGAATGAGGTTATTAAACAACTATAATGTATCATTTATTTTAGCCATTTTTCTCAACAACTCAGGCTTCAAGAAATAAAGGGTGTCGGCTTCAACCGATAATGCACCCATTTACAATGTGATTCAACTTAATTTCAAAAGAATACAAATGACTTCAAAGAACCTTTTCTTTCATGAATTTTCAATTATGGAATTCCCAAAGAACAAACTCTACTACTCAAATTATGGAGGACCTCAAGGTGTAAACTTGGTTGTCTGACCGACAAGCAACAATGACTCACATCATAGAAGTATTCAAAAATTTCTCAACAACTCAAGGTTACACTTCAAACACTGATTGCAACTATGAACGAAGAAGCAATGTCCACTCACAATGTTAGTACAATACAATGTCACTGCAAATATTTTTGTAAATGTGCAGCAAAAACCACTGTGCAATAACCCTTTAAGGCAGATGATTTCTCTCTTCTTCAAAGAACTGTTTTACACCAACTATTTTAATTCAAAAAAAAGATGTTCACAAGCTTAGATTCTTCACTATCGATGAGTAGATGGTCCTGAGCTTGATATATTACCTCACAATAAAGAGGAAGGAAAATTCCAAAAACTATGAGTAAGTTTTATGATGCCACCAATTTTCAACATTTGCCTTCACATTGTCATGCCGCACATATTTGTCACATTTTCATAATAGATAAATATATAGAAAAAAATTCACTCTTCACTATAGAAAATCCATATCTCCATTTATTCATATATCATCTATACCATCTCCTCTCTCTCTTCTTTCTCGGTTTTTTTTTTTTTAATAATAATTTAGGGAAAAGCAGAGGTATTATCTGGGCGAGGATTTAACTGAGGAAGAATTTATCTGGGGGAGGTGAAACTGGGGAAGGATTTATCTGTAATTTTTTTTTTTTAATGATTTCTCATGAGGGCTAAGGGAGGAGATGTGAGGGCTGAGGGAGGAGATGTGAGGGGGCAGGGGTAAGTGCGCAAGGGGGGGGGGGGGGGGTGGGCGTGGGTTGAGCGTAGGGAGAGCGTAGGGAAGATGAGTGAGGGGAGGTGGGGAGGGGTGGTCAAGAGGCGGAGAGGAGGGAGGCTGTGAGGGGGCGGGGACCTTAAGAGGAGGGCTAGGGAGAGAGTAGTGAGGGGTGGGGAGGGAGTGTGGTGAGGGGACAGGTTCGAGTGGGGAAGGCGGCAGGTAGGGAAAGCAGGGAAGAGGGGCCGAGAGATGAGAGGGGTAAGGGAGCGGGTGAGCGAGGAGAGGGGCCAAGAGATACGAGGGGTAAGGGAGTGGAGGGTTGGGCCGAGGGGTGAGGGGGATGAGTGAGGGCCGTGAGGGCCGAGAGCTGCCTGAGGGGCAAGGAGTGAGGTGAGAGGGCGGGTGAGCAGGGAAGAGGGGCCGACACAGCGTGTGAGGAAGGCCGAGGGGGATTGGGATGGTGAGTGAGAGTGGAGTGAGCTTGTAGGTGGGGAGCATCAGTTGGGAGTGCGATGAGTTGTAAGGGTGAGGGATGTGAGGCCAAGGGTGAGTGTGATGTTGGGATTAGGCTGGGGAAGAGTGGAGTGAGGTGAGGGAGCCATGGGATGGTGGCTGCAGACATGTGCGTGTCTGTATAAGCAGAGAGGGGTGCAGGATGGGGAGGACCGTAAGTGGCAGGGGTAAGGGAGTGGAGGGTGGGGAGAGTCCCAAGGGCAAGTGTGAGGGCCATGAGTCCAAGGGCGAGTTTGAGGAGTGAGGGGGATGGGTAGAGTTGTAGTGTGACAGATGTGTGGAAGCCGAGGGTTGAGAGGTGAGGCTACTCAGATTTATTTATTTATTTTTATTTTTTTGTAAGGAGAAAGAGGGAATAGGTGTGAGATGATGTGAAAAAACAATAGAATTTGTAGAATTTGCAGAAATTTGCAAAAATTGAAAAAATTTCACATTAACAGAAATTTGCAGAATTGTCAGTAAAAACTCAGAATTTTTCCAGAGACCCACTTTGAATAGTAGCAGACAATATTTTCCAGTAGCTCTCCAATGTGCAGAAATAAAAGTAGGTAGAAATGTGCAGAAAAATTGCAGAATTTGTAGTAAAAACTGAATGCTGCAGGGAGTAGTGAGAAAACCTGCAGAATTCTGAATGAACCCAACAAAATAATTTCTGAATGCTGCGAAAATTGATTCTTGAATGCTGCAGAAAATTTCTGAATGCTGCAAAAATGACCAGAATTTTTGCAGATTTACACAGGCCACAAAAACAAATGGCTCACACAAGGTTGAGTTGGTTATGAACATATCAGCTCTGATACCATGTTAAACACACACATGGTGTATGAAGAAAGATAAAAACACACATAGAAAGATAAGCATGAGATACTCATATTATTCACCATAAATGTACATTTATAATACAATGGTGTGACTCTTGGATTCATCTTCCAAGGTCACTTTGACTCCTTTGTGACTCTTCGTCTTCCACACCTACCCATAGAGGATTAGGTGCTCAACAGTAGTGAAGACCCATATGAAGATGGCACCCTCAAACCCATTATAAATTCCTTTCCCAAAGAAATATCATCTTTTTTTTAAAATCCATGGGACATCACCTTCTTTGAAATACCATGAATTAGAGGGACCAACACCTGCCTCCGATCCTATACTTTCTTATCGTCTTGGCCAATGTTTCTTTTAAGTTTTTGAAGTAATAATATCTTTCCTAACAACCAATGTGTCACTTTGTTTCGATGATATGTGCCTCCATAAAGAAGATGAAACATTTTTAAATATATGCATGGGATCTAATAAGTGGGTAATCTTAATATGCTCCTAACATGGGAGGTTATAAAAGATAGATTTCCTTTTCATCCCAATGGGAAATTTCTCAACATAGGTGTTGAATAATTCTAGATCATTGAACATAGGCTCCCCATTTGAATCAAACATTTCTATGAACTCCTCCCTCTCTCTATCATATGCTCTAATCCATTCATTTGGTATCATTATTGGAGGCCTCTGGGTTCTCTCTTGTTTACCATTGAAAGAGGATGATGCTCTTCTATAAGGGTGTTCTTCTAGGAGGAATACCCTGGAGCAATCATACACTAGCTTTCATAGGTCCTTGGAACATCCAGCTTTCAGAGAAGGTCCACAAAATTTACATCCAAAATACCCTTTTGTTACAAGACCTGCAAGATTATTGTATACAATTTATATGCATGGCACATTAAATAATATCATTAAGATCAGAAGAATTACAACGAGTTAAATAATTAATCTGAAAAATAATATTGTTACATATATAAAAAAATCCATATACATGTAGTTTACTAGAGAAAACTCCTAAGGCTAGATAATCATGTGTCATTTAAGCACATATGTCATACAACGTAAAACTCCTCTCTACTGCGATGGTTCTTGATACATCTTATACATTTATCCCATCTCGTAATTCCTTCAATTCATCTACCACTGGTTGGAAGTAGAAATCCATATTCTTCACTTGTCTTCTACCAGGGACTATGAGAGGCAACATAAGATGTTCATTCTTCACGGAAAACCATGGGGGGTTATTGTTATTGATCACTACTACAAGCCAAACATAATAGTTGGCATTCTGCAGGGAATATGGGTTGACGCCATCCATGGCTATGCTGAGTCATGGAATTCATACTTCATCCTTGAATTTTTCGGGCCATGTGTCCTCTCTATGCTTCATGGCTATTGAATTAGTTGGGATTGGCATGACTCCCAGCTCACTTCTGTGTGAGGCATGCCAATCTTGCAACATAGATAGTTATTTGCAACAAAAGAGCCTTTGAATCCTTGGGATTATAGGCATGTGCCTCAATATATTAAGAGGAGGACCATGTGATTTACCTTATTTTTTGATTTATCATACCTATCATGCCCACATTTCTAACATATCCCTTTCTCTACATATTCTCTTCTATATAGAATACAATCATTTGGACATGCATGATATGATATGTACTCAACACCCAACCTTTTCAACAATTTCTTTGCCTCTTTGCAGCTACCTGGCAAGACATTAGCACTCAGAAGAACCTTATATTTGAATATTATCTAGTTGGTGATTGTCATGGAAAGTATTAAATGTACATTAATGCCGATATAATTATTAAATTTCATATTATTGAACACTTGTAATGTTCATTGTGTGATTATATTTCTCAAATTTATATAAGGGAGGGCTTTATGGTAACTTACCTCAAAATTTCCAAGAAACATGCATTCGACAAGCCAAAATTTTCTTTCAAGTTGTACAGTGACATCGTTGTCCCCAACTAGCTATAATTTGATTGACTTTCAGGTCCAAAGAGAGGGGTGGTGGAAGAAAATTTAAGGCTTTCGAAAAATGTGTTAGCGATATGAGCATCATCCACTAGCCGATCATCATTTTGGAATGCATCTAACAAAATTTTCTCCATGGCAGTCGTATCCCTTAAGTAATCATCCATACCAACCTCTATTTGATGGCCTCCATTGCCAACTTGTGAAGAGCTACTATTTCCGTAGTCATTCCTAATTGGTTAATCTGGACATAGCGGGAATTGAATCGGTGCTTTATTCAACCATTCTTGGTATCGTTCCTCTCAGATTTTTTCTCTTAATTCATCCTTCCCTTGATTTCAAATTATCCTGGAGTGCAATGAAAGATGGTAGGTAGGTCGCTCATCATCACTAGAATCCTAATAATTTCAAAAAATATATTTGAACATGATTAGTACAAAATCTATGATATGAATTAGTAAGAACATTAAAAATGCATGATTAATTTGTTCGACGTTGAAATTAATAATTACATTAATATACCAAACAATTATTATTACCATCATTATCCTAGGATTGTGTATAGAAGATTCAATATTGTTAAAATTGGCAGGGTCAAGTGGCTGTCCATTTTCATCTACCAAATGTCCTAATAAGAGCTTGCAACATTTTGGAGATGTTTGATTATTTTGTGTATCTGAACTTGATTCTGAATTTGCATGAACCCGCAAATTTGTATACATTATAAATTTTATTGAGTTGATTGACATGGATAAAAAAACATAAATTCAATTATATAATGAAAATATGAAGTAAATATGAAGTAAATATTACGTCTTGAGAGGGATAGGGAGAACTCCGCAATGGACTTTGAGAAATATCATGGAAAAAGATGGATTTTGAAGAATTTTCCATTCGATATAATTTTGATATTTTCTCCCTTCATTTGAGCAAAATCAACAATAAATTTTAACGCACACACCTAAAAGTAATTTCAGTGCCTTAAAAATGGATTTATTGTTATCGGTGCTTATGTACAGATAACCAGATTGGTTTTGATTTAGTTCTTATGCACTGGTGTCATGTTATTAACTAGTGCACCAGTGGCATGTTATTAACCAGTGCACCGGTGTCGTGTTTTTAATCGACGCACCGGTGACGAAAAGCCGCAAATAAAAAAAAATGAAACTTTATTTTTTTTAAGTGAAAAAAAAAGTAGTAAATTGAAAAATGGGCAAAAAAATATTTCCGAAAATGTAAGTTCATTAAAAAAAATCTTTAAATACTAAACAATTTTCATTATTTCACTATTTTTGCAAAAAAATTCAGCCAAAGACTTGTAGGAAACATACCTAGAGCAAGACAACACGAGGGCACTGTGGAGAAGAGAAATAATTTTGAACATAAGTATTCAGACAATAAAAATTCCAAACCTCTACTAATTCAAACCGTCTAGCATATAATTTGAAAATATATTGTGATTAAATTTTATTGTTTTTTTTTACATTTTCTGCAGTATTTTTTACGTAGTAAGTAAAAAATTTCAATTTGATTTTCATTTAAAAAAAAAAAAAATCCATTTTTACCCTAAATCCTTCATTCTTTTTGTTTCTGCCTTTGCTTCTTCACGTTTCTGTGATTTCAAAATTAGGGTTTTTCATTTTAGATTTATAGGGTTTGTATTGCTATATATATAGGTCTGTGACATCCAACCCACAAGATGACTTGCCTAGTCAGATCCCAATCCAAGTCGTCCCTTGCGTGAATTTAAAAAAACATATTTTTTTTAATAAGTGTGCCCTGTGTAACCTAGCACATAGGTGCACTATCTTATCCCAATGCATAACACACGTAATATTTGATAAAAAAAATAATTTTTTTTTTTTTAATCTGTGCGACATATGTAAAATAGGGAACAAGTCTGTTATTTCAATATAGCGCACCGCTCATGTACTATTTGGAAAAAAAAAAACTACTTTTTGTTAATTTTTGCACCATGTAAGATATAGCACAATAGGTCTCCTACTTGACAGAAAGCAGCATACAGTGGTCCCTTGTTTGCGCAGGGTGTTCATAAGAATAGGCCGCACCGCCCCCTCTATGACACCATATGCTACAAAAACTAACACTAGAATATTTATTATTTGTTGACATAGAGCATTGTACGGTGTTTTATGCTATTTGGGTAGTGAATTTATAAGAGCACCACGCATCGACGTTGGCGCGTACACCATGAAAAGCGCATGGGTTTCTCGATATATATTTTTAACCTTAAAATTTGACATTTAATTTATAAAATATGTTAATGAATGATATGCTGCAGGTTTCATATTCATAAAGAAATGGCTGACAAGAGATCAAGTAACAAAATAACTGATAACACATCAAGAAAAGAAAAAAGGCAAGTTCTTTGTAAATTATTTACAAAAAATATTATTTTTGTACTATATGTAAGTTTAAATATTATGTATTGTTTACTGTGTATCATGCATAGCCACAAAATGAAAAAGCTCGATAAGGTTATTTCTAATCTAGGACCAGAAGAGCATAAAATCTTGATGGAAAAATTTAAAAATGATGAATCAGGTGAAAGAAAAAAATATTATCGAGCCAATATGAGTTTATTTTTTTAATTTTAATTAATAAAATAATTAAAATGATTAGATATCATGTTTTAAAATTTTTATTAATTCACATTTGTTTAATGTTGTACAGGGACAAACAACTTAGAAAAGGAATGTTGTTCTATGAAAAGAAAAAAAAAATGTAGAACATGCAAATGAAAATGAATTGGTCCTTAGCTCATCTTGAGTGGTGCTGGAGGTTAACATAAGGGAGAAAATTTTTTACAAAAGTTTGAGAGATATAGTGGAACAAATGTATAGACATTCTTTCCACTTACAATAAAAAAATCAATCAAATGATTCCAAGAACCAAATTTTATTTAAACTACAGAAAGAGTTTCTAGAGAATTGGTCAATGAGATATGTGAGACTTTTAATGGAAAAAACGTACAATAAAAAAAGGAAGGAATGAAAAAGTAATATTCTTTTAAATGTTTTTCTAGAATTATTTATAAATATCACTTTTGTTATATTTACCTTTCATATATCAATATAAAAATTAAATAGTTTATTGTCATGATACATTTTCAGAAAGATTATGAAAATCTCAAAAGATGAACAAGCTGATATTTGAAATATGCCAGTAGGAATTTCCAAAAGGGTGTACAAGAAGATGGTCAAAGAAATGGACCAAATTGCATCACATGATGAGCCATCTCAACAACAACGTGCTTCAAATATAATATGAAATCATTGAATTTTTTGATCATTAGGTAGAATAAATAAACAATTTAGCATTAAATATTAATTTTCAAGTATTTTCTTCCAAAAAAGAAAAGAAAATGGAACCCATTTAGCACATAAAATAGGACGACAAGGAAGAAAAGGGTTGATATCTAAGTTTGTGAGTAATTTTTATTTCCTTATAAAAACCTAACTAGATATTATTTTTGTATATTTTAAGTTGTTTTACAAAAATCATCATTGAATGTCTTCAAACAGGTGCTAACATACAAAGAAGAACCATCAAATGAATTGATCGACATTGGGCTAAATATGGGTTGTGAGTATATGTTGGCATATCAGAAATTAATTGTCGAATTTGTAAGCATCTATGGATCTTGTTTTACTTAGCTGTATCTATAATTAATAAAACCAAAAAATATTTTATATTAAATATATGATTTGTTATGGGGTATAAAAATTGTAGGAAACGAAGTATGGAACTGTGCCAACAAATGAAATCTTGAAAGATGGCATACTGCATGCTTTTGAAAGAATGTGTATAGTTCATGAGTTTATTGTTGCTATGGTATGTCATTTATTTTTTATCTACATTCATGTATATTATTTAATATTTCAATTTTCATTATTCTCCCAAATGTATATACACTCATTAACTTTTATTTTTATGTTTGTAGATGGAAGGTGAAGAAGAAGAAAATAATCAACACCGTGAAAAGACATTCATGAAAATAACCCAAGTCATGGAAGTAAATCGAGCAGTGACAACAATTCAAGTGAAGAATGATGATCATTATGTTTGGATATCAAAGCAAGGCGTTATAGTTTTTGAAATATTTGTCTGTGAAATTAGACATTTTGTTTAATGTAATGGACATAGTGTCCCAATTAAAAGGCAAAGGGATACCAATAAGTGTCCCATTTTGTATGAAAAATACTGTATTATATATATATATATATATATATATATATATATATATTAAAATATTTTTTAATTTATTATATTTCATTCTCCATTGGCGCTGTGAAATGTAACACCATGTCTGATTAAATTTATGGATGATTTTATATTATAACGAAGAGATGTGAAATCTGATGATATGATATAGAAAATTAATCCAAAAATCACATTCAAATGTACTAATAAAAATTTAATTGATATGCATACTGCTATAAGATATGTATCCTCTTTTGATGAATAATGAATTTAAAAAAATCATAATAATTATGATATGATATAAAAAATTAATCCAAACATCACATTCAAATGCATTAATAAAAATTTAATTAATATGAATACTATTATAAGATGTGTCAAATATTGATGAAAAATGAATTTAAAAAAATCACAATAATTGCACTATCACAGCTCGATATTTCTAAAAAAAAAAAATGAACACCGGTGCACGTTAGTTACTGTACATCAGCGCGTTTATATAATACAACACACCAGTGAATTTATATGACCTATGGGCACCACACAAATACCAATACCAATTATAAATCTCGGTACGTCTGTGCGATACTGAGCACCAGTGCATTTATGTGAGAGTATGCAATGGTGAATTTCTATGACCTATGGGCACCACACAAATACCAATACGAATTACAAAAATCGGTGCATTTGTCTGATACTGCGCACTAGTACACTTCAATAAGACTATGAAATGGTGCATTTATACGACAAATGGGCATCACACAATGTAATATCCCTAGTTTTCTATGTTTTTATTAAACATTTGAACAAGCCAAAAATGGTACAGTGGACCCCAATGGAAAACATTTATGTGAATTTTTATTATTATTTTAAATTAATAAAATAAAATGGAAATTATGTGCAATGACTAGATTGAGATTTGAGATCTTAAAACCCAAATCCATGAGGATGGATAAGGTTGTAAGACCTTCCCAGAGTTCCAGAAATCCTTGGAAGGAATAACATAAGATATTAAAACTAGATTTGGAGATAAATATCTAATTACCCCAATAAAGAGGAAATTATTCAGAAGAGGTGGAATAGATATGGAAAGTGGAAAAGATAGCTTTAAAAGTAGCTTTGTGGAAGAAATAGATGGAAATCCTAGGCAAAAAAGAATACAAAATCATGAATTAACTAGACGCAGTTAAGGGAAAAAGGCTGGGGAAAGCAAGCTTAAATAATTTGTTTCAGGATAGGCAAATGATTGTCTATCAATGGAAGGAAATATCTCTGCTCGCAGGTGAGTTGTGGAGAAAGAGCTCTAAGGTTGGTAGGCAACTAGTCAGACTGAAGTGGTATGAACATTTTGTTTGAATAACATTTTATTTAAATTTTAATACTGAGACTAGGTTGACTTGAAAATTCTAAATTAAAATCTGGGTTTAGAAATTAGAAAATTTATGAATTACCAATTATCTTTTGCTGGTCTGTACATTTAACAAAAATCATTATAGAAGAAATAGTAAAACATGTATTGTTGTACATACAGATTTTGTGGAGGACCAAATCAGACTATCTAAAACCTAGTCATGGGTCTAGATCTAAGGTTAGGTACCTCACAGAAAAATGACAGGTGCATAATTTAGTTGGGTTCATATTCTAATATTTAATTCAATCTCTCATCGAGGAATATATTCTACAATAGAAGTTAATATATAGAAATGAAATAAACAGATATTGATAGCTAAAGATCTACTCTAATGTACCGTTAACCATTTCTATACTAATAACAACAAGATAAATCATATCTGAGGCTAGAATAGACATGCATACATTTGATTTGTATCTGTAGATAGAAAGAAGAAGTGAAAGGATTATACTTATTATGCTTTACAATAGTATTTTGTTTCAAGAGAATAAAGGACTATGGAATTCATTTGTCACTTTATACGAGCTTATATAAAAAAAATATCATCTAAATCTACTTTTGTAAATATACCCAAGAAGAATTAAAACAATACATATATAAGAAAGGATATGAAGATATAAAAGAGGACATAGTTAGGTAGTCACCTTACGGAGCCGTGTCTCCATAGGCTATCTGTAAAAAAATATATATATATATTATGGACGTCAATATGAAAATTCCCCAAAACCAGTGAGGGAAACTCAATAATAGAGTAAATCACACCAATTCTATGAAGATTCAAAGTTTGGGTAAGTTTTATAATACTACCAGTGGAAGTATGATTGGGATAAAATCCGGTGTTCAGATCTCTCTGTTGTGGGACAAAGAGATTTATTGATAGAGATTACAGTTATAACCGGGCTTATAATAATGATAATAAACCAAAGTACCATAAGCATTCGGTATGGGTAAATAAGCTATTACACAAAAAAAAACTCAGGGTGCTGTGACCTATATGCTTAAGTAAACGAGATTTCTTGATGCATTCACATCTTACCTCTAATATTACAAGAGATGGAGTGGTGAAGAAGGATGCAATAATAGGATGAAGGATATTGGCATCCATCTGCGTCTAATAACAAACTGTTGTTAGTAAGGAATTCTTCGGAAGCTAGAACATAATGGAAGTTAAATTAGTATCCATTGTTATATATTAATGAAACCGCGAGAGTGTTACTACCACACATTTAAATGGAAATTTTTTTATCTAATTGGAAAGAAAAGTTTGTTAAATAAATATGCAAACAACTCACCATTATGAATTCTGGAACGTTGTTCATGATAATGGAGGCTTTGTAGCCATGAAATTTTAAATACATGAAGACAAAACAGAATCTACTATTCTAGGGAAATCATAAATTCAGGTAGCTTTCTGTCTCTCAAGTTTAGTTTTCCTCTCAAATCATTTGCAAATTAAAAAATAAAATAAAATCCAAGCATAAAGGAAAATATGAACTGGTGAATTAATATCAATGAAAATAAACTAGAAAAGAAAATTATGAAATGAGGGAGGGAACCAGATCTGTAACCTACAAAGAAATGGGTGAGTGGGTTCTATGTGCAGGCCTGCATCTACATTCTCTGACCTAAAATGTTATAACAGGCTTTTCCGCACAGAGGTGATCCCAATGGCGTGACTAGATCAGGGGCGACATTCCAAATGAGATTGTCGAAGGAAAATTTGAGTTTCTTATATCAATTAAAACCCTAAAATCCAAGACCTCCACACCGACCACATGTCTTGGGATCCCGATTTATCCCTAGGATTGATACATTGGAGATCGGGATGGAGGAGGCCATGTGAAAGGGGTACAAGTAAATTAATGCGGTTATATCCCGAGGAATTCATTAGTTGATATGTGGTTCTTCAAGCATCGGAATGTATAATCAACATTTAAGACAGACAATTCACGTATTACAAAAACTAAAATAAACGAAAATAAATTTGACATGTATTCCTTTCTCCAGAATTGGGAGGAAAAATGAGTCAGTATTGTATTCATGTTCATTGGAAAAAAAAATTATAAATGGATTTTGAGGTGGTTGGTATTCGTAGTATTATTTAATATGAATTCTATCCTAGAGAGAAGGATTAATCGAGTTGGTAAATGAAATTTTATATCCTCATAATGAATTTATATAAATTGTTATTTATTTATTGATAGAAAGGTATAATGTAAGGAATTTATATCATTTCTCTAATATGAACTATTGTGTTATTTAACTATAAATTAGATTTGGCAGAGTGAAGCGGCTGTCCATTTTCATCTATGAAATGTCCTAATAAGAGCTTGCGACTTTTTGGAGTTGTTTGATTAATTTGTGCATCTGGAATCAATTCTGAATCTGCATGAACCTACAAATTTGTATACATTATAATTGTTATTAAGTTGATTGACATGGACAAAATATTATGCTGATTGACAAGGATAAAAAACATAAATTCAATTATATAATGAAAGTATGAATAAAATATGAAGTAAATATTATGTCTCGATATGGATAGGGAGAACTTTACGATGGAATTTGAGAGATATCATGGAACAAGATGGATTTTGAAGAATTTTCCATTCGATATAATTTTGATATTTTCTCCCTTCATTTCAGAAAAATAAACAATAAATTTTAGTGCACACACCTAAAAGTAATTTCAGTGCCTTAAAAATGGAATTATTATTGTCGGTGCTTATGTACAGATAACCACACCGGTTTTGTTTTAGTTACTACGCATTGCTACTGTGTTATTAAACGGCGCATTGATTTTGTGTTATTAACCAGTGCACCGGTGCTATGTTATTAATCGACGCACTGGTGATGAAAAGCCACAAAAAAAAAATGAAACTTTAATTTTTTAAAGTGAAAAAAATAGTAAATTAAAAAATGGGCAGCAAATTTTTTTCGAAAATCTAATTTCATAAAAAAAATATTTAAATACTAAACACTTTTCATTATTTCACTATTTTTGCAAAAAGTTTCAGCTAAATATTTGCAGGAGACATACCTGGAGCAAGAGACCATGAGAGCATTGTGGAGAACAGAAATAATTTTTAACATAAGTAGTGAGACAATCAGAATTCCAAACCTTTGCTGATTCAAACTGTGTAGCATATAATTTAAAAATATATTGTGATTAAATTTTATTGTTTTTTTTTACTTTTTCTGTAGTATTTTTTTACACAGTAAGTAAAAATTTTCAATTTGATTTTCATTTTCAGAAACAAAAAAAAACAAAAATCCATTTTTACCCTAAACCCTTCGTTCTTTTTGTTTCTATCCTTGTTTCTTCTGGTTTCTGTGATTTCAAAATTAGGGTTTTTCATTTTAGAGTTATAGGGTTTGTATTGCTAGATATATATATATATATATATATATATATATATATATATATATATAGGCCTATGACATCCAACCCGTGGTATGACTTGCATTTTTGGATCCCAATCCAAGTCGTCCCTTGTGTGAATTTAAAAATTAAAAAAAAAATTTAATCGATGCGCCCTGTGTAACCTAGAGCGCTGGTGTGCTGGCTTATCCCAACGCACTGTGCATGTACTATTTGTTAAAAAAAATAAAAAACAATTTTTTTTAAATCTATGCGACATATGTAAAATAGGGCACAAGTGCGTTGTTTCATTATAGCGCATCGCTCATGTACTGTTTGGTAAAAACAATTTTTTATTTTGTGTTAATTGATGGACCATGTAAGATATAACACACTAGGTCTCATACTTGATAGAAGCCACCATACAGTGGTCCCTTGTTTGCGCAGGGAATTTATAAGAATAGCCCACATCGCCTGCTCCATGACACCATATGCTACAAAACTAACACTAGACGATTTTTATCATTTTGTCTGTGTTAATCGGTGTGGTGCTTAACATGTAACGCATCGGTGCTCCTTGTTGACATAGAGCATTTTACGGTGTTTTATACTATTTGGTCAGTGCATTTATAATACCACCACGCATCGACGTTGGTGCGTACAACATGAAAATCGCATCAGTTTTTCAATATATTTTTTTTTACCTTAAGATTTGACAATTAATTTATAAAATATATTAATGAATGATATGTTACAAGTTTCATATTGATAAAGAAATGGCTGACAAGAAATCAAGTAACAAAAATACTGATAACACATCAAGAAAAAAAAAGGAAAGTTTTTTGTAAATTATTTACAAAAAATATTATTTTTGTACTATATGTAAATTTAAATAATGTGTATTTTTTACTATGTATCATGCAGAGCCACAAAATGACGAAGCTCGATAAGATTATTTTTTATCTAGGACCAAAAGAGCATAAAATCTTGATGGAAAAATTTCAAAACGATGAATCAACTGAATGAAAAAATACTATCAATCCAATATGAGTTTCTTTTCTTAATTTTCATTAATAATATACTTAAAATTATTAGATAACATGTTTCAAACAATTTATTAATTCACATCTATTTAATGTTATACAGGGACAAACAACTTAGAAAATGAATGTTGTTCTATGAAAAGAAAAACAATAGAACATGCAAATGAAAATGAATTGGTCCTTAGTTGATCTTGAGTGGTGCTCGAGATTAACATAAGGGGGAAAATTTTTTACAAAAGTTTGAGGGATCTAGTGGAACAAATGTATAGACATTCTTTCCACTTACAATACAAAAATCAATCCAATGATTCCAAGAACCAAATTTTAACTAAACTACAGGAAGAGTTTCCAGAGAATTGGTTAATGAGACATGTGAGATTATTTTAAATACTTTTCTAGAATTATTTATAAATATCACTTTTGTTATATTTACTTTTCATATATCAATATAAAATTAAATAGTTTATTGCCATGTTACATTTTCAGGAAGATTATGAAAATCTCTAAAGATGAACAAGCTGGTATCAGAAATATGCTAGTAGGAATTTCCAAAAGGGTGTACAAGGAGATGGTCAAAGAAATGGACAAAATTTCATCGCAGGAGGAGCCATCTCAACAACAACATGCTTCAAATATAATATTAAATCATTTAATTTTTCAATCATTAGGTGTAATAAATAAACAATTTAGCATTAAATATTAATTTTCAAGTATTTTCTTGCAGAAAAGAAAAGAAAATGGAATGCATTCAACACATAAAACAGGATGACAAGGAAGAAAAGGGTTGATATCTAAGTTTGTGAGTAATTGTTATTTCCTTATAAAAACTTAACTAGATTTCATTTTTGTATATTTTAAGTTGTTTTACAAAAATCATTATTGAATTTCTTCAAACAGGTGCTAACATACAAAGAAGAACTATCAAACGAATTGATTGACATTGGGCTAAATATGGGTTGTGAGTATATGTTGGCATATCAGAAATAAATTATTGAATTTGTAAGCATCTATCGATCTTGTTTTACTTATCTCCATCTATAATTAATAGAACCAAAAAATCTTTTATATTAAATATATGATTTGATATGTGGTATAAAAATTGTAGGAAACAAAGTATATAACTGTGCCAACAGATGAAATCTTGAAAGATGGCATATTGCATGGTTTTTAAAGAATGTGTATAGTTCATGAGTCTATAGTTTCTATGGTACGTCATTTATTTTGTATTTACATTCATGTATATTATTTAATATTGCAATTTTCATTATTCTCCCAAATGTATATACACTCATTAAATTTTATTTTTATGTTTGCAGATGGAAGGTGAAGAAGAAGAAAACAATCAACAATGTGAAAAAAACATTCCTAAAAATAACCCAAGTCATAGAAGTAAATCAAGCAGTGACAAAAATTCAAGCGAGGAATGATGATCATTATGTTTGGATATCAAAGCAAGGTGTTCTAGTTTTTGAAATTTTTGTCTCTGAAATTAGACATTTTTTTTAATGTAATGGACATACTGTCCCAATTAAAAAACAAAGTGATACCAATAACTTTCCCATTATGACAAAGACTGTCTTATATATATATATTAAAATATGTTTTAATTTATTCTATTGCGTTCTCCATTGCCGCTATGAAATGTAGCAACACGTCTCATTAAATTTATGGATGATTAAATATTATAATGAAGAGATGTGAAATCTAATGATATGATATAGCAAATTAATCGAAACATCACATTCGAATGCACTAATAAAAATTTAATTGATATGCATACTGTTATAAGATATGTGTCGTGTTTTGATGAATAATGAATTTTAAAAAATCACAATAATTATGATATGATATAAAAAATTAATCCAAACATCACATTCAAATGCATTAATAAAAATTTAATTAATATCAATATTGTTATAAGATGTGTCAAGTTTTGATGAATAATGAATTTTAAAAAATCACAATAATTGCACTGTCACAGCTCGATGTTTCTAAAAAATACAAAATGAACGCCGGTGCATGTCAGTTACTGTACATCGGTGCATTTGTATTATAAAACACAATTGTGTATTTATACGACCTATGGGCACCACACAAATACCAATACCAATTATAAATCTCGGTACATTTGTGCGATATTGCACATCGGTGCATTTATGTGAGAGTACGCATTGGTGCATTTATACAACCTCTGGGCACCGTACAAATACCAATAGGAATTAGAAAAATCAGTGCATCTGTCTGATACTATGCACCGATGCACTTCAAGAATACTATGAACCGGTGCATTTATACAACATATGGACACTGCACAATTTAATATCCCAAGTTTGATATGCTTTTACTAAACATTTGAACAAGTCCAAAAGGGTATAGTGGACCCCAATGGAAAACATTTATGTGAATTTATTTTATTATTTTAAATTAATAAAATAAAATGGAAATTATGTGCAATGACTAGATTGAGATTTGAGATCTAAGAACCCAAATCCATGAGGATGAATAAGGTTGTAAGACTTTCCCAAACTTCCACAAACCTTTGGAAGGAATAAAATAAGATACTAAAATTAGATTTGGAGATAAATATCTAATTACCCCAATAAAGAGGAAATTATTGGGAAGAGGTGGAATAAAGCTGGAAAGAGGAAAAGCTAGCTTTAAAAGTACCTTTGTGGAAGAAATAGATGGAAGGCCTAGGAAAACAGGAATACAACATCCTGAATTAACTGGACGCAGTTAAGGGAAACAGGCTAGGGAAAGCAAGCTTAAATAAGTTGTTTTAGGATAGGCAAAGGGTTGTCTATCACTAGAAGGGAAGAGCTCTGCTCGGGGGTGAGCTACGACGAAAGAGCTCTAAGGTTGGGAGGCAATTATTCAGAACGAAGTGGTATGCACATTTTGTTTGAATAGAATTTTATTTAAATTTTAATATTGAGGCTAGATTGACTTGAAAATTCTAAATTAAAATTTGGGTTTAGAAATTAGAATAGTTATGAATTACCAATTATATTTTTCTGGTCTTTATATTTAATAGAAATCACTATAGAATAAATAGTAAAATCTGTATTATTGTACAGACAGACTGTGGAGGACCAACTCTTAGAATATCTAAAACCCGATGATGGGTCTAGACCTAAGGTTATGTACCTCACAGAAAAATGATAGGTCTATAGTTTAGTTGGGTTTGTATTCTGATATTTAACCGAACCGCTCATCGAGAAATATATTCTACAATAGAAGTTAATATACATAAATGAAATAAACAGATAGTTATAGCTAAAGATCTACTGTAATGTACAGTTAACCATTTATATACTAATAAAAACATGATAAATCAGATCTAGGATTAGAATAGACATGCATACATTTGATTTGTATCTATAGATAAAAAGCAGAAGTTAAAGGATTATACTTATTATGCTTTACAATAGTATTTTGATTCAAGAGAATAAAGTAATATAGAATTCATATATATACTTGGATATTGAGTAATACAGAAAACACTTTATACGAGTTTATATTAAAAAAAATATCATCTAAATTTAGTTTTGTAAATATACCCAGAATAATTAAAAGAATACATATATAAGAAAGGATTTGGAGATATAATAGAGGACATAGTTAGGAATTCACCTGAAGGAGTTGTTTTGCCATAGGCTATCTGTCAAAAGAAAAAAAAGAGTATGGACGTCAATATGAAAAGTCCCCAAAACCAGTGAGGGAAACTCAAAAGAAGAGTAAATCACACCAATTCTATGAAGATTCAAAGTTTGGGTAAATTTTATAATTCTACCAGTTTAAGTATGATTGGAATAAAATCCAGTGTTCAGATCTCTTTTTGGGGGACAAAGAGATTTACTGATAGAAATTACAGTTATAACCGGGCTTATAATAACAATAATAACCAAAGTACCATAAGCATTTGGTATGGGTAAATAAGCTATTACACACAAAAAAAACTCATGGTGCGGTGACTTATATGCTTAAGTAAATGAGATTTCTTGATGCATTCACGTCTTACCTCTAGTATACCAAGAGATGGAGTGGTGAATAAAGATGCAATAATGAGATGAAGGACATTGGCGTCCATCTGCATTTAATAAAAAACTGATGTTAGTAAGGAATTCTTTGGAGGCTAGAACATAATGGAAGTTAAATTAGTATCCATTGCTGTATATTAATGAAACTGCAAGAGTATTACTACCTCACATTTAACTGGCCAAATTTCTATCTAATTGGAAAGAAAAGTTTGTTAAATAAATACGCAAGCATCTCACCATTAGGAATTCTGGAACGCTGTTCATGATAGTGGAGGCTCTGTAGCCATGAAATTTTAAATACATGTAGAGAAAACCAAATCTACTAATCCAGGGAAATCGTAAATTCAGGTAGTTTTCTCTCTCTAGTTGAGATTTCCTCTCAAATAATTTGTACATTAAAAATAAAAATAAAAATAAAAAAATCCGAGCATAAAGGAAAATAAGAACCAGTGAATTAATATCAACGAAAATAAACTAGAAAATAAAATGATGAAATGATGGAGGGAACCAAATCTGTAACTTGCAAATAAATGGTTGAGTGGGTACTGCGTGCAGGCCTGCGTCTACATTCTCTGACCTGAAATGTTATAACACGCTTTGCCGCATAGAAGTGATCCCAATGGCATGACGGGAGCAGGGCTGATGTTCCAAATGAGATTTCCAAAAGAAAAATTGAGTTTCTTATATCAATTAAAACCCTAAACTCCAATACCTCCACACCGTCCACGTGTCCTGGGATCCCGAGTTATCCCTAGGATTGATACATCAGAGATCGGGATGGAGGAGGCCATGTGAAAGGTGTACAAGTAAATTAATCCAGTTATATCCCGAGGAACTCATTAGTTGATATGTGGTTCATCAAGCGTCAGAATGTATAATCAACATTTAAGACAGATAGTTCACATATTACCAAAACTAAAATAAGCAAAAATAAATATGACACGTATTCCTTTCTCCAGAATTGGGAGGACAAATGAGTTAGTACCATATTCATGTCCATTGCAAAAAAAAATTAGTATAAATGGATTTTGAGGTGGTTGATATCCGTAGTATTATTTAAGATGAATTTTTTCCTAGAGAGAAGGATTAATCGATTTGGTAAATGAAATTTTATATCCTCATTAGACTTTATATAAATTGTTATTTATTTATTGATAGAAAGGTATATCGTAAGGAATTTATATCGTTTCTCTGATATGAACTATAGTGCTATTTAATTATAATTAGATTTGGTAGAGTGAAGTGGTTGTCCATTTTCATCTACCAAATGTCCTAATAAGAGCTTGTGACATTTTGAAGCTATTTGATTATTTTGTGCATTTGAACTCGATTCTGAATCTGCATGAACCTGCAAATTTGTATACATTATAAATGTTATTAAGCTGATTGACATGGATAAAATATTAAGCTGATTGACATGGATAAAAAACATAAATTCAATTATATAATGAAAATATGAATAAAATATGAAGTAGATATTACATCTCGAGATGAATAGGGAGAACTCTGCGATTGAATTTGAGAAATATCATGGAAAAAGATGGATTTTGAAGAATTATCCATTCAATAAAATTTTGATATTTCCCCCCTTCATTTGAGCAAACTCAACAATAAATTTTAGCGCACACACCTAAAAGTAATTTCAGTGCCTTAAAAATGGACTTATTGTTATTGGTACTTATGTACAGTTAACCACACCAGTTTTGTTTTAGTTACTACGCATCAGTGCTGTGTTATTAACTGGCGCATTGGTGTCATTTTATTAACCACCGCACTGGTGTCATCTTATTAATCAATGCACTAGTGACGAAAATCCGCAAATAAAAAAATGAAACTTTATTTTTTTAAAGTGAAAAAAAAACAGTAAATTGAAAAATGGGCAGCAAAATATTTTTGAAAATATAATTTCATATAAAAAATCTTTAAATACTAAAAAACTTTCATTATTTCACTATTTTTGCAAAAATGTTAGCCAAAGATTTGTAGGAGACATACCTAGAGCAAGAGAGCATGAGAGCACTGTAGAGAAGAGAAATAATTTTGAACATAAGTATTCAAAAAATCTGAAATCCAAACCTCTGCTGATTCAAACCGTGTAGCATATAATTTCAAAATATATTGTGATTAAATTTTATTGTTTTTTTAAACATTTTCTGCAGTGTTTTTTACGTAGTAAGTAAAAATTTCCAATTTAATTTTCATTTTCAGAAACAAAAAATAAATAAATCCATTTTTACCCTAAACCCTTCATTCTTTTTGTTTCTGCCCTTGCTTCTTCCCATTTCTGTGATTTCAAAATTAGGGTTTTTTATTTTAGATTTATAGGTTTTTTATTGCTATATATATAGGCCTGTGACATCCAACCCATGGGATGAGTTGCATAGTCGGATCCCGATCCAAGTCATACCTTGCATGAATTTAAAAAAAACAATTTTTTTTTAATCGGTGCGACCTGCATAACCTAGGGCACTGGTGCACTGGCTTATCCCAGCGCAGCGAGCACATACTATTTGATAAAAAAATTAAAAACAATTTTTTTTTTTTAATCCGTGCGACATATGTAAAATAAGGCACAAGAGAGCTATTTCATTATAGTGCACCGCTCATGTACTGTTTGAAAAAAAAATAAAATCATTTTGTGTTAATTGGTGCACCATGTAAGATATAATGCACTAGGTCTCATACTTGACATAAATCACCATATGGTGGTCCCTTGTTTGCACAGGGCATTTATAAGAATAGGCCGCACCGCCCCCTCCATGACACCATATGCTACAAAAAATAACACTAGACGATTTTTATTATTTTGTCTGTGTTAATCGATGCGGTGGTTAACATGTAATGCACCGGTGCTCCTTGTTGACATAGAGCATTGTATGGTGTTTTATATTTTTTGGTAGGTGTGTTTATAAGACCACCATGCATCGACGTTGGTGCGTAGACCATGAAAAGTGCACCAATTTCTCGATATATTTTTATTTACCTTAAAATTTTACAATTAATGTATAAAATATATTAATGAATGATATGCTACATGTTTCATATTGATAAAGAAATGGCAAACAAGAGATTAAGTAAAAAAAATACTGACAACACATCAAGGAAAGAAAAAAGACAAGTTCTTTGTAAATTATTTACAAAATATATTATTTTTGTACTATATGTAAGTTTAAATAATATGTATTTTTTATTGTGTATCATGTAGAGCCACAAAATGACGAAGCTCGATAAGATTATTTATAATCTAGGATGAGAAGAGCATAAAATCTTGATGGAAAATTTTCAAAACGATGAATCAGGTGAATGAAAAAATACTGTTGATCCAATATGAATTTTTTTTTTCATTAATAATATACTTAAAATTATTAAATAACATGTTTGAAACAATTTATTAATTCACATCTATTTAATGTTGTACAGGGACAAATAACTTAGAAAAGGAATGTTGTTCTATGAAAATAAAAATAAAAATAGAACATGAAAATGAAAATTAATTGGTCCTTACCTCATCTTGAGTGGTGCTGGAGGTTAACGTAAGGGGGAAAAACTTTCACAAAAGTTTGAGGGATCTAGTGGAACAAATGTAAAGACATTCTTTCCAGTTACAATACAAAAGTCAATCCAATGATTCCAAGAACCAAATTTTATCTAAACTACAGGAAGAGTTTCTAGAGAATTGGTCAATGGGACATGTGATACTTTTAATGGAAAAAAGGTACAATGAAAAAAAGGAAGAAATGAAAAGGTAATATTGTTTTAAATGTTTTTCTAGAATTATTTATAGATATAAATTTTGTTATATTTACTTTTCATATATCAATAAAAAAATTAAATAGTTTATTGTCATGTTACATTTTCAGGAATATTATGAAAATGTCAAAAGATGAACAAGCTGATATTAGAAATATGACAATAGGAATTTCCAAAAGGGTTTACAAGGAGATGGTCAAAGAAATGGACTGAATTGCATCGCAAGAGGAGCCATCTGAACAACAATGTGCTTCAAATATAATATGAAATCATTGAATTTTTCAATCATTAGCAACCATAAATAAACAATTTACCATTAAATATTAATTTTCAAGTATTTTCTTACAAAAAAGAAAAGAAAATGGAACCCATTCAACACATAAATCAGGACGACAAGGAAGAAAGGGGTTGATATCTAAGTTTGTGAGTAATTGTTATTTCCTTATAAAAACTTAACTAGATTTCATTTTCGTATATTTTAAGTTGTTTTACAAAAATCATCATTGAATGTCTTCAAACAGGTGTTAACATACAAAGAAGAACCATCAGACGAATTGATTGACATTGGGCTAAATATGGGTTGTGAGTATATGTTGGGATATCATAAATTAATTGTCGAATTTGTAAGCATCTATCGATATTCTTTTACTTAGCTCTGTCTATAATTAATAGAACAATTTTTTTTATATTAAATATATGATTTGTTATGGGGTTTAAAACTTGCAGGAAACAAAGTATGGAACTGTGCCAATAGATGAAACCTTGAAAGATGGAATACTGCATGGTTTTGAAAGAATGTGTAGAGTTCATGAGTCTATTGTTGCTATGGTACGTCATTTATTTTCAATTTACATTCATGTATTTTTTTTTCTTTCTGAATTGGACTAATTCTATTAAGCAAAAATATGGTACATGATGATGATACAATCAAGAGAAATAGAAAACCAACAACCAGAAATGATAATACTATCAACCTCAGTCTCGAAAATGGAGTGAAACAAGCAAGGAGCTACAACATATGACTGGAAAGAAAAAATATCGACTTCTACCCAGAATGGGTAGAAGCCTGAACACGAAGCTTATTCCCTTTCTTTTTATTGACTTTAACCCATCCATCCTGGGGTGTATGAGGTAAAAAAACTTGAAGACTGGAATTCTCCAAAGGGGGGCTCTCCTTTTCTGATTCAGAAGAGGAGGTCACATGGACGTGTTTCCGGGTGATGGCAGTATCGGGGGGATGCACCGGTACATCGGTGGAAAGGTCCATTGTCCAAAGGGCATGATCTGATTCTACATCACTACCTTCATCTTCTGAGCTAGACGATTTAGAATCCACGGCTGGTGGCGGTGAACATGGAGCCCATCATTTGGATTTGGGCTTGGAGATGTTATCCTTTTTCTTTTTTTCCGGGAGAGATGGGCAAGAGTTCTGTAGATGCCCTGTTTGGTGGAAATGGTGGCAACGGAATGCAGTGTTCCTGTAATCCAGTGTCTAAGTCCAAAAAAAGTCATTTATCTTGAGATTGATTTGGTCTGGAAGTCCCTTGCTTAAATCTAATTCCACACATATTTTGGCATATGTGTAAAGACCTTTATTTTCCCACCAAAAATCTCCCATTATGAAACTACCCAAGGAGTTGCCTACGGCTTTATAGACTGGAACATGCCATAAATGGGCTGGTAATTTTGGAAGCCTGATCCATACAGGTGTCCTGGTGATGACTACGGTTGCTAGATCAAAATCTAGGAACCATGGAGTTAAGAAGAGCCCTGCAGTTCCCATGAACGAAGGACCTTCTTCTAAAGCCTTTTCATAATGCTTAATGTTATCAAATAGAACTATAAAATATCCTTTTAAACAGAAGCTGACCTTGCAATGATGAGTCTAGTTTGCATGGATCCATTCATAGAGTTCCTGAGAGCGTGACCATAGTCCATTAAATCTACATATGATGGCTCTTTCTGCAAATATTTGAAGTACATTTGTGAGACCTTCATGGGTGATCTCAACAGAGGGAACTTCCTCTAGATTTTCAACCAAAAAAGGCTTGGGTTTAAGGGCTTCCGGGGGTTTGGGGTTCTCAGAGTGTACTGCATCTTTGTAAGAGAAAGGAGGAGCAGAGGATGACTATCCCGTTGCACCTCCTCTCAAATGAAGGGTTAACACTAAAGAGTAATTTTTGTTAATGCTGTAAGTAGAGAGGGGAAGAAGGTCTTCAAGTTGTTTACCTTGAAAGATAAGTCTCTGAAGGCCTAAGGGGATCCCAATCCGTTGTTCCAGATCTAGTTTGAGATTCAGCACCAAGTTTGAAGAGCTAACTCATTGCAGAATGGTCTTGCTTATAGGTTGAGAAATTTGGATCTGATAGGAGGCAAAGAGGTTCCTCGATGCTTGTTGGATCGACACAGTGCCAAGAACTTCTATGTTTCTAAGAGCAAGTCTGCCTTGGCACTGTTGGGGAGGAGATTTCTCCTGCGTAAGGAGACAATCACTTAAAAACAGAAATAGATCCGAGACAGAGGACAGGGAAGCAGAGCGATTAAAAATCCGAACGTTCTTCCCCTCCCTGCTAAACCCTGCATTACTGCCTATGTGCTAGGAGATGAGAGGGGCTATCAATTCGCATCTATTCAGAGGCTCTAGATCATGGTAAATGGTGAGGTTGCCAGCATACAGAGATGCAGAGGGGTGAAAGGGGCCCTTGAAATGCTGAAACTGCTGCTGGTTTTCTAATGGTTGCGGTGGTCGCTTCATATCAGCAGGATAGGGACAGTGCAGAGCATGAGGTGCAAGGACGATATCATCCGTTGCGAAGGTAAATGTAATCGGTCTCCCAAGCTGTTGTGGCGCGGGAGCTACAGAGGAAAAAGTGGCCGCCTGTGAGAAAAATTGAACCCTAGTCTCCATTTTTCAGTAACCTTGGTATGATGGCTTCCTCATTTTCTTTCCTGCTTGTTTGGTTGTATCTTTAGGGTAATTTACATTCATGTATATTATTTAATATTTTAATTTTAATTATTCTCCCAAATGTATATACACTCATTAAATTTTATTTTTATGTTTGTAGATGGAAGGTGAAGAAGAAGAAAATAAGCAACACTATGAAAAAAACATTCCTGAAAATAACCCAAGTCATGGAAGTAAATTGAGCAGTGACAAAAATTCAAGCTAAGAATGATGATCATTATGTTTGGATATCAAAGCAAGGCCTTCTAGTTTTTGAAATATTTGTCTGTGAAATTAGACATTTTGTTTAATGTAATGGACATAGTGTCCCAATTAAAAGAGAAAGGGATACCAATAACTATCCCATTTTGTATGACAAAGACTGTCTTATATGTGTGTGTGTGTGTGTGTGTGTGTTTGTGTTTTAATTTATTGAATTGCGTTCTCCATTAGTGCTGTGAAATGTAACACCACGTCTGATTAAATTTATGGATGAATAAATATTATAATGAAGAGATGTGAAATCTGATGATATGATATAGCAAATTAATCCAAACATCACATTCAAATGCACTAATAAAAATTTAATTGATATGCATACTATTATAATATATGTGTCGTCTCTTAATGAATAATGAATTTTAAAAAATCACAATAATTATGATATGATAAAAAAAATTAATCCAAACATCACATTCAAATGCATTAATAAAAATTTAATTAATATGAATATTGTTATAAGATGTGTCAAGTTTTGATGAATAATTAATTTTAAAAAATCACAATGATTTGACTGTCACAGCTCGATGTTTCTAAAAAAATAAAAAATGAACACCAATGCACATCACTTACAGTACATCGGTGCGTTTGTATGATATAATAGATTGGTGCATTTATACGACCTATGGGCACCACAAAAATACCAATAATAATTATAAATCTCGTTACGTGTGTGCAATACTACGCACGAGTCCATTTATGTGAGAGTTTGCATCGGTGCATTTCTACAACCTCTAGGCACCGCACAAATACCAATACAAATTAGAAAAATCGATGCATTTGTCTGATAATGCGCACGAGTGCACTTCAATAAGACTACGAACTGATGCGTTTATACGGCATTTGGGCACCACACAATGTAATATCGACAGTTTGCTATGATTTTATTAAACATTTGAACAAGTCCAAAAGGGTATAGTGGACCCCAATGGAAAACATTTATGTGAATTTATTTTATTATTTTAAATTAATAAAATAAAATGGAAATTATGTGCAATGACTAGATTGAGATTTGAGATCTGACAACCCAAATCCATGAGGATGGATAATGTTGTAAGACTTTCCTAGAGTTCCAGAAATCCTTGGAAGGAATAACGTAAGATACTAAAATTAGATTTGGAGATAAATATCTAATTACGCCAATAAAGAGGAAATTATTGGGAAGAGGTGGAATAAAGATGGAAACCAGAAAAGCTAGCTTTAAAAGTATCTTTGTGGAAGAAATAGATGGAAATCATAGGCAAACAGGAATACAACATCCTAAATTAACTTGATGCACTTAAGGGAAACAGGTCGGGGAAAGCAAGCTTAAATAAGTTGTTTCAGGATAGAAAAAGGGTTGTCTATCAATGGAAGGGAAGATCTCTGCTCGGGGGTGAGCTGCAGAGAAAGAGATATAAGGTTGGGAGACAACTAGTCAGATCGAAGTGGTATGGACATTTTCTTTGAATAAAATTTTATTTAAATTTTAATATTGAGACTAGGTTGACTTCAAAATTCTGAATTAAAATCCAGGTTTAGAAATTAGAATAGTTATGAATTACCAATTATATTTCGCTGGTTTGTACATTTAACAAAAACACTATAGAAGAAATAGTAAAATATGTATTGTTGTACAGAAATATTTTGTGGAGGACCAACTCTTACAATATCTAAAACCCAGTGATGGGTTTATATTTGAGGTTAGGTACCTCATAGAAAAATGATAGGCCCATAATTTAGTTGGGTTTGTATTATGATATTTAACTGAATCGCTCATCGAGAAATATATTCTACAATAGAAGTTAATATACAAAAATGAGATAAATAGATAGTTATAACTAAAGGTCTACTATAATGTACCCTTAACCATTTCTATACTAATAACAACAAGATAAATCAGATCTGAGGTTAGAATAGACATGCATACATCTGATTTGTATCTATAGATAGAAAGAAAAAGTGAAAGGATTATACTTATTATGCTTTACAGCGGTATTTTGTTTCAAGAGAATAAAGGACTATGGAATTCATCTGTCTACTTGTATATTGAGAAATACAGAAAACACTTTATACAGGCTTATATATAAAAAATATCATCTAAATTTAATTTTGTAAATATACCCAAGAAGAATTAAAAGAATACATATATAAGAAAGGATCTGGAGATATAATAGAGGACATAGTGAGGAAGTCACCTTACGGAGTTGTGTCTCCATAGGCTATCTAAAAAAATAAATAAGGTATCGACGTTAATATGAAAATTCCCCAAAACCAGTGAAGGAAACTCAATAATAGAGTAAATCACACCAATTCTATGAAGATTCAAAGTTCGGGTAAATTGTAGAATACTACCAGTGGAACTATGATTGGGATAAAATTCGGTGTTCAGATCTCTTTATTGGGGGAAAGAGATATTCACTGATATAAATTAAAGTTATAACCAGGGTTATAATAAAAATAATAAGCCAAAGTACCATAAGCATTCAGTATGGGTAAATAAACTATTACAAACAAAACAAAAAATGCAGGCTGCTATGACTTATATGGTTAAGTAAACGAGATTTCTTGATGCATTCACATCTTACCTCTAGTATAACAAGAGATGGAGTCGTGAAGAAGGATGCAAGAACGAGATGAAGGACATTTTCATTCATATTTGTTTAATAACAAACAACAGTTAGTAAGGAATTCTTCGAAATCTGGAACATAATGGAAGTTAAATTAGTATCCATTGTTGTATATTAATGAAACTGTGAGAGTATTACTCGCTCACATTTAATTGGCCAAATTTCTATCTGATAGGAAAGAAAAATTTGTTAAATAAATACGCAAACATCTCACCATTAGGAGTTCTGGAATGTTTTTCATGATAATGGAGGCTCGGTAGCCATGAAATTTTAAATACATGAAGAAAAAAATGAATCTACTAATCCAGGGAAATCGTAACTTCAGGTAGCTTCCTCTCTCTCAAGTTGAGATTTCCTCTCAAATCATTTGTACATTAAAAATAAAAATAAAAATAAAAAAATCTGAGTGCAAAGGAAAGTAAGAACTGGTGAATTAATATCAATGAAAAGAAACTAGAAAAGAAAATGATGAAATGATGGAGGGAACCAAATCTGTATCCTACAAAGAAATGGGTTATTGGGTTTTGCGTGCAGGCCTACAGCTACATTCTCTGACCTAAAATGTTATAACAGGCTTCGCCATACAGTGGTGATCCCAATGGCATGACTAGAGCAGGGTCAGCATTCCAAATGAGATTGACGAAAGAAAAATTGACTTTTTTATATCAATTAAAAACCTTAAAATATAACACCTCCACACCGTCCACGTGTCCTGGAATCCCTAGTTATTCCTAGGATTGATACATCGCAAATCGAGATGAAGGAGGCCATGTGAAAGGGGTACAAGTAAATTAATTCAGTTATATTCGGAGGAACTCATTAGTTGAGAATTGGTTCATCAAGCGTCAGAATGTATAATCAACATTTAAGACAGACAGTTCACGTATTACCAAAACTAAAATAAACAAAAATAAATCTGACACATATTCCTTTCTCTGGAATTGGGAGGACAAATGTGTCAGTATCGTATTCATGTCCACTGGAAAAAAAAATTGTATAAATAGATTTTGAGGTGGTTGGTATATGTAGTATTATTTAATATGAATTTCATCCTAGAGAGAAGGATTAATCGATTTGGTAAATGAGATTTTATATCCTCATAATGAATTTATATAAATTGTTATTTATTTATTCATAGAAAGGTATAACATAAGGAATTTATATCGTTTCTATAATATGAACTATAGTGGAATTTAACTATAATTAGATTTAAGATGTGAGAAGATTAAGGATTCAAATGAAAGCAAAAAGGAGGCGAATTCCTATCCTTTAAGTTATAGCATGAATTATTTCATTTATGGTAAAGGTGTAAGAAATTTATAAGTCTAGGTATTAATTAATAACATATAAAAGAGAAGAAAGAGTAAATGCATATATATATTAATTCCACCTTAGTGAAAGGGTTTGATAATATCAGTTATGATTTTGGGTTATACTTTCCTGATTGAGAGGAGTTACAATTATCACCCAATGAATATTATCATAAATGTAAATGGAGTATATGCATGATAAAAGAATATAATGGGTTACATGCCATGTGAAGTAGTTAAGTTGAACATAAGAACTGTAATTAAGAAATAAAAAGCTAATAGGAAAATGATTAATATATCCTTTCTACACTGAATAAAAAAAGGGAATTTTATATTAACAAGAAAAAGAAGTTTCCAAGGTTGCAAACAAAGCAGTGCCATGTAATAAATACATAGTGATAAAGGAAAATTTTAATTGTATAAGTGCGTCATAGAGTAATGATTTATAGTGGAAGCCTAATAATAAATTAGAGTTAATATATATATATATATATATATATATTGCA
This sequence comes from Pinus albicaulis, assembly GCA_034641835.2. Lineage (NCBI taxonomy): Eukaryota > Viridiplantae > Streptophyta > Pinopsida > Pinales > Pinaceae > Pinus > Pinus albicaulis. Next base: position 698,125,343 of record CM076576.1, on the reverse strand, counting down.
TACCGAGGGGTGTTACAAATGGTATCAGAGCCCAAGTTTAAACACTGGGAAAAAATGTGTGCTCACACCAGAAATATTATGTTGCTATAATTTTTTATTAAATTTAAGTTTAGCTAATGTTTACTTTCATGTACAGTGAAACAATGTTGAAGTATACAGCTGTGAACCATGAGTGAAGGGGATGAGCTATATGTGGATCTGGGTGGTGGAGAAAACACACCAGATCCAAATTCTCTGTTTATGGCTATGTTGCATAGAATGCAAAGAGAAATGGAGCAGCTAAAATGCTACAATGAAAGACTATCTTTAGCCAGTGAAGAGCAAGACAAATTAATAAGAGTATTGACCTCCTAGAATAGTCAAGAAGGTGAAGATTCCAGAAGGAAGAGAAAGGGAAGGGTGAATCACTCAGAAGATTCTGAGGAAGATGATGCCTCTAGAAAATGGTCTAGGAGGAACAAGGAATTGTAGGCTGAATTTTGGAAAATAAAACCTCCCTCCTATGATGAAGAGAAGGAGGAAGATGCTAAAGCGTGGCTTCTGAATATGATAAAGTACTTTCAAGTTTACGAATATGAAAGTAACTTGAGAGCCAGACTGGTTATCTCTCAGTTGCAAGGTAAGGCTACCTTGTGGTGAGAAGAAATAAAGATGGTCCATGTCACTGATGATAAAACTGTTACTTGGGAGGATTTTCAGGTCAAGATTAAAAATCGATACCTGAATGAATGCTATTATGACGATAAAGCCAAAAAATTTCACGAACTCAAATTGGGACAACTTACAATTTATGAGTTTGTAACCAAATTCACCAATATGTTATGCTATGTACCCTATATAAGAGAAGAGAAGGAAAAGGTACTATATTTCTGAAACTTTCTACCTACTATTTACAAGGAAAATATAGAGTTTGATAACCCCAAGACCATGGATGAGGTGGTAAGAAAAGAAAGGTTGTGTTACCAGCAATTCAAGGGCAAAAATAAACAAGCAAATAGTTGGAAAAACAAGGAGAAGCATGAATCCAGTGAAAATAAAACAAAACCAGCATATCTGAAGAACTTTGGGAGAAGCCACCAAAGAAATAAGTTCAGTAAAACTAGAGAAAATCAAACTGCTCAATCTCAAATAGAGTCCAAAGAGATTAATGGAAACAATAAAAGAGAGGGGGTTGTTAAAATGAGAGAACCTTTAAAGTGTTGGGGTTGTGGAGAACCTCATTTATTGAGGAACTGTCCACATAGAAACATTCATAATGTACAAGTATTGAGAGAAGAAATGACTGTTAATGATGTGGAAAGAAACATCCCCAAAATTAGTGCTGCTCTGGAAGATCATCAAGCAGAACACCAATCCACTATGGTTGAAATATAAGATATGATTGTTGACCAATCTGTTTCTTTCTTAATAGAACCAGTAGCATATTTAAGTTATATCAGTCCTCAAATGGTAGAAAAATGTAACTTAAAGTCAGAAAAATTTCAGTAGTCATGGTTAGTTTATTTTTCCACTGGTAAAAAAAGAAAATTGACCAATCAATTACCCCAAATAGCCATAAATATGAAGGGATAATAAACTGAAGTGAACTTAGATATTATACCTTTAGGGTCCTATGATGTACTGGTAGGAATGGACTGGTTAGAGAAACAAAAGACCATGCTAAATTATTTATACAAGACAATACATTGTATAAACAACGAAGGAAAACCTGTTATAGTAAAAGGTAAACCGAATCCCATATCAGTGAGACAAATTTCATCCCCTCAATTGAAAAGGATTGCTATAAAGGGTTGCCAAGTGTATTGAGTCCATGTAGAAGAATTGGGACAGAAATCAGAAGAAAATCCTTTAGAAACATTACCTGTTATCATAGAATTTAAGTGTTTTTGGATGAAATTCCTCATCTCCCCCCTAGGAGAGAAATTGATTTCTCAATTGACCTAGTGTCGGGAGCAACATCAGTCTCTAGATCCCCATACAGAATGAGTACCCCGGAACTGATGGAGTTGAAAATATAGCTACAAGAGTTGTTGAACAGAGGTTACATTAGAAAAAGTGTATCCTGATGGGGAGAACCAATGTTTTTTGTGAAAAAGAAAGACAATACCTTTAGAATGTGCATTGACTATCGTCAATTGAACAAGCTAACAATAAAAAAAATATATCCTTTACCTAGGATAGATGATCTCTTTGATCAAGTTAGAGGAGAAATTTTTTTTTTGAAAATTCATCTAAGGACATGTTACTATCAATTAAGAATTAAGAATGAAGATATAAGAAAAACTAATTTTAGAACCAGGTATGGACACTATGAATTTGTGGTCCTACCATTTGGGTTGACTAATGCACCTGCTACTTTTATGTGCTTGATAAATAGTGTCTTAAATAAATATTTGGACAAGTTCATATTAGTATTTATTGATGACATTCTGATTTATTCTAAGAATGAAGCTGAGCATCAAGAACGCCTTAGAATGGTTTCACAGACACTTAGAGAAATCAAGTTATATGCTAAGTTCAATAAATGTGAATTTTTCAAAGATAAAATTCAATATCTAGGACATATAATTTCAGAAAAAGGATTAGCATTAGACCCAGAAAAGATCAAAGCAATAAGAGAGTGGCGTATACCTAAAAATGTGTCTTCTGTAAGATCCTTCATGGGAATTGTAGGATACTATAGGAGGTTTTTGGAGAGATTTTTAGCCTTAGCTTACCCTATTACATCCCTACAAAGGAAAGGAGTTAAGTTTGAATGGACTGAAAAATGTCAAAATAGCTTTGATCAGTTAAAACGAAAGCTTTTAGCAACACCTATTTTAAAGATTTTTGATACAGATAAAGAATTTGTAGTGTGCATAGATGCTTGTGGAGAAGGATTAGGAGGAGTGCTACTACAAGAAAATTCTATTATAGCCTATGAGTCTAGAAAACTCAAGAAACATGAACATAATTATAGTGTTTATGATTTAGAATTAGCTGCTATAATACATGCTCTAAATTTGTGGAGACAATACCTCTTCGGGAAAAAGTTTGTGTTGATGATCAATCACATCAGCCTAAAAAATTTCTTCACTCAAACAGATTTGAATGCTAGGCAAGCCAGGTGGCTGTCCTTCCTTGGTGAGTTTGACATGGAGATCAAACATATTAAGGGGAAGGAAAACAAGATTGAAGATGCATTAGACGGAAATTCTTGGCAAAGTGTGAGTAATGTTGGGAGTAGCTCCAACTTTGACATAGATGGATTGATACTAGAAGTGGTGAGACAAGATCAAGATTATGAAAAAATTCAGTCTCAAGTGATGAAAAATAAGATGAAAGGGTATACACAGAACTAAAGATGATTAATTTTTTATAAAGACATATTATATATTTCTGAAGTAGACTTCGTAAAGAAAGAGATTCTAAATGAGTAGCATAAAAGACCCTATGCTGGACATCCAGGGTACCAGAAATTACTTTCAACATTAAGAAAGAACTTGTTCTGGAATGATATGAAAAAGGATGTGGGAAATTACTTGGCTAGAAGTATAGAATGTCAACAAATAAAGGTTGAACATCAACATCCAGCTGGGTTGTTGAATCCTTTACCCATCCCAGAATGGAAATGGGAGAGTGTTTCCATGGATTTTATTATTATTTTACCAAGGACCAAATACCAACATGAATATATCATGGTTGTAATGGATACTTTGACTAAAGCTACCCACTTTATACCTGTACATTCTACCTTTGGTATAGCCCAAGTAGAAAATGTATTTATAAAGGATATTGTAAAATTGCATGGTTCCCTAAAATGATCATTTCGTATAGAGATGCAAAGTTCACTGTAGCTTTTTGGAGGAGTCCATTTGGAGGTATCGGTACCAAATTAAATTTTATTACTTCTTATCATCCCCAAACTGATGGTAAAATAGAAAGAGAAAACCAGGTTTTAGAGGATATGTTAAGGATGTATGTCATGGATAGGCCAATTAAATGGGAGGACTATCTACACTTAGCTGAATTTTCCTATAACAATAACTACCAAGCTTCCATAAAGATGAGTCCTTTTGAAGCACTTTATGGCAGAAAGTGTCATGCCCCTCTAAGCTGGAGTCAACCTAAATATAAACTAATACTTGGACCGGAAGCCTTGCAGGAAATGGAGATAATTGTGAAGAAAATTCAGAAAAACATCAAAATAGCACAGGACATGCATAAAATTTATGCAGAAAAAATTAGAATTCATAGCGAGTTCAGTGTGGGTGATCTTGTGTATCTAAGGATTAAGCCTAAGAAGAGTAATTTTCACACTAGAAGTTGTGCCAAACTAGCTCCATGTTACTATGGACCTTTTGAAGTACTGGAAAGAGTTGGACCAGTTGAATATAAGCTAGATTTACCCATTCACATTAAGGTTCGTGATGTATTTCATGTTTCATTATTAAAAAAATATGTCCATGATCCTACTCATGTTATAGATTGGAATGTGATACAGGTGGAACCATAAGCAAAATTCCTTCTAGAGCCACTTCAGATCTTGGCACAGGAAGCAATTGAGCTCCGAAACTGGACAGTGGCTAGGGTGAAAGTGTAGTGGAGGCACTTTGCACCTGAAGAGGCTATTTGGGAGAGAGAGGGTGTTATGATGGAAAAATATCCATCAGTTTTTAAACAATGATTTTGTTATTTGTTTTGTTAACACTGAGGACAATTTTTGTTTTTAGAGGGGGGATAATTTTCTATGCTTTTATTAAACATTTGACCAAGTCCAAAAGAGTATAGTGGACCCCAATGGAAAAAATTTATGTGAATTTATTTTATTATTTTAAATTAATAAAATAAAATGGAAATTATTTGCGATGACTAGATTGAGTTTTGAGATCTGAGAAACCAAATCCATGACGATGGATAAGGTTGTAAGACTTTCCCAGAATTCCAGAAATCCTTGGAATGAATAAAGTAAGGTAGTAAATTATATTTTGAGATACATATATAATTACCCCAATAAAGAGGAAATTATTGGGAAGAGGTGGAATAAAGCTGGAAAGCAGAAAAGCCAGCTTTAGAAGTACCTTTGTGGAGGAAACAGAAGGAAAGCCTAGGCAAAAATAAATACAACATCCTGAATTAATTGGATGCAATTAAGGTAAATAGGCTAGGGAAAACAAGCTTAAATAAGTTGTTTCAGGATAGACAAAGGGTTGTCTATCACTGGAAGGGAAGATCTCTGCTCGGGGGTGAGTTGCGGAGAAAGAGCTCTAAGATTGGGAGGCAACTAGTCAGACCGAAGTGGTATGCACATTTTGTTTGAATAATATTTTATTTAAATTTTAATACCAAGACTAGGTTGACTTGAAAATTCTGAATTAAAATATGGGTTTAGAAATTAGAAAAGTTATGAATTACCAATTATCTTTTGTTGGTCTGTACATTTAACAGAAATCACTATAGAAGAAATAGTAAAATGTGTATCGTTGTACAGAAAAATTATGTGGAGGACCAACTCTCACAATATCTAAAACCCAGTGATGGGTCTAGATCTGAGGATAGGTACCTCATAGAAAAATGACAGGTCCATAATTTAGTTGGGTTCGTATTATGATATTTAACTAAACCGCTCATCGAGAAATATATTCTACAATAGAAGTTAATATGTAGAAATGGAATAAACAAATAGTTATAGCTAAAGAACTATTGTAATGTATCGTTAACCATTTCTATACTAATAACAACAAGATATATTAGATCTGAGGTTAGAATAGACATGCATACATCTTATTTGTGTCTGTAGATAGAAATCAAAAGTGAAAGGATTATACTTATTATGCTTTACAGTAGTATTTTATTTCAAGAGAATAAAGGACTATGGAATTCATCTGTCTACTTGTAAATTGAGAAATACAGAAAAAACTTTATACGAGCTTATATAAAAAAGAAAATATCATCTAAATTTACTTTTGTAAATATACCCAAGAAGAATTAAAAGAATACATATATAAGAAAGGATCTGGAGATATAACAGAGGACATAGTGAGGAAGTCACCTTACGGAGTTGTGTTTCCATAGGCTATCTGTCAAAAAAAAAATAAAAAAAAAATATGGATGTCAATATTAAAAGTCCCAAAAACCAATGAGGGAAAATCAATAATAGAGTAAATCACACCAATTCTATGAAGATTCAAAGTTCGGGTAAATTTTATAATACTACTAGTGGAAGTACGATTGGGATAAAATCCGATGTTCAGATCTCTCTGTTGGGGGAGAGAGAGATTTACTGAAATAAATTACAGTTATAACTAGGCTTATAATAACAATAATAAACCAAAGTACTGTAAGCATTCGGTATGGTTAAGTAAACTATTACACACAAAAAAAAAACTCAGGGTTCTGTGACTTATATGCTTAAGTAAATGAGATTTCTTGATGCATTTACATCTTACCTCTAGTATAACAAGAGATGGAGTGGTGAAGAAGGATGCAAGAATGAGATGAAGGACATTGAAATCCATCTACGTTTAATAACAAACCGATTTTAGTAAGGAATTCTTCGGAAGCTAGAACATAATGGAAGTTAAATTAATATCCATTGATTTATATTAATGAAACTGTGAGAGTATTACTACCTCACATTTAACTGGCCAAATTTCTATCTAATTGGAAAGAAAATTTTGTTAAATAAATATTCAAACAACTCACCATTATGAATTCTAGAACCTTGTTCATGATAATGCAGGCTCGATAGTCATGAAATCTTAAATACATGCAGACAAAACTGAATCTACTAATCCAAGGAAATAGTAAATTCAGTTAGCTTTCTCTCTCTCAAGTTGATATTTCCTCTCAAATAATATGTACATTAAAAATAAAATAAAAAATAAAAAATCCAAGCGTAAAGGAAAGTAAGAACTGCTGAATTAATATCAACGAAATGAAACTAGAAAATAAAATGATTAAATTATGGAGGGAACCAAATCTGTAACCTGCAAAGAAATGGGTGAGTGGGTTCTGCATGTAGGCCTACGTCTACATTCTTTGACTTGAAATTTTATAACAGGCTTCTCCGCACAGAGGTGATCCCAATTGCATGACTGGAGTAGGGTTGGCATTCCAAATGAGATTGCCGAAAGAAAAATTGTGTCTCTTATATCAATTAAAAACCATAAACTCCAACACCTCCACACCATCCACGTGACCTCAGATCCCGAGTTATCCCTAGGATTGATACATCAGAGATCGGGATGGAGGAGGCCATGTGAAAGGGGAACAAGTAAATTAATGTGGTTATATCCCGAGGAACTCATTACTTGACATTTGGTTCATCGAGCGTTAGAATGTATAATCAACATTTAAGACAGACCATTCATGTATTACCAGAAATAAAATAAATGAAAATAAATGTGACACGTATTCCTCTCTCTAGATTTGGGAGGACAAATGAGTTAGTACTATATTCATGTCCACTGGAAAAAAAATTCGTATAAATTGATTTTGAGGTGGTTGGTATCCATAGTATTATTTAATATGAATTCTGTCCTAGAGAGAAGGATTAATTGATTTGGTAAATGAAATTTTATATCCTCATAATGAATTTATATAAATTGTTATTTATTTATTGATAGAAAGGTATAACGTAAGGAATTTATATTGTTTCTCTAATATGAACTATAGTGGTATTTAACTATAATTAGATTTAAGATCTGAGAATATTAAGGATTCGAATGAAAGAAAAAAGGAGGCCAATTCCTAGCCTTTAAGTTATAGCATAAATTATTTCATTTATGGTAAAGTTGCAAGAAAATTATAAGTCTAGGTATTAATTAATAACGTATAAAAGAGAATAAAGAGAAAATGCATATATATATATATATATATATATATATATATATATATCACCTTAGTGAAAGGGTTTGATAATATCGGTTCTGATTTTGGGTTATACTTTCCTGATTGAGAGGAGTTACAATTATCAGCTAATGAATATTATCATAAATGTAAATGGAGTATAGGCAAGATAAAAGAATAAAATGGATTACATGCCATGTGAAGTAGTTAGCTTGAACATAAGAACTGTAATTAAGAAATAAAAAGCTAATAGGAAAAGGATTAATATATCTTGTCTACACTGAATAACAAAAGGGAATTGCATATTAATAAGAAAGAGAAGTTACCAAGGTGGCAAATGAATCACTTCCATGTAAATAAATACATAGTGACAGAGGAAATTTTTAATTGTATACATGCGTCATAGAGTAACGAGTTATAGTGGAAGCCTAATAATAAATTACAGTTACTAAAAAAAAAAAAAAAAAAAATTGTGTAATGAGAGGTGTTACACACAAATATGAATACGAATTAGAACAGTCCCATGTTTTGTATCACCTACAGTGCACCCAATGTGGTTTTATACCTTTACGGCCTGGTGCATGCACCTTTGACTAGCTCGGGCCAACTATCTATATGACACGCATCGGTGCGTACGCACCTTAGTAGAACACCAATGAAAAAATCATCTATAATAACCTCTGGCTACCCAAGTTTTTCAGTTGTGTTGAAATTCCGTTAAAAGCTCCACAAAAACCTCTGTTGCCAAAAATAGATGTTGTAGCGATTGTTTTTTTCACAAATTTGGTCAATTTATAACACTAAAAACCTCCTTTATAACCTCCGCTAGAGGGTCTTTTTCCTTGTAGTGGGAAGAGTCATACAAATTAACCAGAACCATAGTACACAAATCCATAATGACCTCGTTGAAAACCTTGGTAAACATGTACAAAGTACCAAATACATACAAAGCAGTTGTAATATTCGTCGCAGAGGTAGGAAGAAAATTGAATACATAACCTCGTTGATGACAAGTTGAGGTTTACAAAGCTTGCGGCTAATACCGTTACTTCCTCCTAGTGCTCTACGATACCCTTTTTTTTCCTACTCCAAAAACCGGCGGATGGAATGTTATTATCTGACCTCCACCTCCCGCACCAACACTTTCCCATAGAGCCTTCAGACATGCCTCCTGACACGCCTTGTTGTTTGACATAATCCGTAAATGAGTTCATGAAACTATATGGGTGGAGCCGCCCTTCGTTGTCATCACATGTCATATTCATTCTAGATTTGGTTGTTGCGTATGATTGCCACATGGAACCCCACTTGTAAAAACTCCACTTACCACAATTCTTCTTTCTAAATATAGGATAGCTACAAAAATTGTTGTCCATGACTTTTAATTAGTTCGTCACTATTTGAAAAAAATCTGGCATTATTTTGTTGTTGTTGTTATTCTTTCATTCATAATTGGTGAACTCAGGTATATCATTTTTCTGCTATTTACTATACTTGTCTTACCTATCAAGTTCATCATTCATTTTCATTTGTGATTACACTTGACGAAATTTCGTCATCATCTTGTTCCACTATAACTGTCATTATAATGTTTCTATTAAATCTATAATAACATATTAAAGTTATAATTTACCTTCTAATTTAATATTTTTATGGTCTTCTCGACCTATTTATTTTAATTTCTAACTTATCTAGTATATGTTATCCTATGTCAATCTTTAATATTCCTAGGATATGCCATCAACATTCCTTATGTGATATGTATACCCTCTTTTATAAAGTCAAAGTATATATATATATATATATATATATATATATATATATATATATATATATATATATATATATATATATATATATATATATATATATATATATATATATATATATATATATATATATATATATATATATATATATATAATCCATTCCAACAGATTGGATAATTTATATAAGGAATTATATAACCTTAATCCCAAGCTCATTATAGAACTATAATGTCGGAAATATTATTCCATCCCTCATAAATATAAATTGACTTTATAATACGAATCACCATATATACATTTTATAAAATTTTCCTTCTCATCCTTAATACGAGTTGACACTAAGGATTTATATCATTGTTTGGAAATAATTTGATATAATTTATAGGTGTACATTATTAGCTCTAATAATGTATTTTGCCTCTAGATTTTTCTTACGACAAAATATGTATGTTAATTAATCATGTCACCTATGAATACTCACATTCTTCTTAATTGTGACATTGATTTGGTGATTCAGACTAAAGTCCGTATATTTTATAGATCAGAGTGTTAAATATGATTGATGTTTTCAAGATGTTTGTTCTATCGTGATAAATGGAAATAACATGGGCTCGAATATTTTTCCAGCGACCGCGGTCTTAGATCAAAGCCATGTGGATGGCTCGAATTATGTCATATCTTTGTTGTGGGATTGTTACGAAAACTAACCCCATCTGATTTTTTTCATTTTTCATTTGGCTTCCTCTGCTCTCGGCTCTGGTTTTCTTTACGTCCACGCCACTGAGAATTCTTGTCACGCGTCCTAAGTTCTCTCTTGACAAATCTAAGTAACCTTCTGAGGCGCTTAGCTCTTCAGGTAAAACCTTTCAATTTATATGATTATTAGATTTTTCATGTCTCTGTACATTTCATTTTTCAATTTTATATTTATTCTTTTCATTTTTGTATACTCTACAATTTGTAATTTTCATTTTTTGGTTAGAGGGTTTTTATTTTCTCTGACACTTTGAACTTATTCAGTCTCAATTTTTTCGAATATGGAGGTAATTTTCCTCTACAACCAAGAGGTATTGAACTTCTTTCTTAATGCAAGTATGATAGCTTAGGAAACTTCGTATTCTTACAAATACCATGCCGAAAATTCCATTATCTTTGTACAATGGGTTCATCCTTTTTAAGCATTCAGTAAAATTAATATATCTCTCTAAGTTTGGGATTTATTCATAATATTTTATATTTGGGTGAATATATTTGTATCGTCGTGATTTATTTCTGCCATATCAAACTCTGTAATTCATATTTGGAATGTTAGTATCTGTACTCAATTCATGTTTTAGTTTTTCTTCTTAGAATTTATTCATGCACATAACAGTGAAGGTTTCATTCATTTATGAAATATCTATTTCCATATGAATTATTAAATTATTGTTTCACCTACTACATTTTATATTTTTATGAATTGGGTATTTTACTTTTCCTCATCACATAAAATATTCATAGATTCCCTTCAAATTTACCTCAATTAAATTTGGGAAATTATTTCTCATTTACATGCTTAGTGATTACATCTTATTATTCCATAGTAACTGTATTTATTTTATCTTCTTATTTATGCCATCTTTGTTTTTTATTTTTATTTCGGAATTTGTTGTATTTCACATCGTTGAAAGTTTCTCATTCAAGAGAATACTTCCGCAACTTCCTTTATTACTATTTTGTAATAAGAATTGTATTACTTTGGTATAAATCCTTTGGCTCTCGTTTGGCACTTCCTATTTGAAATTTTATTGAATTTTGGATAATGTTCTTTATTAACACCGTACCCATAGTTTTCATCAAACCCTTATATAAATAAATTCTTATATGTATGTGAGATAAATTTGATTTTTTAATTTAATTCATAACCCTTATTCACACATGAAAATATTCTATTTTTAATAATATTCCTAACATGCTATTATTCAAGAATTTATCCTTTCTGTTGATGTATTTTATATTCTTGTTTTACAGATTATAACACCCCAAGTTTCTATGCTTTTCAAGTTATACATTTGAACAAAAATCCAAAGGGGAGTGGACCCCAATGGAGAATTATTGTGTGGATTTTATTTAAATATTTATTAATGAAAAATAAATGGAATATATATGTGTGCACTATGATCATATGAGATTGGATATTATAAGCCTGATCCATGAGGATATGGATAAGGTTAAGACTTTCCCAAAACCTTTCAAAAAGCCTTGAAAGGAAAAATGCTAAACTAGATTAAAGAGGAAAAATCTAAATTCCCCAATGAAGAGGAAAGTAATTGGGAAGAGGTGAAAAAGATGGAAAAGTAGAGAAAGTAGCTTTAAAGTACCTCATTGAGGTAAGCCTAGGCAAAAAATAAGAAGAAAGCATCCTTAAAATTCTGGACGCAGAATTTGGAAACAGGATTAGGGAAAACATGCCTTAAGTAAGCTGTTCCAAAACAGACTGAGGTTAGTTTTTCCTTGGAGGATCTCAGCTCAGGGATGATTTTTGGAGATAGAAGAACTCTAAGGTTGGGAGGACTGTTCATAGAAAGAAGTGGTATGTACACCTAACTAATAAATTGTTGTTGCAGTTTTGTATTGTGAAATCTTAAAATTTTATTAGGCTTGAAAGTATTTAAATTCTTATGTCGTAGAAATGAAATTCCTTACGTTTAATAGATCTTATCAGAAGTAATGATTCGTCCAAGAAAAAAATCTGTATGGTTGTAGGAATAAAGTTTCTGAGAAATATCAACCAAAATCTCTAAACCTGTTATTGGTTTAAATCTGGAGATATAGGGCTCCCAGAAAAATCTTATATAACTTTAATATGCTTCTGTGATTCTAAAATTTTATCTGCATGAGAAAATAAATGAATATTCAAAATTTTTGAAAAGCACCTATATCTACAGAAATATTCTATACAGAAAATTGTACCTGTTCTGGTTAAAATAAATAAAATTATGAGAAAGCACTTAAGTTAAAAAGCTGAAAAATTTAGTTATTGTATATGTGACATTTATTCTGAATTAAATGAGATCATATTATAACTAGAACCATATTCTACACCTTACATCTCTATAAGAAATCTATCAAAAAAAGAAAAAGGTAAGCAACAATGATAGATGGGACTAACAGATACAATCTGTAATATATATATTTCATGCAGAATTATAAGGAAACTTTGATATATATATTGCAAAACTGAAATGAATATATATATACAAGTAGGTGTAAAAATAAATCTAATCCAAACCCTTTAGCTAAAGACAATGTGAAGATTTAATGAAGCACCGAACTTTCATGCATTTCAATATATCCTTTTATATTGAATTATTATCAATCTTAGTCAACAGAAAAGAAAATTTTATTGAGAGGTACCATAGTATCATTATATAATTTTCCTTTTTGATGATATTCTTTTAGAGTCATGAAATACCTAAATTAGAAAAAGTAAATATAAAAACATGAGGAACCAGTAGTTACTAAATAGCCGATTTTGCACTGGCAAATTTTGCAGTAGTATTCAAATTTAAATAAACTAGTAAGGACAAGGGAAATTTCACATTGAATTATAGAATATAATTAAAGGAATTTACCAGAAGAGAACCTATAAAAATTCGATACATAAAATTTGGAAAGGCATGTGAAAATGTACATCTATGAGAAATTGATGTTAGCAAAAGATATATATATATATATATATATATATATATATATATATATATATATATATATATATATATATATATATATAATTATTAGCAGGTTTCATCACAAATGCTGATTTAAATGAATCAATTTAACTAGATAACTATATATATGAGAAAAGAGAGGTCATGGAAACTGTGACCTCATATTAAACGAATATTAGGAAAATTTATAAAGTATAATAGCATCTTGTTTTAAAGAACTGGAAAATTCAGGATGCTCAAATTATCAAGATTATTACAATTTCAACTACTGTCTATTTAAAAAAATAATAATAATTACAATATGATTAACTAGTCAATTCAAACAATCCTCATTGAGACGAATTGAGTGACATTGACATGTCATATTCTGGGTTCGGATAGTAGGGTCGAAAATGAAAGATACTGATCTGCAAAACATAGATGACTGTTTATTATGTCCATTCGGGTGGATCAGGAAGAAAACTATTTATAGATAGGCCAAGAAAAAGAAAGCAACAATACCTGTAAGCATAAAATTGAAACTGATTAGAAGGTAAAAGTAATTGGACGTAAAACTGAAAATGAGGAATTAGGAACAAACTAAAAATGCATCGAGTGACGTAGAAGAAAATATTTCTTACCTTTGGAAATTTTAGTCTGCCTAATAGACAACCTGTAGTTAACAAATGAAAAGGAATTATTATGTATTTCAATCTAATACTGTATTATAAGAAAAACAAGGAGTCACAGTACTTGGAAGGTTATTCTAAAAAAAATAAAAAAATCGAGATAGTCCATACCGTTGAACAGGAAATCGTTGCCAAACTGCGTCCCCTTTGGGAGGAGGGGGGCATGAATATGAGGTCATTTGATTCATATCCGAAAGGAGACATGGACTAGTCCAACTAGAAATTGGTGGGAACAGTGGGAAAAAAGAAAAAAACAACAAGAAGTAAATGAGGAGTGGTTATGAGAAACAAAATTTATATATAGGAGGAAAGCGATATTTCAAGAGATTAATATACATTAAAAATTGTAATTTATCTTGACCCAGAACGAAGATGAAAAGGGTCATAAACTTTGCAACCCAAGAAATACACAAATCTCTTCTGGTTATACATATATATATGTGAACTATCACTGTAAAAATTTTAAGAGAACATGGAAATGTAGGCATAATTCCTTCAACTAAATCACAGCTAAATCAATAGAACATTTCATTAACTTCTTAACTATGAATATAAATCACATACAATATTTCGATTTCGAAAGAGATGTTGGAGATACCTGGGGTAGTAAGAGCAATTCGCTTGATAAGCTTTAGGAAGAGATGTGAGGCTTCCCAGCGGAAGAAATGCAGAGTTGAAGAGAACAGACTTCTCTCGAAATCGAACCATGAAAATGAAATTTACAAGTGAGAAACTGAATTATATAGATCTGATGAAAACCCTATTTGTCTTCGCACATCTACCATCCACGTGGCGGTAGATGCCCAATGCAAATGTTTAATCGACAAGGGAGTTCTCAAAAACAGAAATGGAATTATGGCAACCAGGTAAGACCATCTTAGAAGTACTATTATGAATCCACCAAGTAAATGTATGGTACCGAAGACCTGATAGAGTATAAATGAATTTATGATTCGTATCACCCAAAATCTTCAAATTCCATTACAACTGACAAGCCAACCTCGAAACAAGAACCGATGCTGCAAAACATCTTGAGATATTTATTATCAAATTAAAGTCTACAAAGTTTGCGTTAATGCCTGGGGAGAAAAATTGCATTGGTGTCGTACTTCGCATTGAACCACGATTCTACCGCAAAATTTCATGAAAATTAGTTTATATTTCTTGTTATTATAGTTAATTTTTTTAAACCTGGAAGATTTAAAACATGAATATGTATGAGGTAGCAACTGGATGGTTAACAATAATAAAGTTAATAAATCACATATGCATATATTATGTGAATAGACATTAGTATTAAATTTTGATGTAACTTAAGTCAAAAGGTTTGATGGTGAATTGACCGAAGTATTAAATAAGGATTGGCAAGATATAGTCTCAAAATGGTACACAATACGAATTTAAATTTAAATCATAGGTGAAGTCTTTTATAATAAAATCCAAATTTTGTGTCTACTCATATAGGAAAGGGAAAATTACTTTTTAAAGTAATATTGAACTAGCATTGAAATAATTCAAAGTTTGTAAGAAGGGGTACATTCGAAAAGCATTTATTCTCTATGTCACATTACCATTTAAGTGAAGCGTAGTACTAGAACCTATAGCTAGGATAAAAATATAAATAAGAAAATTAAAATCTTGATAAATTACAATAGTGCATTTCTTTGGTAATAAGATATATCATTATAGTTATATAGATAAGATAAAAAATCTTCATATGGTTACCATAGATACTTACTCGTGAAGGATGAGTAGTGATTGTATAGTTTTGTTTATAATAAAAGAAAACAAATATATATATAATATATATATATATATATATATATATATATATATATATATATATATATATATATATATATATATATATCTGGTTGAAAAGATAAAGACATTACATTGAATGTATTCTAGTTGGAAACCGGGTTGTTTACAGCTCCACCAAGAGAATTTTTTAAAAAACAACTATATGTATATTACTGATGTTGTATTGTTGTACAGAAAAAGTACTGAAAAGACAATGAATGAAGAGGATGAACTCTATGTTGGTCTGGGTGGTGGAGAGAACACGCCAGATCCCAATGCTCTTTTGATGGCTATGTTACACAAGATGCAATGGGATATGGCCCAGCTAAGAAGCCATAATGACAAGCTATCTTTAGCTAGTGAGGAGAAGGAAAAAATTATAAGAGAACTAATTTCGTGGAACAGCCAAGAAGGTGAAGGTTCCGGAAGGAAGAGGAAAGGCAAGGTCAATCTCTCTGATGATTCTGAGGAAGATGACACCACTAGACAGCAGAAGGAATTACAGGGTGAATTCCGGAAAATAAATCCTCCCTCCTATGATGGAGAGAGGGAGGAAGATGCTGAGGCATGGCTGCTGAATATGATTAAATATTTTGAGGTCTATGAGTATGAAAGCAATCTAAGGGCCAGATTAGATATCTACCAACTACAAGGTAAGGCTACCTTGTGGTGGGAAGAAACAAAAATGGTTCACGCCATTGATGAGAAGACAGTGACTTGGGAGGATTTTCAAGTCAATTTTAAAAACCGGTATTTGAAAAAACACTACTATGATGACAAAGAAAAAGAATTTCATGAACTCAGATTGGGACAGCTCACCATAGATGAGTTTTTCACCAATTTCACAAATCTGTTAAGATATGTTCCTTATATTCGTGAAGAGAAAGCAAAGGTACAAATATTTTTGAACTGTTTACCTACTATGCACAAGGAGAAAATAGAGTTCAATAATCCAAAATCCATGGATGAAGTGGTGAGGAAAGCCCGATTATGCTAATAACAGTTTAAGGGAAGGATTCAACAAGGGAAGAGCTGGACAAACAAGGGTGAATTAAATGGAAAGAAACATAAACCAACTTATTTGAAGAAATTTCGTAGGAATCATCAGCGAAAGAAATTTGACAAAACAAATGAAAGTCAAACTGCTCAATCTCAAGTTTGTTCAAAGAAAATAGATGGGAATATTAAGAAGGATGGAACTATTAAAATGCGGGAGCCTTTGAAGTGTCGAGGTTGTGGAGAACCTCATCTTTTGAGGGACTGTCCACACCAAAATATTCAGATGATTGTGAGAGATAGAGAAGCTACCACAGTGAATGACGTAGCAAGGAATATCCCCACTATCAGTAAAGCCTTGGAGAACCAACAAACAGAACACTAATGTCCTATGGTCGAGATGAAAGGTAAAATTTCTGATCAATCTGTTACTGTCTTAATTGATCCGGGCACTTCTTTGAGTTATATTAGTCCACAAGTTATAGAAAAATGTAAACTCAGAACATAAAAGTTTCAACAGCCATGGTTGGTATAGTTAGCTACCGGAACCAAACACAAGGTAACTCATAAGCTAAATAAAACAACTATTAAATTGAATGATTATCAGACAGAGGTAGATTTAAACATTTTTCCATTAGGTTCATGTGATTTACTGATAGGAATGGACTGGTTATAAAAGAAAAAGACCATGCTGAATTGTTGGGAGAAAACTCTCCACTACATAGATGCTGAAGGAAAACCATTCATACTAAAGGGGAAACCGAAACCTATTTCTATAAGGCATATCTCAGCCCTTCAGTTAAAAAGAACTACTAAGAAGGGGTATCAAGTATATGATGTACATTTTGGAGAATTAGAACAACAACCAGAGGAAAACTTGTTAGACACCTTATTAGTGATAACAGAATTTAAAGAAGTATTCCCGGATGAGATTCCTCATCTTCCCCCCAAGAGAGAGATCAATTTTTCAATTGATTTGGTACCAGGGGAAACACCAGTTTCTAGAGCTCCTTACCGAATGAGCCCCCCTGAACTAATTGAGTTAAAAATGAAATTACAAGAATTTTTGTACAAAGGTTACATCAGAGCGAGTGTATCCCCTTGGGGAGCACCGGTGCTGTTCGTGAAAAAGAAGGATGGAACCTTTAGAATGTGTATTGAATATCATCAACTGAATAAGTTGACAATCAAAAATAGGTACCCATTTCCCAAAATAGATGACCTTTTTAATCAGGTTAGAGGACCTTCAGTATTTTCTAAGATTGACTTGAGGACTGGTTATCACCAACTCATAATTAAGGAGGAAGATATTAGTAAAACAACCTTTCAAACCAGGTATGGTCACTACGAATTTTTAGTCCTACCTTTCGGTTTGATCAATGCCCCTTCCACTTTTATATGTTTAATGAATAGTGTCTTGAATAAATACTTAGACAAATTTGTACTAGTATTTATAGATGACATTCTAATCTATTCAAAAAGTGAGGCGGAACATAAAGAACACCTTAGAATTGTGTCACATACTCTTAATCAGAATCAATTGTATGCCAAGTTTAGAAAATGTGAATTTTATAAGGATAAAATTAAATATTTGGGGCATATAATTTTAGAACAAGGATTGGTTATTGACCTTGAGAAAATAAATTTCATTAGAGAGTGGCCAGTGCCGGCTGATGTCTCAATGGTAAGATCATTTATGGGGATTGCAGGATATTACTGACAGTTTGTAGAAATATTTTCTGCAATAGCATATCCCATAACTTCACTATAGAGGAAAGGTACAAAATTTGAGTGGACTGAAAAATGCCAAAATAGCTTTGAAAATTTGAAACTAAAACTGACTACAGCACCAATACTAAATATTGCAGATCCTCATAAAGAGTTTGTAGTGTGTATTGATGCATGTGGAGAGGGATTGGGAGGAGTTCTGTTGCAAGAGAATTATGTTATTCTGTATGAATCTAGAAAAATTAAGAAACATGAATAGAATTATAGTGTATATGATCTTGAGTTAGCTGTTTTAATTCATGCCTTGAAGATGTGGTGACACTATCTTCTAGGAAAGAAATTTATATTGATGACAGATCATATCAACCTCAAGTATTTCTTCACTCAAATAGATTTGAATGCTCTACAAGCCAGATGGTTGTCTTTTCTGAGTGAATTTGATATGGAAATAAAACATATCAAAGGAAAAGAAAACAAAATTGCTGATGCTTTAAGGAGAAACACTTGCCAAAACATAAGTAGCATTGGGAGTAGTGCCAGTTTTGACTTAGAAAGATTAGTAAAAAGGGTAGCAGATCAAGATCACAACTATGATAAACTGCAAATTCAGGTGATGGAAAAGGAAATGGCTGGATACACCCAAAATCAGAAAGGGATGATCTGTTATAGAAACAGATTGTATATCCCCAATGTGGATTCCTTTAAAAATGACATACTTGATGAATATCATAAACAACCTTATTCAGGACATCCTGGATATCAGAAACTACTTACAGCCTTGAGAAAGAAATTATTTTGGCCAGGAATGAAAAAATACGTGGCCAACTACTTAGCCAGATGCATGGAATGTCAACTAGTCAAAGTTGAACATCAACATCCATCTGGCCTTCTAAATCCCTTACCAATTGCAGAATAGAAATGGGACACTGTTTCTATGTATTTTATAAACGGGTTACCCAGAAAAAAGTACCAGCATGATTCAGTGATGATAGTAGTAGATACTTTAACAAAGGCTGTACATTTCATACCCGTGAAATCTACTTTTGGGACAACCCAAGTAGAAAATGTGTTCATGAAGGAAATTCTAAGGCTACACGAGGTTCCTAAAGTGATTATTTCAGATAGAGACGCCAAATTCATAGCAGCCTTATGGAAGAGTATGTTTGGAGGCATGGGCACTAAATTTAATTTTAGTACTTCCTATCACCCTCAGACGGATGGTCAAACTGAGAGAAAAAATCAAATTCTAGAGGATATGCTCAAAATGTATGTGATGGATGGGCCAACTAAGTGGGAAGACTATTTACATTTAGTCAAATTTTCTTATAATAACAACTACCAATATTCCATCAAAATGAGTCCATTTGAGGCACTCTATGGAAGAAAGTGCCACACTCTTTTAAGCTGGAGCCAACCTGAAGATAAGTTAGTACCTGGGACAGATGCTCTACAAGAAATGGAAAGGATTGTCAAACAAATATAGAAAAACATCAAGACAACTCAAGATCAATATAAAAAGTTATGCCGAAAAGAAGAGGGTTCACCGAGAGTACAAAGTGGGTGACCATGTCTATCTACGGATAAAACCCAAAAAGAGCACTCTGCATACTGAAAGTTGTGCAAAATTGGCTCCTAGATACTGTGGGCATTTTGAAGTCTTAGAAAGGGTGGGACTAGTGGCTTATAAACTGGCCTTACCCCTATGTGTTAAAGTTCATGATGTGTTTCATGTTTCTTTATTAAAAATATATGAAATTATGCTTCTCATATTGTTGATTGGAATGTGATACAAGTGGAACCAGAAGGGGAGTTCCTTCCAGAGCTGCTTTAAATATTGGAGTGAGAAGAAATTGAATTGCGAAATAAAACAGTAGCCAGAGTAAAAGTGCAGTGGAAACACTTTACTGCTGAAGAGGCTACATGGGAAAGAGAAGTTGAGATGATGGAAAAATATCCATCTTTATTTTCATAATGAACTATAGTAGATAGTTTTTTAACACCGAGGACGATGTTTGTTTTCAGAGGGGAAATGTGTAACACCCCAAGTTTCTATGATTTTTAAGTTAGACATTTGAACAAAAATCCAAAGGGGAGTGGACCCCAATGGAGAATTATTGTGTGGATTTTATTTAAATATGTATTAATGAAAAATAAATGGAATATTTATGTGTGCACTATGAGCAGATAAGATTGGAGATCATAAGCCTGATCCATGAGGATATGGATAAGGTTAAGACTTTCCCAAAACCTTTCAAAAAGCCTTGAAAGGAAAAATGATAAATTAGATTAAAGAGGAAAAATATAAATTCCCCAATGAAGAGGAAAGTAATTGGGAAGAGGTGAAAAAGCTGGAAAATTAGAGAAAGCAGCCTTAAAGTACCTCATTGAGGGAAGCCTAGGCAAAAATAGGAAGAAACCATCCTAAAAATTCTGGACGCAGAATTTGGAAAAAGGCTTAGGGAAAGCATGGCTTAAGTAAGATGTTCCGAAACAGACTGAGGTTAGTCTGTCCTTGGAGTATCTCAGCTTGGGAGTGAGTTCTGGAGATATAAGAACTCTAAGGTTGGGAGGACTGGTCATAGAAAGAAGTGGTATGTACACCTAACTAATAAATTGTTGTTGCAGATTTGTATTATGAAATATTAAAATTTTATTAGGCTTGAAAGTATTTAAATTCTTATGCTGTAGAAATTAAATTCCTTACATTTAACAGATCTTATCAGAAGTAATGTTTCTTTCAAGAAAAAAATCTATATGGTTGTAGGAATAATTTTTTTGAGAAATATCAACCAGAATCTCTAAACCTGGTATTGGTTTAAATATGGAGATATAGGGCTCCCAGAAAAATCTTATATAACTTTAATCTACTTCTGTGATTCTAAAATTTTATCTGCATGAGAAAATAAATGAATATTCAAAATTTTTGAAAAGCATGTATATCTACAGATATATTCTATATAGAAAATTGTACCTGTTCTGGTTAAAATAAATAAAATTCTGAGAAAGCACCTAAGTTGAAAAGCTGAAAAATTTAGTTACTGTGTATGTGACATTTATTCTGAATTAAATGAGATCATATTATAACCAGAACCATATTCTACACCTTACATCTCTATAAGAAATTTATCAAAAAAAAGAAAAAGTAAGCAGCAATGATACATGGGACGAACAGATACAATCTGTAATATATATATATATATATATATTTCATGCAAAACTATAACGAAACTTTGATATATATATTGTAAAACTGAAATGCATATATACATACAATTAGGGGTAAAAATAAAACAAATCCCAACCCCTTAGCTAAAGACAATGCTAAGATTTAACGAAGCACCGAACTTTCATGCATTTCAATATATCCTTTTATATTGAATTATTATCAATCTTAGTCAACAAAAAAAGAAAATTTTATTGAGAGGTGCCATAGTATCATTATATAATTTTCCTTTTTGATGATATTCTTTTAGATTCATGAACTGCCTAAATTAGAAAAATTAAATATAAAAACATGAGGATCCTGTTGTTACTAAATAGCCGATTTTGCACTGCCAAATTTTGCAGTAGTATTCGAATTTAAATAAACTGGTAAGGACAAGGGAAATTTCACGTTCAATTCTACAATATAATTAATGGAAGTTACCAGAAGAGAACCTATAAAAATTTGATACATAAAATCTGGAAAGGCATGTGAAAATGTACATCTATGAGAAATTGATGTTAGCGAAAGATATATATATATATATATATATATCTATATATATATATATATATATATATATATATATATATATATATATAATTATTAGCAGGTTTCATCACAAATGCTGATTTAAATGAATCAATTTAACTAGATAACTATATATATGACCCCGGATGCGGGTGATCAAACAAATGACTAGAAGAATGGGACAGGGGTGTGATGAAGCGAGTCGAAACCTGCCCACCTTGGATGAGAAGGTAAATAAGCAGCCGCCCAACGGATCTCAGAATTTACAGCCCGCACAGTTCACAAGATTGTGGTCTAGAGGTTTGGCCTTCCACATTATGACTATCGTGCGGGGTTCTGACCTCGCATGCCTTCGCATGCTGGAGCACTCACCTCTCTTCAATGCTCATGATCGAACGGAGGATCCTCGTAGCAGGAGCAGGAGTGATAAAGGGCAGCTTGGCATTCATTTCTCCTTGCAGCTTAGGTGGTCACACCGGTCCCTTCTCAATTCTGTTTATGGTTTCAAAATCGTTTACCCGCTGGTGGATGTCTGTTCTACTTTGCAGCTTATTGAATGTGACGGAGAGAGGAATGGGCGTTGGAAGACTGGTTGTGGTCCTACTGCAAGGGCGTTGAGGGAGATTTCGACTCTGTTTGCAAGTGCCTTAGGCCCCCTGCCGCATTTGGACAATCCAGCATTTGTGTTCGCTCCTCCTTCTCTTGGTTCCATTATGTCGAGGTTGAGACACAGAATTAGAAGCCGCAGAGGCGGCAACAGGGGTCGCTCCTCCACCCGACCCTCTAGCCCGTCCTATGCTTCGCCTGCTACTTCGAGAGGTCAGGTAGGTAGCCACTATCCTCGTACGCGCAGTGGGAGATGGAGTTCTTTGGATTCTCGTCACAGGGGCTCCCACACTCCCTGTCCTCCTGCTTTTGTTCCTCCTCCCACCACTGGTTCTACTCAGTTCATCTTCAATAGTGCTCTGAATGGCTCGAGCATCATGGCCATCTTCATAGTATTTTTTCATGAGACCGCCCAAATGGAGGACACCGCTTCTCCCGTGACAGACACAGGTGTGGAATTCACCCAAACTTTGTTCCCTCATGATGGGGCTGACAGTGTGGCAAGACAGCCTTTGGTTGCTCTAGCACGTAGCATCCTAGAGGTGGAGATGGTGCAAGCTGACCTTGGCCCATCAGTCTCAGAAGAAGCTTTAGCCTCGGACCTGCGCGCTTCAGGTTGGTGCTGCATCGTGGCAGAAAATCTTAATGAATAGTCAATATTCTGTGGTGTTTTTCTCTGTATCTGTGGCTCATTCTATTGATCTGGTGTATGTTAAATCGGTTAAGTGGAATTCCGGTTTGTTTTGTTCATTTTGGACTTTAAGCTCCCCTCCGCGGGTTTTGGCAAACTGTCAAACTGGTTTCCCTGTTACAGGGCAGTCTCCTCTTATGTTTCTCCTACTATCTCTGCTTCTTTCTGGAGCAGGTGTCTTGACTGCGGTCACTATGTGATTTTACTCCTCTGTTAATAGAATTAAGCTTACTTAGAAAAAAAAAACTATATATATGAGAAAAGAGAGGTCATGGAAACTGTGACCTCATATTAAACGAATATTAGGAAAATTTATAAAGTATAATAGCATCTTGTTTTAAAGAACTGGAAAATTCAGGATGCTCAAATTATCAAGATTATTACAATTTCAACTACTGTCTATTTAAAAAAATAATAATAATTACAATATGATTAACTAGTCAATTCAAACAATCCTCATTGAGACGAATTGAGTGACATTGACATGTCATATTCTGGGTTCGGATAGTAGGGTCGAAAATGAAAGATACTGATCTGCAAAACATAGATGACTGTTTATTATGTCCATTCGGGTGGATCAGGAAGAAAACTATTTATAGATAGGCCAAGAAAAAGAAAGCAACAATACCTGTAAGCATAAAATTGAAACTGATTAGAAGGTAAAAGTAATTGGACGTAAAACTGAAAATGAGGAATTAGGAACAAACTAAAAATGCATCGAGTGACGTAGAAGAAAATATTTCTTACCTTTGGAAATTTTAGTCTGCCTAATAGACAACCTGTAGTTAACAAATGAAAAGGAATTATTATGTATTTCAATCTAATACTGTATTATAAGAAAAACAAGGAGTCACAGTACTTGGAAGGTTATTCTAAAAAAAATAAAAAAATCGAGATAGTCCATACCGTTGAACAGGAAATCGTTGCCAAACTGCGTCCCCTTTGGGAGGAGGGGGGCATGAATATGAGGTCATTTGATTCATATCCGAAAGGAGACATGGACTAGTCCAACTAGAAATTGGTGGGAACAGTGGGAAAAAAGAAAAAAACAACAAGAAGTAAATGAGGAGTGGTTATGAGAAACAAAATTTATATATAGGAGGAAAGCGATATTTCAAGAGATTAATATACATTAAAAATTGTAATTTATCTTGACCCAGAACGAAGATGAAAAGGGTCATAAACTTTGCAACCCAAGAAATACACAAATCTCTTCTGGTTATACATATATATATGTGAACTATCACTGTAAAAATTTTAAGAGAACATGGAAATGTAGGCATAATTCCTTCAACTAAATCACAGCTAAATCAATAGAACATTTCATTAACTTCTTAACTATGAATATAAATCACATACAATATTTCGATTTCGAAAGAGATGTTGGAGATACCTGGGGTAGTAAGAGCAATTCGCTTGATAAGCTTTAGGAAGAGATGTGAGGCTTCCCAGCGGAAGAAATGCAGAGTTGAAGAGAACAGACTTCTCTCGAAATCGAACCATGAAAATGAAATTTACAAGTGAGAAACTGAATTATATAGATCTGATGAAAACCCTATTTGTCTTCGCACATCTACCATCCACGTGGCGGTAGATGCCCAATGCAAATGTTTAATCGACAAGGGAGTTCTCAAAAACAGAAATGGAATTATGGCAACCAGGTAAGACCATCTTAGAAGTACTATTATGAATCCACCAAGTAAATGTATGGTACCGAAGACCTGATAGAGTATAAATGAATTTATGATTCGTATCACCCAAAATCTTCAAATTCCATTACAACTGACAAGCCAACCTCGAAACAAGAACCGATGCTGCAAAACATCTTGAGATATTTATTATCAAATTAAAGTCTACAAAGTTTGCGTTAATGCCTGGGGAGAAAAATTGCATTGGTGTCGTACTTCGCATTGAACCACGATTCTACCGCAAAATTTCATGAAAATTAGTTTATATTTCTTGTTATTATAGTTAATTTTTTTAAACCTGGAAGATTTAAAACATGAATATGTATGAGGTAGCAACTGGATGGTTAACAATAATAAAGTTAATAAATCACATATGCATATATTATGTGAATAGACATTAGTATTAAATTTTGATGTAACTTAAGTCAAAAGGTTTGATGGTGAATTGACCGAAGTATTAAATAAGGATTGGCAAGATATAGTCTCAAAATGGTACACAATACGAATTTAAATTTAAATCATAGGTGAAGTCTTTTATAATAAAATCCAAATTTTGTGTCTACTCATATAGGAAAGGGAAAATTACTTTTTAAAGTAATATTGAACTAGCATTGAAATAATTCAAAGTTTGTAAGAAGGGGTACATTCGAAAAGCATTTATTCTCTATGTCACATTACCATTTAAGTGAAGCGTAGTACTAGAACCTATAGCTAGGATAAAAATATAAATAAGAAAATTAAAATCTTGATAAATTACAATAGTGCATTTCTTTGGTAATAAAATATGTAATTATAGTTATATGGATAATATAAAATCGTCATATGGTTACCATAGATACTTACTCGACTAGAAAGGATGAGTAGTGATTGTATAGTTTTGCTTATAATAAAAGAAAAAAAAAAATTGGTTAAAAAGAGAGAGACATTACACAGATCCCTTTTTTGTATTAAGTTCTCATATTATACTTATAGGTCAGATTAAAATAATATGGATTTAATTTTAGAATTTTATTAATTCCCTCATTTAATAAAATTCTTCTTTATACAAGAATAAATTCATGTATTCCCAGATTCTCAGAGTTCCTCATATGCACTCTGTAAATGAGATGAAATGTACTCTCCCTTCCATTTTGTCAGTTTAATTTCTTCTTCCCTTTCTATTTTCATCAAATCCATTCAGTAATTATTTTTCATATTTTGATATGCAGATTTACTACCACTGTCTATTTAAGAACAGTAAGGAAATAATTTCATATTAAATTTATACTTGTCTTGATTTAAGTATTTATGTCTTTACTTTTAAAGACAATTGTACCCATTTTAACTCACATATATTTTTGTATGTATAGGTACTCCATGTTATTCCATGCACATATTTACAGTCAAGTTAATACTTATGTGAGTTTATGAGCACTTCCATAGTTCATTCATTGACAATAGATTATGGTTTCTTTTATACAGGTTGGTCCATATCACTATGAGGAATTCAACCTATATAGTTTTGAATTGTATTCAAATTAATAATCCTATTGTACTGTTTAGTTGGGACCATGAATTCTGTGTATAATTTATGAAAGAATTAAATTGTAATCTATGTACATCATAATATCATGACTTGAATTATTGCAGTATAATAATGAATACTCGTTCTTAGAAATTTAACTTATATTCACTTTTCTATATGTATTTTATTTAGTTTGGTCTTTTCTCACATTTCTAAGACAATGCAATAATTTGTATGTATATACAAAATTATTTTAAAGTAACATATATTTTTTGGAATTAACATATTCATGTTATTATTACCTCACTGATAAATACACTAAGTTCAACTTCTTTCTAATGTATTTATCTATGTTTTATCTATTTACAGTAATGAGGTTTACAACCTAACCTCAGATTTAAACCTATTACTGGGGTTTAGAAATTCTTAGAGTTGGTTTATAAGTTTCTAATTGTCTATGTAACCATACAGATCAACTATAATTTTCTTAGTTGCTATCTCTTAAATACATCAGATTGTCTAAGAAAATTTTTATACACAAATAAAATCATACATAAATTTAAATCTCATACACATTTTCATGTATTATAAATCCCTCATAATTATATACCAATATGAAATACTAAAATTTCTAATATGGAATTGAATTAATTGTGCATATCACTTTTGGTAAGACTAATTGCCACCCAACCTTGAGATTTATCTCCATAGCTCACCCCGATCAGAGAACAATTCCTCTAAGGTGTAGAAAACCTCTTGTCTACCCAGGAATGGCTTATTTAAGCTTTTTTTTCCTTCAACATGTTTCCATAATTTCGTCTAGTTAATCAGGATGATTTTTTCATTTTTTCCTAGGCTTTCATTTTGTCTTTTCCACAAAAGTACTTTAAAACTAGATTTTTCCTCTTTCTAGTTTTAGTTCACCTCTACTGAGTAACTTTCCTCTTTACTGAGGTATATTTTTAGATTTTTATCTCCAATATAATATTTAAATTTTATTTATTTTCTCCAAGTATTTTTGGAGAATCTGGAAAATTCTTTGGAATCTTATCCATCCTCATGGAATTGAAATCCTGGTCTCCATTCATATTCTATTCTTTTCACAATAATTCAAATTCCACATTTATTAAATTTAAAAGAATAAAATATGTCCACAATAAGTGTTTTCATTTAGGTCCTCTCAACAATTAGGATTGTTCAACTGTCTAATAAAAGTAGTAAAAATAAGCATGCTATATATTCCCCCTCTAAAACAAAACACCGTCCTCGGTGTTGCGAAATATAATTCACTTTGCAAACAATGATGGATATTTTCCCTTCATTTCTTCTTCTCACTCCCAAGTATCTTCTTCAGGTGAAAACTGCCTCCACTGCACTTTAACGCTAGAAACTATCCTATTCTAGAGCTTGATTTCCTCCCGTGCCAATATATGAAGGGGCTTTGGAAGAAATTCCCCTTCTAGTTCCACCTATATCACATTCTAATCAATTACATGAGTAGGATCATGTACATACTTTTTCAATAAGGAAACATGAAAAACATTGTGAACCTTAATGTGACTAGGTAGAGCCAACGTATAAGTTACTGACCCCACTATTTCTTTAACTTAAAATGGTCCACATTAGCGTGGTGCTAATTTAGCACAAATACCCGTATATAAAATACTCTTTTTGGGCTTAATCCTCAAGTAAACATGGTCACCCACTTTGAATTCTCTATGAATTCTCTTTTCATTTGCATAGTTGTTTTTTTTGTCTTGAGTTGTCTTAATGTTTTGCTGAATTCTCTTCGCAGTTCTTTTCATCTCTTGCAATGCATCCGGTTCAATAATTAACTTATCCTCTGGTTGACTCCAACTAAAAGGTGTGTGGCACATTCTGCCAGACAACGCTTCAAAATGACTCATATTTATTGAGGCTTGATAAATATTATTATATGAAAATTTTGCTAGATGGAGAAAATCTTCCCACCTTGTAGGTTTTTCCATAACATACATTCGTAACATGTATTCTAGAATCTGGTTTGTTCTTTTAGTTTTCCCATCTATTCAGGGATGGTAAGTAGTACTAAAGTTCAATTTGGTACCCATTCCTCCAAACAGAGTCTTCCAAAAAGCTGAAGTAAACTATGCATCTTTGTGTGATATAATCATTTTAGGAACACCATGTAACTTTACAATCTCTTTCATAAATACATTAGCTACTTGAGTTGTACCAAAAGTAGATTGTACTGGTGAAAAGTGTGCATATTTAGTCAATGTGTCTACAACCACCATTATAGAATCATGTTGATATTTAGTTCTAAGAAAACCAATTATACAATCTATGGAAACTCTTTCCCACTTCCATTCTTGAATAGGTACAGGATTAAGTAGTTCTGATGGATGCTAATGTTCTACTTTTACCTATTGACATTCCAAACATCTAGCTAAGAAATCAGCCACATCTTTCTTCATATCTGACCAAAACATATTCTTTCTCAATGCTGAAATCAATTTTTGATAACCATGATGTCCTGCATAGGGTCATTTATGATACTCATCTAAAATTTCATGTTTTAATGAGCTCACATTTGGAATATACAATCTATTTTTATAATAAATCATCCCTTTGTGTTTTTGAGTATATCCCAATATTTCAGTATTTTGTAATTTTTCTTGAACTTTTTCGTAGTTTGAATCTTGACTCACCACTTCTTGTATTAATCCTTCTATGTCAAACTTCGCACTACTTCCAACACTATTCAAAATTTGATGAGCATTCCTACTCAAAGCATCTGCAATATTATTTTCATTTCCTTTAATATGTTTTATTTCCATGTCAAACTCACTAAGGAAAGACAACCATCTACCTTGTCTAGCATTTAAATCACGTAGTGTGAAAAAATATTTCAGACTTATGTGATTTGTCATCAATACAAACTTCTTTCCTAACAGATAATGTCTCCACATCTTCAAGCCATGTATTACAACAGCTAACTCTCAGTCATATAGAATGTTTTTCTGTTCATGATTCTTAGTTTTCTTAACTCATAGGCTATGATTGAGTTTTCTTCTAATAATACCCCTCCTAAACCTTCTGCACAAGCATTTGTACACACTACAAATTCTTTGTTTGGATCAACAATATTCAAAATAGGAGCGGTTATTAGTTTAAGTTTTAACTATTCAAAACATTGTTGACGTTTTTTTGTCCACTCAAACTTCACTCCCTTCTTCTGTAGAGATGTAATAGGATAAGATAAGGCTAAAAATCCCTCTAAAAATCTCTTGTAGTATCCAACGATAACCATGAATGATCTTATGGATGGAACATCAGTAGGTACAGGCCAATCCATGATAGCTTGTATCTTCTCTGGGTCTACTACCAATCCTTCTTCTAAAATTACATGACCCAAATACTAAATTTTATCTTCATAAAATTCACATTTGCTAAGGTTGGCATATAACTTATGTTGTCTAAGGCTTTGTAAGACAATTCTGACATGTTCTTCATGTTCTACTTCATTCTTGGAATAGACCAGAATGTAATCAATAAACACCAAAACAAAATTTTCTATATACTTATGTAACATAATGTTCATTAGACACATGAATGTAGCAGGTGCATCAGTTAACCCAAAGGGTAGAACTACAAACTCATAGTGCCCGTATCTAGTTTTGAATGTAGTCTTGTTTATGTCTTTATCCTTAATTCTTAGTTGATGATAGCCTGTTCTTAAATCAATCTTTGAAAAGATGGTAGCTCCTCTCACTTGATCAAATCAATCAACTATGCTGGGTAGAGGAAATATTTCCTTTATAGTCAGTTTATTCAATTTTCTATATTCTATACACATCCTGAATGTGCGATATTTATTTTTAACAAATAGTACAGATGCCCCCCCATGGAGACACAATTGTCCAGATATAACCTTGGTCCAACAACTCTTGTAGTTGAAATTTTAATTCTAACAACTCAGGAGTACTCATTTCTCTTTTACGGGGTAAATAATGAATTTCATATGGAAACACATATTTGAATTCTCTAATTACTGGTAAATTATCTACAACTTCTTTTTCAATTTATTACCCTAATTCCTCCACGTGCACAACATACATTTGGCAACCTTTCCTTGTTGTTATTTTTAACTGTAATGTTGAAATCTGTCTTATTGATATTGGTCTAGGTTTTCCTTTTACTATCACTAGTTTTCTCTCACCATCTACACAATGAACTATTTTATCTAAGAAATTAACTATTTATTTTTGTTTTTCTAACCAGTCCATTCCCAGTAACACTTTATAAGAACCTAGAGGTAAAATATTTAAATTTAGTTTTGTTTCGTACCCATTTAAATTTACAACAATATTTGGTAATTTATGGTTAAATTTTCTTTTTGTTCCAGTGGCTAATTGAACTAACCATGCTTGCTGAAATTTTTCTGATTTTAATTTTCATTTTTCCACCATCCGTGGACTTATATAGATTAAATTTTCTCTTGGATCTATCAAAATAGAAACAGGTTGTTCAGAAATCACACCCTGGATTTCGATCATGGTTGATTGGCGTTTGGCTTGCTAATCCTCTAGTGCAACACTGATTCTTGGAATGTTTCTAGCAATGTCATTTACATTAGTCTCTTCTCTCAATACTTAAATATTTTGAACTGTTCGATGAGGAAAATCACGTAACAGATGAGGTTATCCACAACCCCAACACTTTAGTCGTTCTTTCATTTTTACAATCCCTTATTTCTTATTCTTTACATCCAATTTATGATTGGGCTGGTTGGTTTTCTCCAGTTTGTCTAAAATTATCCCTTTTATGATTTTTCCCAAATTTTTTCAAGTATGTTGGTCTTACTCTTTTTCTACTAGAGTCACCTTTCCCTTTTTCTTCATTTTGCCAGTTTTTTCACTGATTGTTTCTACCTTTGAAATGTTGATAACATAGTCTTGCTTTGCACACTTCTTCATCCATTTTCTTGGGATCATCAAATTTTATTCTCTCCTTGTAGATATTAGGTAGGTAGTTTAAAAATCGTTGTACCTTGGCCTTCTCTTCTCTAATATCAGGTACATAGCGAAGAAGGTTAGTGAATTTTGTAACAAACTCATCTATAGTGAGTTGTCCCAATCTCAATTCATGAAACTCTTTCACTTTCTCATCATACTATCTTTCATTCAGATATCTAGATTTAAATTTAGTTTGGAAGTCTTCCCAAGTCACAATTTTCTCATCTAGTACATGCACCATTTTGATTTCATCCCACCACAAGGTAGCCTTACCCTATACCTGGTAAATAGCCAATCTAGCTTTCAAGTTACTTCCATATTCATAGACTTGAAATTATTTTACCATATTTAGAAGCCAAGCTTCTGCATCTTCCTCCTTTTCACCATCATAAGTGGGAGGTTTAATTTTTTGAAATTCTCCTTGAAATTCCTTTTTCTTTCTAGACTGTTGTCGAGTTTCTTCACAATCCTCAAAACTTCTAAGTGGGTTTTAGCTTATTTTCTCTTTATTCCAAGGTCTTCACTTTCGTGACTAGAACTCCAGGTTAGTCCTTAATCAACCTCTCTTGCTCTTCGTTGGCTTGCAATAATCATTCATTGCTAGTTCTCAGATGAAACAATTCTTCTTGCATTTCCATGAACATATCCAGCAACTGAACATTTTGATCTGGTGGATTTCCCTCACCACCAATATCTACATATATACCTCCTCCATTGATCATAATGACAGTTGTACTTTCTGCAATAAATCACTCTACACAAAATTTAAATTAGTGCAAAAATTTTTCCATTTAAATAAATTTACAGCAGAAAAATTTTGGATTTTTAATTTCCTGTGTGAGGACACATATATGCCCAGCGTTTCAACATTGGCTCTGATACCATCTGTAACAACTCTTGTTACAAATTTTTTTTTCTAATTATACCATAACTACTAAAATTATCGTCCATGAATTTCAATTAGTTTGTCACTATTCGACAAAATTTACCATTAATTTTTTCTGTTGTTATTCTTTCATTCATAATTGGTGGACTGAGGTATAGCATTTTTCTGCTATTTACTATACTTGTCTTACATATCAAATTCATCATTCATTTTCCTTTGTGATTACACTTGACAAAATTTCGTCATCATCTTGTTCCACTATAACTGTCGTTATAATGTTTCTATTAAATCGATGATAACATATTCAAGCTATGCTTTACCTTGTAATTTAATATTTTTACGGTCTTCTCGACCAATTTATTTTAATTTCTAACTTATCTAGTATATGTTATCCTATGTCAAACTTTAATATTCCTAGGATATGCCATCAACATTCCTTATGTGATACATATATCCTCTTTTATATATATATATATATATATATATATATATATATATATATATATATATATATATATATATATAATCCATCCCAATGGATTGGATAATTTATATAAGGAATTATATAACGTTAATGCCATGTGTTCATTATAGACCTAGAATGTCAGGAATATTATTTGATCCCTCATAAACACAAATTGAATTTATAATACGAATCACCAAGTATACGTTTTATAACATTTTCCTTTTCATCCTTAATACGAGTTGATACTTAGGATTTAT
This sequence comes from Pinus albicaulis, assembly GCA_034641835.2. NCBI lineage: Eukaryota > Viridiplantae > Streptophyta > Pinopsida > Pinales > Pinaceae > Pinus > Pinus albicaulis. Next base: position 698,092,011 of record CM076576.1, on the reverse strand, counting down.
ATCATCGTTTGGAAATAATTTGATATAAGTTACAAGTATATATTATTAGCTCTAATAATGTATTTCTCGTATAGTGTTTTCTTACGACAGTATATGTATGTTAATTAATCATGTCACCTATGAATAATCCCATGCTTCTTAATTGTGACATTGATTTGGTGATTCACAGTAAAGTCCATAGATTTTATAGATCAGAGTGTTAAATACGATTGAGGTTTTGGAGATGTTTTTGTTATGGTAATTAATGGAAATCACATGGCCTCGAAGATTTTTCTAGTGAACATGTCTTAGATTAAAGCCACATCGATGGTCTAGATTATGTTGTATCTTTGCGGTGTGATTGTTATGAAAACCTAACCCTGTCTGAAATTTTAATTTTTTCGTTTGGCTTCCTCTTCTCCCGGCTCTGTTTTTGCAAACCTCTAGTTGATTTACCACGTAGCGATGAACAATGTTACCGATGAAATAGGTAACCGCACTGTTACCTACTTTTTTTTGGTAGCATAAAAAGCACCCGATTTTGAAAAGTGGTGATGCAGAATCACCTCTCTCTTTTTTTTAGCACATTTTTGACAATCTAATAATTTTATTTATGAAGTATGAATATTTGTTTTAAAATGTTAGTGATTTTCATGCTAATTTTTGAAACATATTGATGCAGCATCAACTTTTTTTTTTTAGAGCGGTGATTTTCATGCTAATTTTGAAACGTATTGATGTAGCATCAACCTTTTTTTTTTAGAGTGGTGATTTTCATGTTGGTAATAAAACAAAAAACTTAGATAAAAAATATATATATATAAAAACAATATAAAAAACCAATAAAAATGTAAAAAAAAAAAAAATTATCTCATAAAAATAAAAACTTTAAACAAAAATAAATAAATAAATAAATAAATAAATAAATAAAAATATTCAAAAATTTTATCAAAAGAAATGACAAAATTTGAAAAAAAAAACGCATAATTTAAAGAAAAAAAAACAAAAATTAACAAAAAAAAATAAAAAATAAAAACATCAAAAACATTTTTTTTCTAAGTTATTAAAAAATCCCATATACTTAAAAAAAAAAAATTAAAATAAAAAATTTAAAAACAATTTAAATTACAAAATTAAAATTTAGATAAAAAAAAAATAAAATACAAAAAAGAAAAATTAAATTTAAAAAATTAAATTAAAATAATAATAATAATAATAAGAGATCAAAAATACAAATTTTAAAATTAGCAAAAAAACCAAATTTAAAAAAAAAAAAATTGAAAATTGAAAAACAAAATTAAAATAAAAGAATTATAATAAAAAAAACTATCATTAAAAAACAAAAAAATGAAAAAAACCACGTGCAAGTAATTAAAAAACAAATATCCATAAATTTGCTGTTTTTTTTTAAATGAAACAATTTATTAATTTTTAAAATGAAAAACCAAATAAACTAAAAGATTTAAAAAATAAATAAATTAATTAAAATTTAATAAATTTAATGAATAAATTTTAAATTTTAAAAAATAACTAATCTAAAATATTAAATTAAAAAAAAATAAATAAATAAATACAAAAAAAAATTAAACAAATTAAATTTAAAAAAATTTGAATTAAAAAAATAATTTTAAATCTTATTCAGTAAGAAAATAAAAAATAAAAATCAAATTAAAAAAAATAAATATTAAAAATTAAAAAAAATTAAAAAATAAAAAAAATTTTGATTGTGGTGGCGTCGCCACGGCTTTCCGGTTTTGTGTGGCGGCGGAGTGTCGGGTTGCTGCTGTGCGGGGGTCCAGCCCCCCGCCTTCCCGCCCACGCCACCCCCGCCACCTAGGCGGAGGCTGATTTCGGGAATCGCTCCCGTGGCGCCCTCCCCGCGGCGGGAGGCCACCCGGACCCGTCCTCCTCGCCGCAGAGGCCGATTCCAGAATCAGCCTCTCGCCGCAGAGGCCGATCTCGGAATCGCCCTCTCGCGTGAGAAGGCCGATTCGGGAATTGCCCTAAGGTCGATTTCCGGAATCGCTCTCCTGCGACGAGAGGCCGATTCCGGGAATCGCCCTCCCGCGGCGAGAGGCCGATTCCGGGAATCGCCCTCCCGCGGCGAGAGGTCGATTCCGAGAATCACCCTCAGGCCGATTCCAGGAATCGCCCTCAGGCCGATTCCGGGAATCGCCCTCCCGCGGCGGGAGGCCGATTCCGGGAATCGCCTTCGGCCGGAGTCCTCCCTCCGGGAATCGCCCCGCACCCCGAGGCCGATTCTCGAAGCGATTCTCGAAATCGGCCTCCCGCCACGGGAGGGCGATTCCCGGAATCGACCTCCTGCCGCGGGGGGCGATTCTCGGAATCGATCTCCTGCCTAGCGGACGGCCTCCGCCGTCACCTGGGCGGGAGGCCGATTGGCGGCGCCACCACAATCAAAAAATTCTTTTTTATTTTTAATTTTTTAAATTTTTAATATATATATTTTTTTATTTTTTTCTTTTTTAATTCAAAAAATTTAATTTAATTTTTTTTAAAATTTATTTTTTATATTTGAAATTTAATTTGTTTTTTTTGTTTTTTTAATTTTTAATTTTTAATTTTTTAATTTTTTATTCATTTTTTTTGTTTTTATTTTATTTTTCTAAATTTCGTTAATAATTTTTATTAAATTTTGTATTTTTTTTTTTTTTAATTGATTTCTTTTTTCATATTTTTTTTATTATTAAATTTTATGTTTAGTTTTTTCATTTAATTTTTTCAAATTTAGTAAATTTTGTATTTCTATTTATTCATTTATTTGAATTTAATATTTTTTTTAATTTTTTATTATTATTTTTTTAATTACATAAATTTTTTATATTTTTTTTTATTTCAATTAAGATTGTGTATTTAAAATTAGATTTTTTTTTTAAAGTTAAAATTAATATTTTGAAATTAACTTTTATTTTATTTTATTTTTTATTTAATATATTTTATTTAATTTATTTTTTTCAATTTTTCAATTTTAATTGATTTTTAAAGTTTTTTAACTTTTTTATCTTTAAATAACAAGCTTTTTTTTTTTCTTTTATATTTAAAATTTAATTTTTATTTCAAAAATTTATTTGTTTATTCATTTATTTATTAAAATTTAATATTTTTTTTAAATTTAATTAGTTATTTTAATATTAACATTTTTTTTTAAATTTTTAATAAAATCTAATATATATATTTTTAATTTAAGTTGATATATATATATATATATATATATATATATATATATATATATATAATTAATTTAAGTTCATATATATATATATATATATATATATATTATTTTTTATAATTTAAATTTAATATATTTTTTAAAATCTATTTGTTTTTTTAATATATATTTCTTTAAATTTAATATTTTTATTGCATTTTATTTTTAATTTTGAATTTTTAATTAATTTTTAATTTTTTTACTTTTAATTTCAATAATGTTTTTTTTTTTTTAAATTTTTATTTTAAAGTTTTAAATTTATTAAAATTTAATATATTTCTTTGAATTTAATTTTTTTTTTTTTTTAAATTGATAAACATTTTCTTTTTCTTTTTTAAATTTAAATTCTATATTTTATTTTTTATAATTTCTTTCTTTTTTTTAACTTGTTTTTCTTTTTAATTTAATATTTTTATTTTGTTTTTATTTTTCTTTTTTTATTTCTATATATTTTGAAATTTTAATCTTAAAAATTTTTTTAATTTTTAATTTGTAATTTTTTTCTGAAATTTTAGGGTTTTTTTAATGTTTGAATTAAAATTTTTATTTTGTTTTTATTTTTATTTTTTTATTCCTATATATTTTTAAATTTTAAGTTTTAAAATGATTTTATTTTTTTAATTTATTTTTTTCTTAAATTTTAGGTTTTTTTTTTAATGTTTGAATTTTGAAAATTTAAAAATGTTATTTCTATTTTTAAAAATGTCAAAAATATGACAATTTTTTTTTTTTTGGTTATTCCAGCATCAACTGGTTTTGTTTTGAGGGTGTTTTTTTAATCCTTTTTTCAAGAAGCAATTTTGTTTTTAGCATAATTTTATAAAATGTTGAAATTTGACCTTCAAAAAAACCAAGTGCGTTCTGGAATACACTTTTTTTGTTTTTGGGGTGTTTTTTCATGTTTTTTGAGTCTTTTTGGGCTAGAGTTCCTGGTTTGAGGTCAAGTTACCTATTTCATCGGTAACAGTGTTCATGGTTTTTGGGAACATTTTTCTCTACGTTCATGCCAGTGAGAATTCTTGTCACGAGTTCTAAATTCTCTCTTGACAAATCTGCGTAACCTTCTGAAGCCCTCATCTCTTGAGGAAAAACCATTTAATTGAAGCGATTATTAGATTTTTCATGCCTTTGTATATTTTATTTTTCAATTTTATATTTATTCTTTTCATTTTTATATACTCTGCAATTTCTAATTTTTGTTGCTGGGTAGCAGGGTTTTTATTTTCTCTGAGACTCTTAACTTATTCGGTATTAATGTTTTCGAATATGGAAGTAAATTTCCTCTACAACCAAGAGGTGTGGAACTTAGTTCTTAACGCCAGTATGATAGCTTAGGAAACTTTATATTCTTACGATTACCATGTCGGGAATTCCGTTATCTTTGTACTATGTTTCATCCTTTGTAATAATTTGGTAACATTAATATATCTCTTTAAGTTTGTGTTTCATTAATAATGCGTTATAGCTGGGTGAATATATTTTTATCACCGTGAATTATTTATACCATATCAATCCCTGTAATTCATCTTTGAAATGTTATTATCTGTACTTACTTCATGTTTCGGTTTTTCCTCTTGTAAATTATTCACGCACATAACAATGAAGGTTTCAACCATTCATCGAATATATATTTCCATCAGAATTATTAATTATTGTTTCCACTACTGTGGTTTATCTTTTTATGAATTGGGTTTTTTTGGTTTTCCTCATTGGATAAAATCTTCATAGAGTCCCTTCGGATTTAGTTCAGTTAAATTCAGGAAATTATTTCTTGGTTACATGCTTAGTGATTACATCTTATTATTCCACACTAATTGTATTTAGTTCATATACTTAGTTATGCCATTTGTGTTTTTGATTATATATTCAAGAATTTTTTGTATTTCACATCGTTTAACGTTTCTCATTCAACATAATACTTCCGCAATTTCCTTTATTAATATGTGTAATAAGAATTAGAATACTTCAGTATATATTCTCTAGCTCTAATTTTCTACTTTCTATTTGAAGTTTGGATAGTGTTCTTGATTAACACTGTACCCATAGTTTTCATCAATCTCTTATATAAATAAATTGTTATATGTATGTGAGATAAATTCGATTTTTGAATTTAATTTAGAACCCTTATTCACACATGAGAATATTCTATTTTTGATAATATTCCTAACATTCTATTATTCAGGAATTAATCCTTTCTGTTGATGTATTTTATATTCTTGTGTTACAAATTCATTTTCTGTATTAAGTTCTCATATTATACTTATATGTCAGATTAAAATAATATGGATTTAATTTTAGAATTTTTTTAATTCCCTCAATTAATAAAATTCTCCTTTATATGATAATAAATTCATCTATTCCCTGTTTCTTAGAGTTCCTCATATGCACTATGTAAACGAGATGAAAGGTACCATTCTTTCTATTTCATAAATTTAATTTCCTCTTCCTCTTATATTTTCATCAAATCCATTCAGTAATGATTTTTCGCATTTTTATATGAATATTTACTACCATTGTCTATTTAAGAACAATAAGGTTATAATTTCATGTTAAATTTCTATTTTCCTTGATTTAAGTATTTATGTCTTTACTTAATAGACAATTGTAGACATTTTAACTCGCATATATTTTTGTATGTATACGTACTCCATGTTATTCCATGCATATACTTATAGGTAAATTAATACTTTTGTGAGTTTATGAGCACTTGAATAGCTCATTCATTGACAATATATTATGGTTTCTTCTATACAGGCTGGTCCATATCACTTTGAAGAATTCAACCTATAGAATTCTGAATTGTATTCAAATTAATAATCCTATTGTACTGTTTAGCTGGGACCATGAATTCTATCTATAATTTATGAAATAATTAAAGTGTAACCTATGTACAACAAAATATCATGACTTGAATTATTGCAGTATAATAATGAATAATCATTCTTGGAAATTTAGCTTATATTTACTTTTATTTATGAATTTTATTCAGTTTGGTATTTTCTAACATTTCTGAGGAAATGAAATAATTTTTATGTATATCCAAAATTATTTTACAATAATAGATATTGCTTGGAATTAGCATATTCATGTTAATATTACTTCACTAATAAATACACTAAGTTCAACACCTTTCTAATATATTTATCTATGTTTTATGTATTTATAGTAGTAATATTTACATCCTAACCTCATATTTAAACTTATTACTGGGGTTTATAAATTTTGAGAGTTGGTTTATAGGTTTCTAATCGCTTATGTAACCATACAAATCAACTATAATTTCTATAGTTGTTATCTGTTAAATACATCATATTGTATAAAAAAAAAATTATACAGAATTAAAATCATACATAAATTTAAATCTCTTATACATTTTCATGTATTATAACTCCCTCATAATTATATAACAATATGAAATACTAAAATTTCTAATACAGAATATAATTACATGTGCATACCACTTTTGGTAAGACTAATTGCCACCCAACCTTGAACTTTCTCTCCATAGCTCCCCTCGAGCATATACCAATTCCTCGAAGGTGTAGATGATCTCTTTTCAATCCAGTAATGGCTTATTTAAGCTTGCCTTCTCTTCTGCATGTTTCCATAACTGTGTCTAGTTAATCAGGATGTTGTTTCCCTTTTTTCCTAGGCTTTCCTTTTTTTTCTCACAAAAGTACTTTAAAACTAGCTTTTTCTTCTTTCTAGTTTTATTTCACCTCTTCTAAGTAACTTTCCACTTTAATGAGGTATCTTTTTAGATTTTTATCTCCAATCTAATATTTAAACTAAAGTTATTTTCTCCAAGGATTTTTGGAGAATCTGGGAAAGTCTTTGGAATCTTATCCATCCTCATAAACTTGAAATATTGGTCTCCATTTATGCTCCAATATTTTCACAATAATTAAAATTCCATATTTATTAAATTTAAAAGAATAAAATATGTCCACAGTAATTGTTTTCCTTTAGATCCACTCAAACTTTAATATTGTTCAACTGTCTAATAAAATTAGTAAAAATAGGGATATTACACCACTCCTTGCCACATGGCACCCCAATCCTCACAAATTTTCACCCCACTCCTCTCCATAATGTTATGAATGGAGTTTATTATCGTTATAATATTCATGCAAGCCAAGACAAAATGTTTTGAGGTTCGGTTTCCAAAGCAGGACGTGGTCCATAGCTCAATGTTGATCTCCACATAGGCAACAACTTGGACTAGTAGAATCTATGAAATGTTACATGAGTGGATTCTTACTACATGGATGTACTGTAAAAAACCCTAGGTGGTGAAGTAAATGTTCAACCAGAGGGTTTGGTGGGCCCAAATAGTTTTCATAAACGGAATCGGTTGAGGCTTCTTCATTGGCATGGTGAAATTAATCATGTTGCACTTGCAGTCGATTAAAAAATTCCTTTAAAAATGAATCACTGATGAGACACTCACATGTGTTTCTTATTTATCAATCTATTGTATTTTAATCCATTTTTTATTTTCATGGCCACATGTTGGATTAAAACCGTAACAAAAATAAAAAATGATGCCTCGAAAATTAGATTTTGAATTATTATAAAGGTCTTGTCTGTTTCTTAAGGGATTTTATAAATCCATAAAGAGCATATCAACACATCACCTAACGAATATTTGGTGATTCAAAATATGATTCAAAATTTTTTTTAGTGTTTCCTATCTATTTATAGAGTTTTTTTTTCACTTTACTATGCAGAATATTGTTTTTATTATGGTATTGCGAAGATTATTTTTATTGTTTTTGGTGTGTAAAATTTTTGTAAAAAGTGCATAATCGATTAATGAATAGAGGAATATAATTAAACTAGTAGTTCTTGATATTATTCGGTGCCAAGATAACATATCGCTACTTTAATTGCATGAATTTATTATATATAGATGGATCTTGTTGTGCTTTTGCCTTCTAGAGCATCAATTACAAGCTAAGTTGTGAGATCCATGTATGTAGAAAGGTTAGTTGCATAATTTATTGCTGAATATGCCCATTAAAAATACAACTCACCTATATAACTATAAAAAAATGTGGCTCGGTGCACTTTGATAGATGGAATATTGTCCATAGGGTGGTCCAATATTGAGGGTTTCCTTTAGAAGATCGACACGTGTCAATTATACAAAGTTAATCAAATATTATTAGAGAGTAATTATGTATTAAATGAGTTGAATGGGAAGCTCGAAAACTGTGGTGGTAGAAAGAGCGTTGTCCAGGAGACATTAGAGTGGGGATAAGTGTCAAGGAAGACCATTGAGAAAAATGTGACATGTGAATTGAAATTTTTCATGTTTATATTAATATTTTTAATAATTTAATGTAAGCATTAAACGGGCACTTGGAATGTTTTTTATATTATTAAATAGGTAGGATTAGGTTTTTGTCTATTGAGATATTTTATCACCAAAAAATTCCTTGTTTCGAATCTGTTGGATCTCATGAGCACTATTTATGTGCCTTGTAATTTGGTTTTGTTATGTAGAATTTGAATTGGATTGTGAGTAATCTATTTACAATGTCTTCTCCTCGATTTTTCTTGTAACACCCCTAGTTTATGTGTTTGAATTTCAAAAACTAGACATTTGAACTTTAATCCTAAGGGGAGTGGACCCCAAAGGACAAGTATTTTGTGGATGTAATTAAATATTTAATTTGAGAAAATGAATAAAATAATTCTGTGTAGATTGACCAAAATGAGAATTATGAGATCACTTGCTAAATCCATGAGGATGGATAAAGGCAAATAAATTCCCCAAAAATCTTTCAAAAATCCTTGAAAGAATTTATTTCAAAATTAGATTTTGAGGAAAATCTAGTTTCCCCAATGATGTGGAGAGTAGTTGGGAAGATGTAAAAAGCTGGGAAAAGCAAAAAGCAGCTTTAAAAGTCCCTAAATAGGTAAGCCTAGGAAAACAGGAAGAAAAGCATCCTGATATTCTGGACGTAGAAATAGAAGCAGGCTTTGGGGAGCAAAAGCTTAAATAAGCTATTCCTGAACAAATCAGGGGTTGGTCTGTGCTGGAGGTGGTCTCAGCTCGAGGGTGAGTTCTGGAGACAGAGGGACTCTACGGTTGGGAGGACTGGTCAATTAATCTAGTGGTATGCTCACAGTAATTATGAAAAATTGAAAATTTAACTGTGATGTGACAGACTGTAGTTACCTATGTATACTGTGTTTTTTTTTGAATTATAATAGTGTTCCATACATTTACAGAGTTAAGAAGGGATTTAACCCTTTTAGTTCTGCATGGTTGTAGGAACTAGAAAAATGAGGCAAAATCACCCGGAAACTCTAAACTAGCCTTTAGTTTAAATCTGGAGATTTATAGTACCTCGTAGTTCATAATTTTTTAACTTTAATCTTCTTCTGTGGGAAATGGAATATATTTAGTCAACACTGTAAGAAAATTCCTAAACCTGTAGACAGTAGGAAAGTTAATGTATATAGGACGAAATTATTCCTTTAGTGAATTAACTAAGTGAAGTGCATATATATATAGAATTTTCAATAGCAGTACATGTTAATTTTATAGATATTTTAATATCTTCTTTAATAAGGAATGAATGGAAGAGTATGTATTTCTAGTACTTATTATCTATCTTAGATAGCAAAGAAATGAAACTAAACATGACTATCAACTCTAAAAATCGGTATGAAAGGAGAGTTATGTATAAAAGCTATGGGATTAACACCCTTTATAAAAGGGAGGATCCAACTGAATGCCTGTTGGAAAAATTAGACGTGCATGGGAAATTATAAAACAAACCAATACCTGCACCCTATACATATACATATATATATTGGAGAATGTAACAAATAGATATCCACCAGATCTATATATATATCAGTAAAGAAAGTTAGTTTAAACATTGATATACTGGGACTGTTATATTATGAAAACAAAAGAACAAAAATTAGATGTATACAGTTACAGGGAACAATTAGCTTGACATACGAAGCTTTCCCAACTGAACTACAACCTCCTAGGAATATGGAGAGTCCCCTATAGGAGTCATATAATGTATACAATTGATAAACTTTGTCAGTTCTCATTCACCGAGTCACCGTAAACTTGAAGAATCTGGAAATAGAGAGACTTATATACATTGAAGTCATTATTATGATAAGAATTCGAAAAGAGAAATAACTCATTATTTCTTCAATCATATTACACCGACACAAAAAAAATCATTGAATGCGAGGTAACAGGAGAAAGTCCATCAAATAATAATCTGGAGATTCTTAGAAAATATTATGGAGTTATCAATAATATCAGAGACGAAAAATAAATACGTTCTGTATATAAATATCAAAATCTGAGCCCTCTCGGGAAATAGTCTTTTAAAAGACCACTCTCACTCCAGAAACTAAACTATTCAAGGAATTTTATCATACGAATGAAAATAATTAATAGTCACAGTCTCTAACAGAGTCTAGAATTACAATAGATATTGTTTATGACCCTAAGAAATTTAACTATTCTACATCGATGAGGTGGAATAATGCAACGAGAGGATGGCTTCTCTCCGCCCATGTTTATACCGACCTAGAATGCCAAGAGCAGTGGAATTAGTGTCACATGAAATGGCGTATCTCCTGGCTTGCCAAGGGTGAAAATCGTATGGCGTCTACATTACCTGTAGAAACACAGCCGTGACAGTGAGACTACGAATAGGGAAACTGATAAAAAGAATTCTATTAAGAATGGAGAAATATACCAAGAAATAAATAGCTACCTGGAAAAGGAGGCCCTCACTCCTTCCAAATGATTCTTCCATATAAATAGAGGCATGATGTAAATAAATTGTAAACCAGGAGTTTAATAGTGGAATGAGAAAAACACTCTAACTAATAGTACAAGCAAATCAATTCTTACCTAAGGTAGGTATCGCTCGCTGGAGAAGAGACTCGCAAAATCAACACACCATCGTTTTAGTCCCAAAGGACGAGCAGGAATATGCCCTATCAAGAAAATAAGGCTTATTGGTATCACGCATCGTTAGCCAGTCGTCAAACGAAATAGACGAAGAGATGGTGGCATAAACGCATAAGGAAGAAATCAATAGATTTATAAGGGCAAGAAAATCCAATGCCAGGACTCCTTGTTAGTAAATAGAACTAGAGAACGAAATGGCGTAAACAAAAAAACTCAGGTCAAATACTGTAACTTGAATGCATTACCATACTCAGAAATCATAACAGCGTCACAAGTTAACACAGCGTAAGGCTTATACGATTCTACCTGCCTGGTGAGGCATTGACAGAGGAATATGAATCCTAGAATGTATAATGCCTCACGTCTCCAGCACGCAGAGGTTTGGCACCATGAGTAGCGCAAAAACCAAATGAGGGCCGAAAGAACAGTCTCAAAATTTTAGTGCAAGTTTTATACAAAAACCGCAATCACGAAACCCTAATGGGATAAGAAAATCTCAGACGTCCAAATGGAAAAACATCCATGGTGAGTCCACGGATCGAATGGACGGAATTTTCATTTAAAACAGTTGTTCGACATTAAATTGACAAGCTATAAAATGAACTTCACGACACCTCTTCTCGTGTTGCATGGATTTCCTAGGTTCCAGAGTAGTCTGGCGTGGCCATTGCCAATGAAAACGTGGATCCATAACACTTGAACGGGAATAAGATGAAATCCATCACAAACCAATACAATTAAATAGAGAACCTTACATAAGTTGACATGGAGAGCTGATATAACGTCTCAATTCCCAAACCACATTAAATCGACTTTGCGAGGACGTAGTACGTGGAATCTGAAGCTGAAGACGTCCATATTTACATAAATTCCGACATAAATAACATGTACAATAAACATATTCGATGACGTTGACACATACATTGTGAAAAACTTGGCTACAAATTCGTTGAATGGCCATAAGATCGATATATGTATAGATATAAAACCATGTGAAATAAATCAAGCCAACGTTCATAAGCATTAGGTCTAGGACGATGGTTTTATAACATGGGAGTATATTTCTTCGTTAAAGAATTTAAGGAATGCCATGATCGACGTGGATATAAAATTTACGAACCCCATTATATACATAATGGTATGTTTAATGCCAAACGATTCAATGGTATCAAAACGAATGTGATATGTAGGTGGATAGGATCAACATTTCATAGGAAGTGGGTTAGTGGTGAAAATCCACTATGGTTATAATACAAAGACGCTTTATACTCAATTGGTTGGAAATAAAATCAAATAGGCATTGATTTTTGATATATGGGTATAGGTATACACATTAAATCATATTGGGGGAAGAAATATGATTTAACAAGATAGTAATAAAAAAAATTATAATATAATATTCTTTGGCGGAATCATTCTTGAAATCTAGAATGCATGAAAAAAAAATGGGAGACAAATGGGAGATGTTACAAATGGTATCGAAGCTCAAGTTATATAAAACTGGGCTGTTGATTTTGTGCTCACTGTTTCTGTGTATTCACTGTATAACTTAATTACTAGACAAAAAAAAAATTATTACTAATCTGGGTTGTGTAGTGTACAATGGTGCTGGAATGGCAGAAGGTGAGGAAATTTATGTCGATCTGCGTGATGAAGATAATACAACAGATCCCAACGTTTCGGTGATGGTTATTTTGCACAGTTTGAAACGAGAAATGGCTGAGCTAAGAAGCCAGAATGACAGATTGTCATTAGCCAGTGAGGAGCAGGAAAGGCTCATCAGGGAATTAACTTCGCGGAACAGCCAAGAAGGTGAAGGTTCCAGAAAGAGGAATACTGATGAGTCTGAAGAATATGATGCTTTTAGGCATCAGTATAAGCAGAAAAAGGAATTACAGGGGGAATTTCGAAAGATCAAGCCTCCCTCCTATGATGGGGAGAAGGAGGAAGATGATGAAGCCTAGTTGTTGAACATGATTAAATACTTTCAATTCTATGAATATGAAAGCAATCTGAAAGCCAGATTAGTTGTCTACCAGCAGCAAGGTAAGGATACCTTGTGGTGGGAGGAGACGAAAATGGTTCATGCCATTGATGAAAAGACAGTCACTTGGGAAGAATTTCAGGTTAAGTTTAAAAACCACTATTTAAATGAACGTTATTATGATGATAAAGCAAAGGAATTCCATGAGCTTAGACTGGGACAGCTCACAATTGATGAGTTTGTCACCAAGTTTACCAATCTATTGAGATATGTCCCTTACATTAGGGAAGAGAAGGCAAAGGTGCAAAGGTTTCTGAACTATTTGCCTGCTGTGTACAAAGAGAAGATCGAGTTTGATAACCCAAAAACTATGGACGAGGTAGTGAGGAAAGCTAGATTATGCTACCAGTAGTTTAAAGGAAAGGCTGAGCATGGAAAAGGCTGGCTAAACAAAGGTGAAACAAAAGGAAAGAAACAGAAACTAGCTTACTTAAGGAATTTTGGTAAGGACCATCAGAGGAAAAAGTTTAATAAACCAAAAGAAAGCCAAACAGCTCAGTCTCAAATTGGTTCCAAACAACTAGATGAAGGAAATAAAAAGGAAGGCACAGTCAAAATGAGGGAACCTTTGAAATGATGGGGATGTGGAGAACCCCATCTTTTGAGGGATTGTCCCCATCGAAATATTCAGATGATTATGAGAGATCGAGAAGCTACCAACGTAAATGACATAGCCAGAAATATACCCACTATCAGTGCAGCCTTGGAGAATCGAGAAGCAGAACATCAAGCTACCATGGTTGAAAGGGAGGGTAAGATTTTTGACCAATCTGTTTCAGTTTTGATTGATCCGAGTGCTTCTTTGAGTTACATTAGTCCAAAAATTGTAGAAAAATGCAATCTCAAAACTGAAAAATTTCAGTAGTCCTAGTTGGTCCAGTTAGCCTGGTACTAAGAGGAAAGTAACTCATAAGTTGCCTCGAACAGAAATCAAATTAAATGATTTTCAAATAGAAGTGAATTTAAACATTCTTCCATTAGGTTCATATGACTTGCTGATAGGAATGGACTAGCTGGAAAAGAAGAAGGCCATGAAGAACTGTTCGGATAAGACCCTACATTGTGTAGATGAAGAAGGGAAACCTTTTATTCTCAAGGGAAAACCAAAATCTATCTCTGTAAGACAAATATTAGCACTACAATTAAAATGAACAACTAGGAAAGGATACCAAGTCTATGCAGTATATGTAGAAGAAACAGAACGGAAAACGGAAGAAAATCTGCTGGATGCTTTACCAATGGTAAGAGAGTTTAAGGAAGTCTTTCGAAATGAGATTCCTCATCTTCCCCCCAAAAGAGAGATTGAATTTTCAATCGATTTGGTGTCGGGAGCAACACCTATTTCCCGAGCCCCTTATCGAATGAGTCCCCCCGAACTTATGGAACTAAAAATGCAATTGCAAGAATTGCTAGATAAGGGCTATATTCGACCGAGTGTGTCTCCTTGGGGAGCACCAGTTCTATTTTTGAAAAAGAAAGATGGAACCTTTAGGATGTGCATTGATTATCGTCAACTGAATAAGTTGACCATTAAAAACAGATACCCCTTGCCCAGAATTGATGATCTTTTTGACCAAGTGAGAGGGGCTTCAGTATTTTCGAAGATTGACTTAAGGACTGGTTATCACCAGCTCAGAATTAAAGAAGAAGACATCAGCAAAACAGCCTTTCGAACCAAGTATGGTCACCATGAATTTGTAGTCCTACCTTTTGGTTTGATGAATGCCCCTACCACATTTATGTGCTTAATGAACAGTTTTTTAAATAAGTACTTGGATAAATTTGTACTTGTGTTCATAGATGATATTTTAGTTTACTCAAAAAGTGAGGAAGAACACAAAGAGCACTTGAGGATAGTGTTGCAAACTTTGAAAGAAAACTAGTTATATGCCAAATTCAGTAAATTTGAATTCTATAAGGATAAAATCCAATACTTGGGTCATATTATTTCTGAACAAGGGTTGGCTGTTGATCCTGAAAAGGTAAAGGCTATTAAAGAATGGCATGTACCAACAGATGTTTCAGCAGTGAGATCATTCATGGGGATTTTAGGGTATTATCGCAGATTTGTGGAGAGATTTTCTGCCATAGCATACCCCATAACCTCACTACAAAGGAAGGGTGTCAAATTTGAGTGGACTGAAAAATTCCAAAACAGTTTTGAACAATTAAAATTAAAACTCACCACAGCCCCTATCTTGAAAATTGCAGATCCTGATAAAGAATTTGTTGTATGCACAAATGCCTGTAGAGAGGGGTTGGGAGGAGTCCTTTTGCAGGAAAATGCAGTTATTGCATATGAGTCTAGGAAAATGAAGACACATGAACAGAAATATAGTGCCTATGATTTGGAGTTAGCTGCTGTTATTCATGCCTTGAAGATGTGGCGACACTATATTCTTGGGAAAAAATTTATATCGATGACTGACCATATTAGTCTTAAGTATTTCTTTTCCCAAACTGATTTGAATGCTAAACATGCCAGATGGCTGTCTTTTCTGAGTGAATTCGATATGGACATAAAACATATCAGAGGGAAAGAAAACAAAATTGCTGATGCTTTGAGCAGAAATGCTTGCCAACACATAAACAACGTTGGAAGTAGTGCTAATACTGATTTAGAAGATTTAGTGAAAAAGGCAGCAGACCAGGATCCAAATTATGAAACACTACAAGTGAAACTACTAAAGAAGGAGATGACTGATTACACTCAAAACCAAAAAGGACTGGTCTGCTACAAAAGCAGATTATATATCCCCAATGTGGAGTCCTTGAAAAGAGAGATTCTAGATGAATATCACAAACGGCTGTATGCAGGGCATCTTGGGTATCAGAAAATGTTAACAGCTTTGAAAGAGAAGTTGTTTTGGCCAGGAATGAAAAGAGATGTAGTAGAATATTTAGCTAGATGCATGAAGTGTCAACTAGTTAAAGTTGAACATCAGCATCCTGCTGGTCTTCTAAACCCCTTGCCGATTGAAGAATGGAAATGGGACACAGTTTCTATAGATTTTATAACAGGGCTACCCAAAACTAAATACCAACACGATTCAGTGATGGTAGTAGAAGACACTTTAACAAAAGTTGCACACTTCATACCTGTAAAGTCTACTTTTGGGACAACCCAAGTAGCAAATGTGTTTCTAAAAGAGATAGTAAGATTACATGGGGTCCCAAAGGTGATTGCTTCAGATAGAGATGCTAAGTTCACAGCAGATTTTTGGAAAGGTCTATTTGGAGGTATGGGCACTAAGTTGAATTTTAGTACTACCTATCACCCTCAGACTGACGGTCAGACAGAGAGAACTAATCAAATTTTGGAGGATATGTTGAGAATGTATGTGATGGATAGGCCATCAAAGTGGGAAGATTACTTGCATTTAGCTGAAATTTCCTATAATAACAGCTATCAATCCTCCATCAAAATGAGTCTGTTTGAGGCACTCTATGGAAGGAAATGTCGTACACCTTTGAGTTGGAGCCAACCTGAAGATAAGTTAATGTTGGGACCAGATGCTTTACAATAGATGGAAAGGATTGTTAAACAAATACAAAGAAAGATCACCAGAAAAACTATGCTGATAAGAAAATGACACATCGAGAATTCAAAGTGGGAGAGCATGTTTACTTGCGTATTACACCCAAAAAGAGCACACTTTATGCTGGAAGTTGTGCAAAATTGGCTCCTAGATATTGTGGTCCCTTTGAAATATTAGAAAGGGTGGGACCAGTGGCTTACAAGCTGGCCTTACCACCCCATGTTAGAGTTCATGATGTGTTTCATGTTTCATTATTAAAAATATATGTACATGATGCTTCTCACATAGTGATTGGAATGTGGTACAGGTGGCACCACAAGGGGAGTTCCTTCCAGAACTGCTTCAAATATTGGAGCGGGAAGAAATTGAATTGAGGAATCAGACGGTAGCAAGAGTAAAGGTGCAGTGGAAGCACTTTACTACTGAAGAAGCTACTTGGGAAAGAGAAGCTGAAATGATGGAAATATATCCATTTTTGTTTGAAAAATGAACTCTAGTATTTAAATACCAACACCGAGGACGGTGTTTGCTTTCAGAGGGGGAATATGTAACACATGTAGTTTATGTGTTTGAATTTCAAAAACTAGACATTTGAACTTTAATCCTAAGGGGAGTGGACCCCAAAGGACAAGTATTTTGTGGATGTAATTAAATATTTAATTTAAGAAAATGAGTAAAATAATTCTGTGCAGATTGACCAAAATGAGAATTATGAGATCACTTGCTAAATCCATGAGGATGGATAAAGGAAAATAAATTCCCCAAAAATCTTTCAAAAATCCTTGAAAGAATTTATTTCCAAATTAGATTTTGAGGAAAATCTAGTTTCCCCAATGATGTGGAGGGTAGTTGGGAAGAGGTAAAAAGCTGGGAAAAGCAGAAAGCAGCTTTAAAAGTCCCTAAATAGGGAAGCTAGGCAAACAGGAAGAAAAGCATCCTGATATTCTGGAAACAGAATTAGAAATAGGCTTTGGGGAGCAAAAGCTTAAATAAGCTATTCTTGAACATATCAGGGGTTGGTCTGTGCTAGAGGTGGTCTCAGCTCGGGGGTGAGTTCTGGAGATAGAGGGACTCTACGGTTGGGAGGACTGGTCAATTACCCAAGTGGTATGCTCACAGTAATTATGAACAATTGAAAATTTAACTGTGATGTGACAGACTGTAGCTACCTATGTATACTGTGTTTTTTTCTAAATTATAATAGTGTTCCATACATTTACAGAGTTAAGAAGGGATTTAACCCTTTTAGTTCTGCATGGTTGTAGGAACTAGAAAAATGAGGCAAAATCACCCATAAACTCTAAACCAGCCTTTAGTTTAAATATGGAGATTTATAGTACCTAATAGTTCATAATTTTGTAACTTTAATCTGCTTCTGGGGGAAATGGAATATATTTAGTCAACACTGTAAGAAAATTCCTAAACCTATAGACAGTAGGAAAGTAAATGTATATATGACAAAATTATTCCTTTAGTGAATTAACTAAGTGAAGTGCAGATATATATAGAATTTTCAACAACAGTACATGTCAATTTTATAGATATTTTAATATCTTCTCTAATAAGGACTGAATGGAAGAGTATGTATTTCTAGTACTGCTTATCTATCTTAGATAGCAAAGAAATGAAACTAAACATGACTATCAACTCTAGAAATAGGTATGAAAGGAGAGTTATGTATAAAAGCTATGGGATTAACCCCCTTTATAAAAGGGAGGATCCAACTGAATGCATGTTGGAAAAATTATACGTGCATGGGAAATTATAAAACAAACCAATACCTGCACCCTATACATATACATATATATATTGGAGAGTGTAGCAAACAGATATCCACCAGATCTATATATATATCAGTAAAGAAAGTCAGTTTAAACATTGATATACTGGGACTGTTATATTATGAAAACAAAAGAACAAAAATTAGATGTATACAGTTACAGGGAACAATTAGCTTGACATACGAAGCTTTCCCAACTGAACTACAACCTCCTAGGAATACGGAGAGTCCCATGTAGGAGTCATATAATATATACAATTGATAAACTTTGTCAGTTCTCATTTATTGAGTCACTGTAAACTTGAAGAATCTGGCAATAGAGAGACTTATATACATTGAAGTCATTACTATGATAAGAATTCGAAAAGAGAAATAACTCATTATTTATTCAATCATATTACACCGACACAAAACAAATAATTGAACGCGAGGTAATAGGAGAAAATCCATCAAATAATAATCTGGAGATTCTTAGAAAATATTATGGAGTTATCAATAATATCAAAGACAAAAAATAAATACGTTCTGTATATAAATATCAAAATCTGAGCCCTCTCAGGCAATAGTCTTTTAAAAGACCACTCTCACTCCAGAAACTAAACTATTCAAGGAATTTTATCATGCGAATGAAAATCATTAATAGTCACAGTCTCTGACAGAGTCTAGAATTACAATAGATACTATTTATGACCCTAAGAAATTTAACTATTCTGCACCAATGAGGTGGAATAATGCGACGAGAGGATGGCTTCTCTCTGCCCATGTGTATACCGACCTGAAACACCAAGAGTAGTGGAATTAGTGTCACATGAAATGACGTATCTCCTGGCTCGCCAAGGATGAAAATCGTATGGCGTCTACATTACCTGTAGAAACACAGTCGTGACAGTGAGACTATGAATAGGGAAACTGATAAAAAGAATTCTATTAAGAATGGAAAAATATACCAAGAAATAAATAGCTACCTGGCAAAGGAGGCCCTCACTCCTTCCAAATGAATCTGCCATAGAAATAGAGGCATGATGTAAATAAATTGTAAACTAGGAGTTTAACAGTGGAATGAGAAAAACACTCTAACTAATAGTACAAGCAAATCGATTCTTACCTAAGGTAGGTATCGCTCGCTAGAGAAGAGACTCGCGAAATCAACACACCATCATTTCAGTCCCAAAGGACGAGCAGGAATATGCCCTATCAAGAAACGAAGGCTTATTGGTATCATGCATCGTTAGCCAGTCGTCAAACAAAATAGACGAAGATATGGTGGCATAAACGTAGAAGGAAGAAATCAATATATTTATAAGGGAAAGAAAATCCAATGCCGGGACTCCTTGTTAGTAAATAGAACTAGAGAAAAAAATGGCATAAAAAAAAAAACTCAGGTCAAATACTGTAACTTGAATGCATTACCATACTCAGAAATCATAACAGTGTCACAAGTTAACACAGCGTAAGGCTTATACGATTCTACCTGCCTAGTGAGGCGTTGATAGAGGAATATGAAGCTTGGAATGTATAATGCCTCACGTCTCCAGCACATAGAGGTTCAGCACCATGAGTAGCACAAAAACCAAATGAGGGCCGAAAGAACAGTCTCAAAAATTTAGTGCAAGATTTATACAAAAACCCCAATCACGAAACCCTAATGGGATAAGAAAATCTCAGACGTCCAAATGGAAAAACATCCATGTTGAGTCCATGGATTGAATGGACGGAATTTGAATTTAAACCAGTCGCTCGACATTAAATTGACAAGCTATAAAATGAAGTTCACGGCACCTCTGCTCGTGTTGCGTGGATTGCATAGGTTCTAGAGTAGTCTGGCATGGCCATTGCCAATGCAAACGTGGATCCATAACACTTGAACTGGAATAAGATGAAATCCATCACAAACCAATTGATCCAGATTTATGCAGGAATGCAACAGAATAAACAAATAACCATAAATACAGAGATGCAGCGGAAATAACACTTCATTTCATTAAGATCAAAGAACTGAAATTTGCTTATAGACATAATGGAAATAAAACTAGCTAGGGCGCTGGTAGCTATCTCTGAGAAGAGATGTGGCGGCTACAGGCCTCTGAACTGAGTTACAATGAGGCTCTAGGGCCTATTTATTATTGAGAAACAATTGAGAACCCTAAAAATCCAAAAACCTAACCCTAGGAGATGAAGCGCCAAGACTATGGGCCCCGTTTGGGTAAATTGGTGTTTCAACTTCCCAAGGACATAACTTTGGCATATTATCTCCGTTTGATGCACATGATACATCATTAGAAATATCTATCCAAGGAATAAAACTTTCGCCATGAATATCATTCCAAAATGGAATTATATTCGGTGGAGGCGCGATGCCCAAAAAATGTCGTTCAGGGCCTCAAAACGGCTCTGGAAGTTCAGGACCAGAAAAACTGCTAAAAATAGTAATTTATGCCGAAACTGAAAAACTAAAAGAGACAATGGTGGGGGCCCAAGTGGAATAGGCGGGTGGCCACCAATATCCACCTAGATCATTCCTCCCCCCTTAGGAAGCAATGGTCCCCATTGTGTTAAGTTCCTCCATGAGATGAGGAAATTTCTGCTGAACTTGGTCCCTAGTGAACCATTTCCCTTGGTGCAGGAGTTGGCGAGCTTTGACAACCCGATACAGTTTGATCTTCTGTTGGTGAGTGTTCTTGATTTACATGTCCATGATGCAATATGTGGTGGCCTGTTCCATTCAGTCTAGGTTTAACTCTGTTGGTGTGAGTTGTTCTGCAATGTTCGAGGTGTCCAGTAGAGGTGGGAGGTAAGGATGAAGGAGATCCACATTGAAGACTGGGTGCAGACCAAGGAATGGAGGAATAATAAGCTCAAAGGCATTGTTCCCTACAACCTTGGTGACAGTGTACGACCCGTATCGGAGCAGGCGAAGCTTGCGGTGGGGTCCAGTGAGGCGCTCCTTCTGCAAATGTAGCCATACTTTGTCGCCCACTTGGAAGCTGTGTGGCACCCGGTGTTGATCATGGCACTGCTTTTACTTCACATTGGCTCTGTCCAATATATCATGAACCTGTTGGCAGATGTTTTGAATGCGCTCGATTAAGCTACTTTATTTTTCAACTTTAGATTGGACATGAGTTGAATCGGCCTGAGCAGCTGCAAATGGCATGGCTACGTCAATGAGACATAGTGGCTGGAATCCCAAGCCCACCTGAAAGGGGCTATGGCCAATTGAACTGTGGAGAGCCCTGTTATAACTATGTTTTACATAGGGGAGGCCCTCGTCCCATGTGCGTGGATGCTTTGAAATGTACATGCGTAGAATGTGTACAATCATTATGTTGACGACCTCTGTCTGGCCATCTATTTGGGGATGGAAAGTTGTGGACTTGGTGAGCTTTATGTCCAACATTGACCAGAGGCTGGACCAAAATATGCTGAGGAACCTGCTATCTCGATCTGATATGATAGACTGTGGGATCCCAAAGTGCACCCACACTCGTTCAAAGAAGAGTTTAGCAGTGGTCGTTGGCCGGAACCACCGCTGTGCCGCCATAATGGCCATCTTCGAGAATCATTGGGTCCATCACGAAAACACAAATATTTCCATTCTTAGTAGAAGGCAAAGCCCAACATGTAATCCATGGAGATGGATTCCCAAGGTCGACTAGGGGTAGGTAGTGGAGTATATAGGCCTTGCTTCTTGATGGTCGGTTTGGCAATGGCACAAGCAGTGCATGATCTGATGTGCTTCTTGACATCCTTTCGAAGGTTTGGCCAATAGAAATACTTTTGTAGTATTGCTACTGTTTTCTTGACCCCGAAATGCCTAGCGACTCGACTGTAGTGTGCTTCCCATATCATCTTGGCACGCTTGCTTGAAGGAACACAAAGGTGTCCTAGGTGACATAAAAGTGCATCTTGGAGGTGAAATTTTGGAACTTGCGTACCCCACAAGAGTGCCTTGTAAGTGTGGCCAAATTTTGGGTCACTCTCATAGAGAAGTGACCAATCATAAGTCTCATGCCCACAAGAGTTGAGCATGGTGGTGAGTGCCACGATCGGTGGTCGGCTGAGGCAGTTTGCAACATTATTGGTGCTACCCTTCTTGTACTTGATTTTCAAATGAAATTGTTGTAGATATGTGGACCACTTCTGATGGAGATCATTCTGCAACTTCCCTTGTGTCTGTATGAACTGGAGGGTTTGGTGGTCTGTGTGGATGATTGTTTCCTTCCCCAAAATGTAATGCTTCCATTGTCGACAGGCTTGCATAATGGAATACATTTCTTTGTCATATGTGGGATACTTGTGAACTATCTCAGACAATGTCTCACTGTGATATGCCACGGGATGTCCCTGTTGAGTAAGAACTGCCCCAATAGCATAGTTTGAGGCATCTGTCTCGATCTCAAATGGCTATTACAAGTCTGGTAATGTGAGCACTGGGGCAGAACAGAGGAAATTTTTCAATTCTGTGAATGCCTTCTGTTGAGGTTCCGACCGAGTTATGCTCATTTTAAATCTGGAGCAGCATTTGGAGTGGGTTCCCTTTGGAGACGTGCCCTCCCACCCCGCTTTAGTAGGCACCTGCTTCACATTCATCATTTTCAACATAGCAACATTCAGCTTGGGTTATTTGGAGACGTGCCCTCCCACCCCAAGCTATGTAGGCACCTGCTACTTCATCAACAATCAGCATCACGGTTATGGGTCAACCACACAAAATCATTTTCATCGAAGTCCATTTGCTAGGCCACACACTGTTAGTCACACAGTTGGTCACAAGCATTACAGGGTATCTCTATCCTCGGATCTTCGTTTGTCATGGTTTTGTTTCATCCACAAACCCACACTTCATCGAAGTCCATTTGCTAGGCCGCACACTGTCAATATCACAGTTGGTCACAAGCATTACAGGGTATCTCTATCCTTGGATCTTCGTTCATCATGGTTATGGGTTAACTACACAAAACCCTTCTCTTCAGTGGCTCTTCATATTCAACAAAGGCTTCTCAGGAGGGAACTTCACGCAATGGGGACCATTGCTTCTTAAAGAGGGAGGAATGATCCGAATGGAAAATGGTATCAACCCATGCTATTCATCTACCCATGTTATCCATCCACCCATGATATTGTAAATGGAATTGACCCATGGTATTCATCCACCCATGATATTTATTTTCCCATGGTATTGTAAGTGACCCATGGTATTTTAAGTGGTATCTACCCATGGTATTGGCCCATGGTATCCACCTATGGTATTCTATCTCAAAAAAAGGCTATAAATAACAAGCCTCATTTTGTAAAAGGACAGATTGTCTGCCACAATGTAGCTTCTACAGTTATTCTCTGTTTTAATAAAACAAGTTTCTTTGTGGTTTTATTTCCTTTGTGTTCTATTTTTTTCTGGCATTCTAATTTTGCAGATCTTGTCAAATTCATTTCATTTTTTTTTAGATCTTGGGGGCCTCCCCCAAAGATCTGGATCACCAATAAAATTAAATAGAGAACCTTACATAAGTTGACGTGGAGAGCTAATATAACATCTCAATTCCCAAACCACATTAAATCGACTTTGCGAGGACGCAGTACGTGGAATCTGAAGCTGAAGACGTCCATCTTTACATAAATTCCGACATAAATAACATGTACAATAAACATATTTGATGACGTTGACACATACATTGTGAAAACCTTGGCTACAAATTCATTGAATGGCCATAAGATCGATATATGTATAGATATAAAACCATTTGAAATAAATCAAGCCAACGTTCATAAGCATTGGGTCTAGGATGATGGTTTTATAACATGGGAGTATAGTTGTTCGTTAAAGAATTTAAGGAATGCCATGATCGACGTGGATATAAAATTTACGAACTACATTATATACATAATGGTATGTTTAATGCCAAATGATTCAATGGTATTAAAACGAATGTGATATGTAGGTCGATAGGATCAACATTTCATAGGAAGTGGGTTAGTGGTGAAAATCCACTATGGTTATAATACAAAGACCCTTTATACTAAATTGGCTGGAAATAAAATCAAATAGGCATTGATTTTTGATATATGGGTATAGGTATACACATTAAATCATATTGGGGGAAGAAATATGATTTAACAAGATAGTAATAAAAAAAATTATAATACAATATTCTTTGGTGGAATCATTCTTGAAATCTAGAATGCATGAAAAAAAAATGGGAGACAAATGGGAGATGTTACATTTCTTGTATTCACTTTCACATTCAAAATTGATCGTTGTGCTTTCTCTTATTCTTTATTGTAGTAATAGTTGGTGTTTTCGCTTCATCATTCAGAATTGTTGAGAAATACCGTTGATCACCATCCCTCACTCCAATGACCTCAGCCAAATGGTACCTCTTCTACCTACTAATATTAATATATGTTGGAACAATAAAATTTACTTCACTGTATATCAAATTCACGTGATCGTTGCCATGATCTTGACCTTCAGCTTAAATATTCTAGTTTTGATCAATTTTGAGTGCATATGATTACTGGTGCAACAAATTAGGAGCGAGAATTATATGTGGATCATGGCTAGTAGGTAGCATTGATCTCCCTACCAATGCAATCTTCCACAATGGTATAAGCTCCTGGATATATAGTATTCATTATAAAGATTGTGATATTTTATTGTTTTCTATTTATGAATTTATGAATATTATCTATATGTCTTTCTTATGCTTTCTTAATATGAATATGAAATAATAAACATTAGGGTTCAAAATATGTTTAATGTAGACTTTATTTTGTTGTTAAACCATTGTATTCAATTTAAATATGCATTTTATTGACATAAAGTAATGTTATTTCTATGTTCTTTTGCATACGGTGTTTCATATTATAATGCACACATGCACTGATCATTACGTCTCTAATTTTCATGGACAAATATTCTTGCAAGCTGTATTATTTTATGAGGAATTGTGTTGTTGAAGGGTTTAAATATTTTTTTTTTGTTGGACATGTAGTCATATCCATAAAATGCTATATTTTAATTTTCTTTGATGCATATGTCTATGAGGTTTATAATTTTATGGAAAAAAAAATATTGTAGGTTATATTTTTTTTATAGAGAATTGTGTCCATGGAGGTTTTATATAGTTGTATTTTTACATTGATATCCATAAAATAATAATTTATTTTGATTGTCTTTAAAATATTCATTGCACTTATTCGAAGGATTGGACCAATCACCATATAACAAAGAAGAAGAATTGCATTGCAAAATAATTTCATTCTATTTAAGAAATGATGCCTAGGAGATGGAAAAAGTAAATAGTCCAATTGAATTCATCCCCTATGATTCATATATAAATTTTAGGTAATTATTCCTACCAAATTGTCTCCTTGATATTTTTATATAGATTGTAATATTCGTAAATCTATGTCATCCAACTATGTTATTCTAGTGTGTATGGGTTTTGGACTATAGATATGATTTAACCCAATGGAATATGTGATGTGTGAAATATGCATACAATTTTAAATCATTTATAATTTTTATATCAAAATGATAATCTATTTAACTTATAAATATTGAAAAGCTAAAATATAGAGAGAATGTTTTTTAGATGATAAAACATTTTCCACACAATTTCATCTGAAAATTTCTTAAAAAATTATATAGATCACTATGGAAATATACAGTCTCTCAAATTAAAATATCGTTAACCTTAAAATTAAATTCTATTTCAATTTTATCCCTCTCCTTTTATTACTAATCAATCTTATAACAATGTATAGAATAAATTGCACTGGCTCTATTAAATTTACCTATATCTATATCATTTAGACATATTTTTTAATGGGGAGAGAGTTTTTTAAATACAAGTCCTCTACATACATACATTATTCTTTTTTAAATGCTACTCTGCTGCTTAGGAACTGTTTAAATTCAGGTCCACTAAATACCTACATTGTTATTTTTTAAATGGGAGTTTACTACATAGAAACATTATTTTAATGCAAAACAATTTTTTGAAATAAGTTCCATCACACAAACATTATTTTAATGTAAAACAATTATTTTAAATATATTTTCAAAATAATTCATTTTAAACTTTGGAAATTATGCATAAACATTATTTTAATGTAAAACAATTATTTTATATATATATTCAGAATAATTTATTTTAAACATTAACAATATAGTGGTTTTTTGTTTTTATTTTATTTTATTTTTGATCCTATATGTACATGCAGTTTTTTAAAGGCGAATGAGTTTTTTAAGAGATGTTCCACCACCTTTTTTTTTTTAGAAGAAAAAAAACGTTGTATATATTAGGTGAAGTAATATAACAGTACATGATCAACATAACATTCTCGGCTGTCAAGACAGCAAGAAACAAATGAGATTCCCAAATACGATCAAGAACCCTCCAAAAGAGAAGGCATTCGATGTACTTGGCAAGCAAAATTACGGGTGGTAAACCCAGTCCCAATACAAATCTTTCTGAGCATCCCTGAATCATTGATACACATGCCAGGATAAAACAGATACATCAAAGTCATGGAACAGATAAGAAAAGAAGATGCAAA
The DNA here is from genome assembly GCA_034641835.2 of Pinus albicaulis. Classification (NCBI taxonomy): domain Eukaryota; kingdom Viridiplantae; phylum Streptophyta; class Pinopsida; order Pinales; family Pinaceae; genus Pinus; species Pinus albicaulis. The sequence goes on along the minus strand of CM076576.1, from coordinate 698,064,915 downwards.
GAAAGGAAGACATACAAAATATAGGATGAAATCAACAACTAGTAAACATGAGACAATCCCACATGAAGGTCACCAAACAGGCTCGCTTGTACACCCGAAAGTCACCCGCACAGATGAAGAAGATGCCTACAAAAGAGCAGACAGGTCTATGTACACAGGTAAGCAGGCTCGCTTGATATGATCAGCAACATAAATCTACGCGAAACAGACAGGGATCATAGGCATGAAATAGCAGCAATAAACCAAGTGCCATTTATATAGCGACCCCGGAAGTCCCACTCGCTTGTTGACCCGCGAGCTTGAAGTAGCAGAACCAAAATAAATGGACAGGCTATCGATCATTCAAAGGAAAAACATTATAGCAAGGTACTCTGACATGGGTATAACAAATATAATGACCTTGCAATATAAACCGCCTCGCCTAATGTAGATACTGAACCGATAAGGGAAAAATACTATATAGTACCATGTCCCATATGAGTTAGCCTGTTACAATAGAACATGGAAAATTATTCCTACAGGCATGCATGTGTTGATTCCATTACCAAAAGGAACTGTATGGAAGGAGTAAACTAGTACGGAGAATATAGCCGATACAACTATGTACATAAAAACATGATGAAAAAAGTAAAAACATAAGGGAGAATGAGAGTATGAGAGCGTCATGGAATAGGTATCATCGAAGACCTTGTCTGTACCCCATCTAAGTATTGAAGTAAATACATCTCGCCAAAATCTGCAAAGATGCCTTTTTTGGATAGACCATCTGCCCTGGTATTATTCTCCCTATAGATATGAGTAATAGGAGGACATTTTAAGGTCTGCCACATGCGAAGAGTCCTCTACATCAATCCCCTCAGAGTTGGTATAGTAAAATCACATCTACTGTGTATCCAGTCAATAACCATCTTGGAGTCTCCATAGAAATTTGGGTTCTGTATTTGGAGAATTGATGTAGCGAGGAGGCAACCCCAAAGTGCCATGATTTCTGCCTTATTATTAGTGCCAGGACCCCCATTCCAGTATATGTGAATTCTCTCTCGTTGGGACATTTTGACCCATACACCACATCCCATGATGCCTTCCTTCGATGCCCCATCAAAATATATCACTGGGAGATGAATCTCACGAGGTCTGTTTCTAATAGATCTATCAACCACCACTTGAGGAGTGTCACTCCAATCTACAATCCAGCTCATGATATTGGACATGATAATGTGTGGGAGAAAAGGCCTATTTTCAAATATGAGATAGTTTTTTCCAATCCAAACTTCCCAAATAAAATAGAAAGGGAGTGACTTGTGTTTGCCTTTTAGCCTATCCCAGTCCCTAACAACCGAAATAAACTCTGAAGCAGACCAATTTGGATTAGAAATGTGAGGCGCAAAATATCTCCACATATTTTTTATAACAGGACAAGTGAAGAACAAGTGCAAAGTACTTTTAGCCTCCATACAACATATAGTACATCGATTCGGCCCTTGTAAACCCCTTTTGCAAAGATTATCCCACATCATAATTTTGCCTCTCCAGAGAAACCATCCGAAAAGGGTAATCTTGGTGGGCACATTGTGCTTCCAATAAGGATAGAAAATCTTGGAAGTGGTACCCCCCGATGCAGAGAAAACGATATACCTGTAGGCATATTTTACAATGATAGCGTCATTCTTCAGCGGCCCGTTCCAAACGACTTTGTCTCCTCCCGACGATTTGCAAAATCTAGCAGCTTTGAATGACACCAAAATCTCCTCCCATTCCATCGCATCTTCCCCTGCTAATCCCAGTTGTTCAGCATTTTTGAAAGATGGCACATCATGAGACCATCCAGAAATGGTTTGTGATAATAAAATGAACCCCCGTTGCGTTAGGTGTCATAATAGACGAGGAGAAAATGTACAGTCTGAGGAGAGACCAGAGATATCTTTGAAAGCCAAGGGAATCCTTCCGCCATCATTAAAACTCCAGGTCACGTGGTCACATATGTAAGAAAGGATATTTTTAAAGCCGCCCCAGATAACAGACACATTGGATGGACAAATCAATTCCCTGCATAATAACTGATGAAAAATATCTCCAGTAATGTACTTACACCTTATAATAGCGCACCATATATTATCTCCATTTATAGCATGCTAGAAAGATTTAATTAATAGAGCAATGTTGAAGAACTTGGTATTAAGTACCCCGCATCCATCAAAATCAATTGGTCTATAGATGATGTCCATCTGACAGAGATGAAGCTTCTTGTCAAGTCTTGTACCTCCCCACAGAAATTGGGATATGATCATGTTTATGAGCCCCACAATCTTTGTTGGCGAATAATAGAGATGGCCCCAATAGACCATCAATTGTGACAATATAGCTTGAATAAGAATGAGCTGGCCACCCATAGACAACCATTTGTGAGTCCACCTGTATATACGAGTTCTAAAATGGTCCACTAACCACATCCAATCTCTGCATTTATAACCACAGGGTTTTAAAAAGCATCCCATATATGTGAAGCCTTCAGAAATATGTTGGGATTGAATCCCAAAATAATCAGCGATAAAGAGAATCTCTAGGAAGTCACCCTTGTCAAATAGGAGAAAAGATTTGTCTTTGTTCATCCCTAAACCTGTGGCTGATTCAAACCTGATCAGAAGCATGTGAATAAAAAACCAATGATTCCTATTGAGATATCCAAATAGTAGCATGTCATCAACAAAGAGTGAGTGATTGGTAGAGATAGATTCAGAGAAAGTGAAGCCTTTGATAATACCCTACTGTTCAGCATAGTGTAATCTCTTACTAAATCCATCAAGAACCAGTATAAAAATAAGTGGAGAGAGGGCACATCCCTGGCGAAGTCCTCTGGCAGCACCAAAGAAAAGAGTGGGAACTCCATTAACCAACACAGCATATCTAACCGTAGATATACATGACATAATCCATCGTATGATTCTGATTGGCAAACCAATCTTGAGAAGTAGAAGCCTTATATAGGACCAATCAACCGAATCATAAGCCTTGTGTATATCGACTTTCATAATTAATGCTTCCTTGTTACCAATATGTGCCGAATGTAATACTTCTTGTGCGATGGCAATCGCATCATGTATGGAGCGTCCCTGTAGGAAGCCGTATTGTTCGAGGCTGATGTGATCAGATAAGATAGATCTGATGTGATTTGAAATGATTTTTGACGTGATTTTATACATAATATTGCATAAAGCAATCAGTCTAAAATCAATAAAAGATTGCGGATCAGCCACCTTGGGAATCAGAGCTATGAAGGTAGATTTTAAGTTTGCAAGCATATGTCATCTTTTCCTAATCATTTCAATCACCTCCGTTAGCTCATCACCAATAATGTCAAAAAAGAAAGTGAAAATTTCTGCTGGCCAGCCATCCGGCCCTGGGAATTTGTCATGTGCGAATGACTTCAGGACCTTATGCACTTCATTCCCCTTGATTTCCTGTTCAAGAATCTCGATGGCCGCCGAATCAAACATTCTAGGTACATGATCCAAAAACCATGATTGGTTTTCCAGGACAGCTGGCCGCTCTTTTTGATAAAAATCAGAGAAATGTGAGTAGGCCTCTTTTTGTATCTCCTCAGTTGATATGGCAAAAGTTCCATCTGATTTTTTAATCTGCCATATCGCATTCCTATTCCTTCTATCTGATGCATATTTATGAAAAAATTTAGTGTTGAGATCACCTTCCTTCAACCATTTAATCCTACTCTTGAGCTTCCATGTAGTTTCTTCAATCTCCATAATCTGCCTCTTTCTTTTCCCAAGTTGTTTCAAGGTAACATATGACGCCTCCTCTGGTGCCTTATCTACGAAACCTCTATAAATCGCCTCCATTCAGTCTTTGATGTCCCCAAGCTCAGCCTTGAGGGATGCTTTTTTCTGTACTTCCCACTTTTTAGATGCTGCTTTCAACCTTTGAAGCTTGATATGAAAGCGTTCTATAGGGGCTGGCACATCACAATCAACCTCCTCATTCCATGTCATTTTAACCAAATTGATATAATCAGCATCATCAAGCCAAACTCGGTTAAACTTGTATGGAATACCTTTGTAAAAACTCCACGCGTTCCATGATAAAAAAAATGGGCATGTGGTCAGATACATCAGAGACCATAACCAATGATCTGGGGGTCCCCCATCTGTCAATTAAATTATCCTTTATCAAAGCCCTGTCCAAATGCTTCCCAATATATTCTCTCCCTTTCCTTTTATTCGTCCATGTGGGAATCAGCGGGTGGGGTATAACGTCCAGCATATGCAAATCGAAGAACATTTCATTTAAGAAATTTGAAAGTGGATCTAGTAGAGCATAATTACCCCATAATTCATCAGCCTGTAAAGTGATGTTAAAATCCCCCATCACAACCAGATTTGGCAGTCTTAGGATGCCAGCATCCTGCATTTTGTTCCAGAAAGATAGCCTACCCGCATATGACGCATATAATTTAATGATGTTGATAGGTTCAGCCATACCTCTCATATGACCGAAGAGAAGAATCCCACCAGAGAAACTATAAGCTTTGAAAGTAAACCATCCTGGATCCCACATAGCGATTAATCCTCCAGAGTGGCCATTTGAACCAGTAGCCACCGCAAACCACCCTAGTCTATAGTTAAGAAAAGTCCTTAGAGCTTTCTCCCTCATACACAAAGTCTCCTGACCCAAAAAGATGTTGCACTTACTGTCTAGTATCAATTCCCGTAGGCAATGCGATTTGGGGCCATCACCTATACCCCAGATATTCAGTGATAAAATATGATTCATTGCAAACCCAGATTCGGGTTGCTTTCTCTAAGCACTCGTGAACCATCCCATTTAACTTCAGCTGCCGATATGGGAATGTAAGTGAAGTTTTCCTCTCCTTCAGCGAACAGAGAAATAGATTTGAAATTTCCTTTGTTCTGTTTCTTATTGTTTTTTGATTTTTTCCTTATAGTGACATTGACATTTGAAGATTGAGGAGCATGTGTTTCCAGGTCCATAGGAGGTCTTTCAAAAACTGACAGTGTCGCTAGATCAAAATTGGGGTTGCGCAATATAGAGTCAATGTCGCTCCCTACCGTATTCCTAGGGGATTCAGGAGGGGAAACGGCATCAACAGGATCATAGAAAGAGTTCGATATTGTAGGGCACACTCCAGGTGAAGAGGATGGTGCAGATGGTCCTCCAACCGAGAAATTGACAGATTGGAAAAGCGGGGGATCCTACATAAAAGGACAGCTGGGTGAAAGGCGAGATGAAGAAACAACAACTCCAGGATGTAAGTCCTGTGGAGACCACTCTTGTGAGGAAATATGAGTGATAGGAGTTTTGGAAATACCATGCAGAGAGGGTAGATAAGATGGATCAGTAGAGGGTGGAAAAAAGGCATCCGGTGAAGCTCTATTACGGTCAATAGGGGCTTCATGAGGCGAAATCCTATCAGGTCCACGTAAAGAAGGTACATGCCTATCATAATTCTCATCTGTAGATACGAAAGCATCATTCTCCGAAGGAGAGGGAGAAATATTACCTGGTGTTTCTCCACCCGAAGTGCCTGAAGTAGCAAGATTTGGTCTGCTTCCATTTGCCCCAGAGACAACCTCAGTCACCCGCACAGTACGTATACGAAGAGGACATAGATCCCATAAGTGTCCCGTTTTGTGGCAAATCAAACACCTGAAGGGGATACCCCAAAAATCAATACGTTGCCTATGACGTCTGTTCCCCCATAAAAGGTCAACATCCCCAGGTAATCCGCCCACAAAGTCGACCTCCACAAGTAGCCAGGCTATTCTTTTGTCAGCAACACCAATAATGCTAGGGTCTACATATTTTGTAGATCTGATTGAGTTCCCAATTTGATTCAGTGCTTTTAGGGTCCAGAACTCTAATGGCAATCCCGATAGCTTTACCCAAACAATCCTACTACGTGGCGCCTCCATAACTGGGTTGAAACCCAGATACCACGGTATCAATTGCAGATAGATTCGTCCTCTGACCCACATCCTGCTAATGATCTTGTGTACATTGCTCTGGTCCATGAAATGGAAGGAAAACCACCAATTGATCAACAAACTAACCTTTGGTACATATCCAATGATAGGACTCCAGTGTTGTTTGATCCATGTGGCCGTGTCAACCTCGCTATTGTCAAGAAATATCCAACGCCCAATAACTGCTCTTCTCTGCAAGCTTACCACCCTCCTATGAAAATCTTCATAGTTCAAATAAATCTCATTAATCTCCATCCTATGTTTGTAGTAATTATTCTTGTGCTTGCGACGTCTTCTGTTCGGCTTTCTATTATCGCACCTCCGTGATTCAGTGTAATCTGACTTGTTATTTTCCAAGGCACTCTGGATGATTAATTCATCAAGCTAGTGTTCTAAAGATTTTTCTTCCTCATGACACTCAAAAGAGCCACGAAAAACCTCATCCTCAATCTCAATGTCTTTTGTTAACGTCCCCATGTCCTTCTTTGATATTAATGAAGGCATTGGAGTTGCCGCCGAATTGATTAACTCTTATCACTTATGGTGCCTTGCCAGAAAGTTGTCACTGTACAATAGCAAAGTGAAATAATAATGAAAATGGCAGTATAGACCTACCATAAAAAATATGCTGCGTCTACAGTCTGATGAAATATTCCAATCCTTAATGTCAATCTATTCCAGATATACAATAGATCAATTCCAGACAGATCAGGAAGCCGTCACTGATTAAAATATTGATGCTTTCATAAATAATCCTGCTTAGAAAAAAGAGAAATACTCAAACCTGATAGTCTGACTACATGCAGATAAGTCATATGACAGATGTTTGATCAGAGAGCTGCCACTGTAAATATCTTATACATATCTAATAGAGGATGAAAAAATTGATAGCAATAGTAGTCCCGATGAGGAAAAAAGCCCAGTCTTAATCATCCATAAGAAGGCAACCCATGCAAGTCATCCAAAATTAGGAGGCCACTCACATCATATAAGGAAACATTATAAAATCCCTCGAGATAGAAAATATCGTCCTATCCTCCCGATGATGACTATTAGCCTATTGAATTCACCACCTAATAGAAGATCTGTTGGAATTATTGGAAATTCCAAGCAAATAGTGGAGAGAACAAACTCTCCTCTACAACACAGAGATGTTTAAAACATAAATTTTAATCACAGACAAAGATGGCATGAAAATGCTTTCTTCTATTTGATTAACAGAATATTTAAAAAAAAAAAATGTTACAAATTTCTTCCTCAATGGAGAGATTCACCAAAGTAAGACTGGGACTGCTACAGATGCAGTGCTCCACAAAAAAAATCTTCTCTCTCTGTCTCTTAAGAACGCACAAGCAGTGCTCAGTTCTTCTTACTGTGCTTTTCTTCGCCTGCGGGCTCACATAGTGTTTACAATGCAATACAATACATTCATTCTATTTCCTCACAAGCCTTTTTTTCCCTTTTTATATAGTGCGGCGGAACAAAACCCAAAACAAAAAAATAAAACAAATTACAAAGGAAAACATTGCAAAACATAAAAATTTGAACATGGCGCGACGTAGGAGTGGGGTCCACATCGCAGTCAGCCAAATTGCGATTTGCGATGGCGCAAATGGCGAAACAATCAAAATTTGTGATTTTCAATATTTGCGATGTGCGATGGGATCGCATCGCAAGTATCTGCAATAACACATGGTGGAACGAACAATGGAAATGCACTTTTGCGATCGCGTGATGGCGCGATGATCGCACATCGCAAAAATGAAACTTGCGATGGCGGAGGGTGATGAAAACTTTGTAATATGCGATATGCGATTGTGCGATCGTGCGATGGCGCGACGATCGCACATCGCAATTTCAACTTTTGCGATCAATACAATGGAATGGGCGGAGGGCGATTTGTGACATTGCGATGTTGTGATGTTGCAATGATCGCACATCGCACATCATGGATTTCCATATCCACAAGACATTTAACACTTCTGAACTTGCGATCTTGCGATCTTGCACTTTTGCGCTCAAGTGGTAGGGACCACTTGTCCTTCCGCTTCATAAGTGACTTCCGCCTGTTTTAATCAATTTTTCTTCAATTTGGCTGTTGAGGGCTTTTACGCCTGACTTGACTGTTTTTAAATGAATCTTCTCCTCCGTAGACAAAATATTCATTTCTTCTGCTGAAGTAACTTCTCACCCATAACAAAATTAATTCCTCTGCTGTCATACTTGGCTGCGGCCCATCAAAAAAACATTAATTCATTCTTCTTAAATACAGAGTGCTGTGCACTCAAAACTCTGCGCTGCTACTGCCGCTGCTGTACTTTGTTCTTCCTGCCCAAAGCATGGTAGGTGACTTTAATATTTTCAACACTCCCCCTTAAAGTCAGTTGCTGGGTTATCCATCATACCCAAACATTTCCTTAGAAATTCAAATTTTTTCTGTGCCAATGGCTTTGTCAAAATATCTACATATTGCTCCTCTGTTTTACAATGCTGTAAAACAATTTCTCCATTATTTACCAATTCTCTGATATAATGAAATTTTGTGTCTATGTTCTTTGTTCTTTTATGAAACACAGAATTCTTTGACAATGCAATAGCTGAGCTATTGTCACAATAAATCACAGTGCCCTTTACCTGTTCTTGGCACAAACTTCTCAACATTCTTCTCATCCAAATTTCTTAACACGTCGTCGTTGTGGTCGCCACATATTCTACCGTAGGATAATGCTACAATATGCTGCTTAGAAGCCCATGAAATGGCTCCTGAACTCATATGAAAAACACAACCGGAAGTGCTCTTCTGATCATCTACACGTCCAGCCCAATCACTGTCAATGTATCCAACTGATTCTGAATTTTCTGATGTAGTATATAAAATACCAAATCTTTTAGTTCCTTTCACATACGTCAGAATTCTCTTTGTTGCTTGCCAATGTGCTTCTTTTGGCTTCTCCATAAATTTGGAAATTAAACTAACAAAGATGTGAATATTCGTCCTGTTGCACAACAAATCAGTCGTTAAGGTCGCCAACTATGCTTTTATACAAATGATCAACATCCTGTCGTCGTCATCTTTTCTCAACTTCAATCCCATTACTGTGGGAGTAATTGCAGCTTTGCACTCCTGCATATTAAATCTTTCTAAAACCTGATTCACATACTTTTCTTGGGATATAAAAATCCCCTTTTCACCTTTCTCTACTTCTATTCCCAAGAAGTATCTCAACAAACCCATGTCAGTCATTTCAAATTCATCTTTCATGACTGTTTTAAAATCTTCAACAAGGTAATCATCATTACCTTTAAAAATTAAATCATCAACATATAAAACAACAATGAGCATCTTACCATCTTTTTCCTTGATGTAGAGGGTGGGTTCTCCCTCACACTTTTCAAATCCATTTTCCAGTAGATAGGAATCTATCCTACTGTACCATGCTCTTGGTGCTTGCTTCAGCCCATAAAGAGATTTCTTCAATTTGCAGACCTTATGCTCTTGGCCTTTCTTCTCATATCCGAGAGGTTGTTCCACATATACCTCTTCCATTAAAACTCCATTTAAAAATGCGTATTTTACATCCATTTGGTATACTTTCCATTTGTTTTGTGCTGCTATGGACATCACTGCTCTCACTGTCTCCATTCTTGCAACTGGTGCAAAGGTTTCTTCATAATCAATTCCATGCTTCTGCTTATATCCTTTGACAACAAGTCTGGCCTTGTGTCTTTCTATCTTTCCTTCAGCATTACTTTTGGTCTTATAGAACCATTTCACACAAATGACTTCTTTCCCTTCTAGGAGATGAACTAATTCCCATGTTTTGTTCTTCTCTGTGGCTTTACTTTCTTCATCCATAGCTTCTATCCATTTTCTATCTTTAATTGAATCTTCAAAATGAATAGGATCATCAACTTGACAATACAAATAAAATAGGGAATTCATACCTTCATTTGCTTCTCCTTGCTCATAAATTTCTCTAAGGCTTCTGAACCTTGTTCCCCTTTCACTTGGTGTAGTTGTGCTTGATGAAGCACTCATTTCTGCTCCATGTGGTGTGCTTGGATATGCACTCCCACTTCTTCTCAAGGGTGTTCTTGGTGCTGCTTGAGGTGTCCCTTACTGTCCTTGTGCTGGTGGAGGTTGTGCTGCAGATGAGTTGTTAATTTCAACCACATCTTCCTCATCTTCATCATGAAACAAACAACTTTTAACATTGACTGTTTTCTCTATGCTTCCATCCCATGCTTCCTCTTCAATGAATTGCACATCTCTGCTTATCACAAACTTCTTTGTGGATGGGTTATACAATCTGTATCCTTTGGAATCTTCACAGTATCCAAGGAAAATGCACTTCTCCCCCTTACTATCCAACTTCTTTTTCAATTTGTCTGGAATGTGTACATATGCCACACATCCAAAAACTCTCATGTGGGTGACCCCCTATTTTTTGCCACTCCACGCTTCTTCTGGAACTTTGTTCATCACAGCTTTTGTAGGGCGTCTATTTAAAATATACGCAGCAAAGTTTGCTGCTTCTGCCCAATACTCATTCGGCAAATGTTTTGCCTTTAGCATACTTCTCACCATTTCCATTATGGTTCAATTCTTTCTTTCAGCAACTCCATTCTGTTGCAGTGTGTTCCTTGTGTTAAACTGCTTGTGTATGCCATTCTCTCTGCAAAAACGTAGAAACTCCTTTGATATGTATTCTCCTCCTCTGTCGGTTCTGAGGACTTTAATATACTTCCCACTTTGTTTCTCTACAAGAGATTTAAAGTGGCAAAATTTCTGAAAAACTTCACTCTTGTATTTTAGAAAATAAACCCACACTTTTCTTGTGAAATCATCTATGAGGGTCACTATGTAATTGCTGCCTGAAACTGATGATGTCTGAATCGGCCCACATAAATCTGAGTGAATGATTTCTAAGGGTGCTTTTTCCCTTATGCTTTTCCCTAAAGGAAAACTTTCTCTGTGTTGCTTTCCCAAGATGCAGCCTTCACATAGGATGTCAGGCTTTTCAATCAATGGCAAACCTCTTACCATTCCTTTTCTGTGTAGCAAATTTAATCCTCTGAAATTGAGATGTCCAAATCTCAAGTGCCATAACCAATTTACATCTTTCTCTTCCTTCTGGAAGGCTTCTTGTGTTACAGCTGCTATACTCTTTCCTTTTTGCTTCAAGTCAATGTTGAGCTTGAGCGGAAACATTCTATTGCTGGTCATTTGAATTTCAGCAATAATTTTCTTGCTTGGAGGAATATCTTTTATGGTGCACACATCATCTTTAAAAATTACATTGTAACCTTTATTTATGAGCTCCCCAACGCTCAAAAGATTACATTTCAGACTTGGAACATAATACACATCAGGAACAAATTTTTGCTCCCCATTTCTTGCTCGAATACTAACTCTGCCTTTTCCTTTGACAGAGATCTTAGTATCAGTTCCTGTGGTCACTTCAGATTTCACTTCTTCATCTAGATTGGAAAACATTGCTTTGTTTATAGTCATATGATTACTACATCTAGAATCTAAGAACCAAACATTATCTTCTCTATCTTGTGCTACATTACAAGCTAACATCACATTACTTGGGTTCTTTTCTTCTTTTTCTACATTAGCATTCTGCTTATTTTTCATGTCATTTTTCTTCTTTCTACATTCATTGGCATAGTGCCCATATTTCTTGTAATAATGACATTGGACATTGGATTTGTCATACCTTTGTCCATGAGCATGTTGGTGTTGATGTCCACCTTGCTGGCTGTTGCATTGGCCGTGGCTCTGACTTTGATTGTTGCTCCTTCCATGTGAATGTGAAGGGCTGTTCCTTCCACCTCTGCTCTGGCTTCTGCCTCTTCCTCTTCCTGAAGGCATCTAGGTCTTGAAGCCATGCTCAAGAGATGAGTGTTCATCTCTGCTCAATCTCTGTTCATGAGTTATCAACGAGGCATGAAGTTCATCAACTGTGAACTGTGAGAGATCTTTGGTCTCTTCTATGGTGGTAACAATAACATCAAACTTTGAGGGTAATCATCTCAAAAGTTTCTCCACTATCCTTCTTTCTTCAAGAGTTTCTCCATGGGATCTTATCTGATTTACAATCCCAATCACATGTGTAAAAAATGTGTCTACATTATCTGACTCTTTCATGCAAAGAGTTTCAAAATCTCTTCTCAGCAACTGAAGTTTTGTTGTCTTAACTTTCTCCATACCTTGATAGGCTACTTTCAGAGTTTCCCATGCCTCCTTGGATTTATTAGCTGCTGCTATCCTCGGAAACACACTCTCATTTACAGCTTGATACAATAAGAAGAGAGCTTTAGAGTCTTTCTTCCTATTATTCTTCAACACATCCTTCTCTGCTTGAGTTAAGGCATTAAAAGCCTGCTCATCAGCTGGTTCTGTAAAACCATCTTCTACTAATTCCCATAGGTCTTGTGATACCAACAGGGCTCTCATGGTAATGGCCCAATAATCATAGTTCTTTCCATTAAACTGTGGAAGTTGAACATTTCCAAGACTCATACCAGTGCTTGGTCTAGCCATTGCTCTTAAAACTGAACTCTAAGGTTAAATAAACTGTCTTTCCTTCTTGAAAGAACAAACTCCTTAAACAATAGGCAACTGCACTTTTATCTTTGAGAAATACCTGACTGTGACTTCTGTCGAGCTTTTCACGCTGCTGGAGAAAACGCTTCAACAAGTCTTCTTCTTCTTCAGCTTCTTTGAAACATTCAAAGAGCCTGAACTTGCTTTGATACCATGTTGGAATTATTGGAAATTCCAAGCAAACAGTGGAGAGAACAAACTCTCCTCTATAACACAGAGATGTTTAAAACAGAAATTTTAATCGCAGACAGAGATGGCATGAAAATGCTTTCTTCTATTTGATTAACAGAACCATTTTAAAAAAAAACTGTTACAAATTTCTTCCTCAATGGAGGGATTCACCAAAGTAAGACTGGGACTACTACAGACGCAGTGCTCCACAAAACAAATCTTCTCTCTCTGTCTCTTAAGAATGAACAAGCAGTGCTTAGTTCTTCTTACCGTTCTTTTCTTCGCCTGCAGGCTCACACAATGTTTACAATGCAATACAATACATTCATTCTATTGCCTCATAGGCCTTTTTTTCCCTTTTTATATAGCGTGGCAGAACAAAACCCAAAACAAACAAATAAAAAAAATTACAAAGGAAAACCTTGCAAAACATAAAACTTTGAACATGGCACGACGTACGAGTGGGGTCCACATCGCAGTCGGCCAAATTGCGATTTGCGATGGCGCAAACGGCGGAACAATAAAAATTTGCGATTTGCGATATTTGCGATGTGCGATGGGATCGCATCGCAAATATCTGCGATAACACATGGTGGAACGAACAATGGAAATGTGCTTTTGCGATGGCGTGATGGCGCGACGATCGCACATCGCAAAAACGAAACTTGCGATGGCGGAGGGCGATGACAACTTTGTAATATGCGATATGCGATTGTGCGATCGCGCGATGGCGTGACGATCGCACATCGCAATTTCAACTTTTGCGATCAATACAATGGAATGGGCGGAGGGCAATTTGCGACATTGTGATGTTGCGATGTTGCGATGATCGCACGTCGCAGATTTCCATATCCACAAGACATTTAACACTTCTGAACTTGCGATCTTGCGATCTTGTGCTTTTGCGCTCAAGTGGTAGGGACCACTTGTCCTTCTGCTTCATAAGTGACTTCTTCCTGTTTTAATAAATTTTTCTTTAATTTGGCTGTTGAGGGCTTTTACGCCCGACTTGACTGTTTTTAAATGAATCTGCTCCTCCGTAGACAAAATCTTTATTTCTTCTGCTGAAGTAACTTCTCGTCCATAACAAAATTAATTCCTCTGCTGTCATACTTGGTTGTGGCCCATCAAAAAAACTTTAATTCATTCTTCTTAAATACAGAGTGTTGTGCACTCAAAACTCTGCGCTGCTGCTGCTGCTGCTGTACTTTGATCTTCCTGCCCAAAGAACAGCAGGTGACTTTAATATTTTCAACAAGATCCAGTCAGATACACCTGCCAAACCATAAATATGCCTGAGCAAAGAAACGCCTAGAGAATAAACATCCCGACGTCATCAAGATAATGCCTTCTAAAAATTTGAAAATAGCCTGAAAAACGTGAAATATAGATGGCTCGCCAGAAGGAACGTCGGAAATACCAGTCCAATACAGAGCCTCCTTCAATCTTGACAGCAGCAATAGCAGTAGCAGCCGGGAATAGTCCACCACCTTTCACTAATACGAAAACCAAAACTCTTGCATGGGCGGGTGAGACTAAAGGAATCAATCCATCTATTCCATAGATTATACCATAAATCCGACCAACTGAGATGAGAGACGTTTGACTCCGAAGAAGATTCGAGGGAAGATGAAAGAACAAAATTATTGAAATCCACCTTGCTATTCATAAAGCTTATGTTGTTTATAAATAGAAAAAAGGATGAATATGGCAACTATAAGGAGACAAGCAGATATACCAACATCTATGATATCCCAAAGATTCATTCTGAACATAAAGAAACTTCTACACTAATATACCGCCCTCACATAATAAAACGATGATTAAGATATTGCAGGTCGGATGGAGGAATTGAAACCATGTCCTCATCTCTCTCTTTCTCGTCCACCAGATGTATCCATTAGAGCTTGTTGATGAACTCGCAAAAAATGAATAATGACTAATCTCCCAGCTCACTGGATCTCCTATTTTTTGGATGTTCCGTCAAAGCTTGAATGCCATTTTGATGCTATCACCCTTTGTTGTTCAGAGTATCCATAATCTGATGTGTCTGGCTCGCTTGATAAGAAGGAAGATCAGGCTCGCTTGATGAATGCTGAAAATGTCTGATAAGCTTGTAGTCCCTCAACAAGACCTAGGTAGTGTTTCATATATTCTCCATGGTAGAGTGTGCTCAGTGCGAAGGATCGATTCCATGCAAGCCAATGGGCTGGTTGAATCAAGTCACTCAGAAAATATTGCGAGTTTTTTAAGAACTATTCCACCACCTACCAACGTTATATTTAATGCAGAGCGAGTTTTTAAGAGATGTTCCACCACCTAAGGGCATTATTTTTACCAGAACATTTTTTTTTAATGTGCTTCCACCTCCTACACACAACTGCTGAGATGTTGAATGCGTAAAGTGACGCTGATACAATTGTTACCAATTGAAAAAGAATTATCGTAAACTTAAAAGCTTAAAAGCTTTATTATCATTGATGTTGAATGCGTAAACCTAAAAGCTTTATTATCATTGGAGCGTCATACTGATATTATAAATTGAATTGAAACACATTGTTTCGATATTTTTGGAAGTTGTGGCTTTTTCGAAATTTATTTGTTGTGTTATTTTTGGTAATGGGATTGGAGGACAGTATTCTTTCAAATGTTTTTCTTGTACAAATTCAATTTGATATAATATCTGTGTTTTGCTCCTTTTTCGATTTATCATATTATCTCTTTGATATAATATGAGTATTTTATTTTTTGGGTTGGTTTGATTATTTGTATAACTTGGTTTGCAATAATTGTTCAGAAATTTTGATTTTTTTTGCTTATCATGTAATATTATCTTTGAATAAGACCTAATGAATTAGTTAAAATTAATATATTATTAAAGTAATTCACAACAACATTGCGCTCACACACAAATATTTGATTATGCCTATGATGCACAAATGTGGTGTACTAGAAGGATTGGTAGATGATGCACCCTTGATATCATTTGTTGGAGTAATTGGAATATCTCAGTCCTTCATTCGCTAGTAAATTGAAAAGCATTAATTCAAGGACATTTTGTAATATCAATTACCATTCCATTTTAAATTTTTAGAAAAGTAAAATTATTGAAAGTGATGAACCAAGATAGTTGAGTCTTGCTAAGGGTTTGTGCTAGTGCAAGATGTAATAAGATATTTTCTTTAAATTAATAAGAAAAACAATGGGACAAAAACAATAATGGTTTTTCCCAGTTGGGTTTTCCACTTAATATCCATTGTCTCTATGTGTTGATGTGTTGCAATCTTAGTGTTCATGTGTATTTATCTTTATGATTATATGTTCCTCATGTTTTATTACTTATGCTTGTATATATTGCATAATTTATTTTTAATTAAATGATGGTTCAACTAACATCCCAAATAAAAATATAATCTTACTAAGATTTCATCTAGCCCGAAACACTGATTCACCCCCCTCCCTCGGTATTTTTAATGTTTATATTTATTTAAATTAGTATTTTCTAGTGAAAAATAATTTAAATTTTACATAATCGATAGGAAGATCCAATGATAAGCTAGAATCAAGGCACTTAGTCTCACTTGTCACTAGGGTTTACTGTAACTAGCATTCTCTGTACCACCAACTCCATGACCAAAAATATCACTTTCTCCATATGCTCTTCAACAAGAGCTGAAGATGGTATTTCCATAGTTCAATAAAGTTATTTCAGACCTTCCTTTGGTGTTGTGGAGAGTGTATTAATTCCATGGGTGTATCAATGGGCTATTTGTTTCAATTCCAAATCAACTCATTCAAGAATTTGGTTAATTTATTGAATCAACCCAAGGGATCTTATCATCCTCAAAATAAATTTGTCAAAAAGTTGGATGTGATTCCCCCGTTAGATTTTTTGGTCCTATAATCAAGGAGAAATACCCTCATTTTGTTTAAGCATGATATAGTTGCAAAGTTCATAGGAATTTAATGGAGTACAAAATTCATAAAGACATGGTTAGCAAAGAAAAATGCACCCAAGACTTGAATGAAGATATCCATATTTACATCATATTGGGGGATTTTACATTTATTTTTAAATATGGAGAATTGTGATATGATTTTCATTATGTAGCTTATATCATAGCATCCATGGGTATGTATGATCTTAAAGGTATATTGCCTTCAACTGAAAAGGAGAAGATCTTAATAATCGATGAAATGAAGAAAACTCAACTAATGTTAGAGTCTCATGCTTGACACTATAAATTGATTTGTAATGCCATATTTATAATTTTTAAAGGGATGAAATATTGAATGTGTTTTTTTGTGTCTTTGAAGTATTACAATCACATTTTTCATGTATTTTACAGTTTTCATGTAGCAGGGTCCAACGAAAGTATGCAAGACGGGTACTCTTTGGATGCAAAATTAAATTATGCATCCAATGAGTGCTCCCACTTGGAATTAAAAACTTGATGAGGTAATCTAATATTATTTTATTATTTCAAATATTATTTTATAATATTCATTAGAGGCCCATTTTAGACCTCAAAATTTCTCTATTGTTTAAAAGTATTGATTCAGATAAATCCTTGGAATTCTGATGAACTTTACACATAAATTTTATAGGAAATAAAATTAATTAATGTGTGAACTTCTCATAATTAGTTGGGATATGATGATATTGGTTTTGTAGTACTACAATGCAGTTTTAGGATTTTGTATGAAATTCAAAGTGGTTCTATTAATATGTTTTAATATTCTTTTGTATGTTTGAGTTGTTGATTCTGGTGTAGTCTAACGAGGCTTGAAATTTTCCAATAAAACCTTGGAAAATTTGGAAAATGATTTTTTAAATCTATGTCACAACCGTAATGCTTCAGAATTTTGGATTCCTAAGGGATTTTGATGGTGTTGAATCCATTTTCAACATAAAAAACATGATTCAAACATTCCTACTACTAAATTTTTCGAAAACAAATTATCGAATTGCAATGATTTTTGGTCATCCGATGTTTTTTGGTCATTCAAACAAATTTGTCACCTCAGTGCATAAACAATTTTTTAATGGTGATTCTTTTTTGGAAATTTTCTTATCAGTTGGTTTATAGTGGAGGAAAATTGTTCATTTGGTTTTTCAGTTTATAGTGGAGGAAAAATGCTCATTTGAACCACTATAAGGTTCAAATGATGCTTACAAGGTAGTTAGTAGTTTATTCAACCCATTCCTTTTATTTTAAATATATATTCTACTCCTTATTTCAAATAAATATTTCGTAAAATATTATAATAAATTATAAAAATTGAAAGTTGTTGGTAGGAAAATGTAATATGTACATCATAAGATTTATTTTAGTTTTACGTTTATCAAACTATGAGAAGTGTAAGGGTCACAAATTAAGATATTTCAAATCTCTATCCCATCTTGACAAATGTAGGAGTAAGATGAATTTTTTAATTTAATGTATAAATAAATATAAAATAAAATTTTAAATTAAACAAAATAATTAGTTTCAATGAACACCTAATTAGATTTTATCCCTCTTAAAAATTGATAAATTTGAAATTAAGATGGATTTCTTTTAGTCCTTTATATAGGTGTGTACCATGTATAAATTTCATGATGGGGATGGGGGGAACTAGACATTATTTTCATCTTTATAAACACAAAAGTAGAGATATATATCCTCAAGAAATTTTTGTCTCTCACACACATATATCAACTCCGTTTTAATATTCGTAGAACCACGTCCTTACATGTGGAATTCGTGAAAATATTATTAATTTAGTTTGATTTGAATGGTTGTCACCAGGAATTAATTATAAAAATAATTGTAACACTTGAAAAATTGAAATACATCCAAATTAAACTCACTTTTGTTCAACTAATAGCCTAAGTGAATCTCTTTTTTGGGTTAGTGTTTTTTCTACACTTGTGCGACATATTATGCGAGTTTCTCTTTGCAGTTGATGTTGTCATCGACCTATTTAAAAGGTTATTATCTAGTATTTCGAAGTTGGTCATCCATGGGGTCTTAGATAGATGGTGATCAGGTGATGTATTAAGTAACTCCTTAATGTGAAATCATCAGTTCAATTCCTCGCCCCGATTGGGGTGATATATTAGACATGATGAATATGTAGTCCTACCAAGCTTTCAAAAAAAAGTTCTTCTCTTCCAATTAAATGTGAGGAAATTATTGAACATCATTTCGTAGTCTCTTGTAATGAATGTAGTCCCTCTATGTGAAATAATGGTGATGGGGGTCTCGATTTGTGGATGAGTTTTTCCATAGGACTATAATGAGGTCACAAGTGACTTTGTTTCACTTAATTGTTGTCATTTGGATTTAATATGCATGGCATTATGCTGACCTATAAGTCACTGAAGAATCCAAATACCTCTAGCTGAGAGAAAAAAAATCACTAACATGGAATCGTATGTTGGAGTGAAGTTGGTTTACGCTAGATAAAATATAGAGATGGTGAGAAGGTTAGCTGGGAATAGTTTTTTCGCGGTACGTCTTACCTATATGAGATTCTAGGAAAAAATATTTAATAATTCTTATATGAAAAAGATAATGAATGTTCTTGTGCTCAAGATAAGAGTTTGTGGGCTTGTTTATTTTGGAAAAATAATATCTATTTACATGCATGAAAATAATAACTATTGTGTTAGATTTATTGAAAATTATATGTGTTTATCTGCACAAAAAGAATAAATATTGTGTCAGGATGTTTTGGAAAAAGAAATATGTATTCATATGCACAAAAATAATAACCATTATGTTATATTTTGTAGAAAAAGATATATGTATTTGCATGCATGAAAATAATATCTATTGTGTTGGATTTTCCAGAAAAATATATGAGTTTGCATGCATTAAAAGAATAGCTATTGTGTTATATTTATTGAAAATAAATGTTGTTATATGCACGAAAATAATATCTATTGTGTTATAATTATTGAAAAAAGTATGTGTTTATATTTACTAAAGTAATAGTAATTGTGTTAGAGTTTTTTAAAATAAATATTTATTTGCATGCATTATATCTTAAGGGAAAATTCCTTGGTTGTGAAAAGGAATCAATGGTTAAGAAATTTTTAACATTGTGTCACAAATGTAATTATATGAGGTGGTCCTCATTCAATCCCTTTGGAAACTAATTCTTTCAAACCCTTAATAATATGGTATAATGAAAGATTTTCTAACGCCATTAAATACTGATATCTAAATAGAAAAGAAGAGTTTTAGAAGAAACTCAAAATGATATGTCGTAGTACAGAATATATCCCTTTAAATTTTAGAATGAATTTATGGGGAGAGAGGAAACTCAAAATAATATGATGGAAAGACAGAATCTATTACTTTGAAGTTCGAGAGATAATTTGTGAAGGGAGAGGATTTCGAGTGAAGGATTGCAAATTAAGGTTATTTAACTCTTACTCACAGACGTAATTAAGAGACCGATAACTACTTTACTTCACTTCATTCCAGGAAGAAGGGACACAAAATGGCATGGGAAAAACGAATCACCATTAACAGTTGTAGGAAAATTTATGCTTCTTTCATTGATTCCTCATAAATATAAGTACCAAAGTTTTAGTCTTCCAAAGGTCCCAAACTTGGAACCTCTCTTATTTATTTATGTCTTGCTTAAATACATCAAAAACAGTTTGTAACTGCTAGAACTTCTTGAAACTACTTTGACTTCCTAAACTGTTAAAAATAGTTATTACATTACAATTGAGAACATCACTATAGCTTCGATCTTAACAAACAAACAAAGAAAATTAAAATTTTAAATATTATTCTTTTTGTTGAATATGATTTGTTCTTGATGCATCTCCCTGAAGTGGTAATGTGTCTCCCTGACAGATCAAACATCCTTGCCCTTCATTTCTTCTAGAGTTCAATATTAGTATTTTCTACTTGTTGTCATGTATTTTATGTTTCTGATGTGGTATTTGAACATTTATGCAATAACAGCTCTTGCTCTACTTGACCGAGTTGTTTCATTTCCAATGGTGCCACCATATGCTCCTTTTTCCTGACTCTGCCAATGCCTCTGCATTTCAAAAAATGTTCTCATGTCTCCTTCTTCCTAATTATGCAAGCTGCATAAACCAATTCATAGGGTGAATTTCTAGTAGACCTCTTGGTGGTTACTCAGACTGCATAAAGAGAAAACTTCAACTTTGAATCCCAATTTTTCTGATTTTTAGTGATTTCCTTCTTCAAAATCCTAACCGAGGTCTTGTTTGAAGATTCTACCAACCCATTCCCTTGTGGATGATATGTTGTGGAACGTGACAAGATTAAATTATATGTTTCGTAGAAATTAATGAATACAGAAGAATTAAATACCTGAGAATTATCAGTTACAATATTCACTCAACAACCAAACCTACTGAAGATGTTCTCCTCCAGAAACATCATTTCCAGTTGGTCATTTTCTTTCTTGGTGGGGATTTGCTTCAACCCACTTTATGAAGTAATCAGTGGTAGTGAGAATCCATTTGAACTTCCCAATTGATTCTGGATTGGTCTCTCAAATAAAATCTAGTCCCCACTCCCTGAAGGGATCTTCCATGAATATATGGATAAGATGTAAAGGAGAAATTCTTTTCTTCTCAGCAAACAACTAACATTTCTAACAACTTCTAACCAATCTATGTATATTTGAAAACGGGTGGGAAAATAGAAACCATACTTGAGGATTTTATGGGATGTGACCTTCCAAATATAATTTCCTCCACATAGAATTTCATGATATTCCTTGATAACCTCAATGGATTCACCTTCGGTTAAACACAACACCAAAATACTAGCAGGATCTTTCCGGTACAACTTTGTTTCTACTATGACATATGGTTGAGATTTAAGCTTAAGAGATCTATACTTGGTTCTATTCAATGAAGATGGGCATGAAAAGAAACACAGTTAATGAACAAAATATTTATACCAATCTCAACACAATAATTTGTATTGAATACCTATTTTGGGGTTATTTTGACCTTCTTCGTTATCAACCTGATCCACTGGTGCCAAGAGGTTAATTCCAAATGCTTGAAAATTTGTTTTTGTTAATAAATTTGGTAAACCCTGTGCTTTGATTAACTTGGTGGCTTTTCCAAATCATTCTCCTGGATTTTACCTATCCATTTTCTTCTTCTTCCTTAAACATCACTTTGAACTAACACGTCTTTCACGGAAGAATTAGGTACATAAGAGGTTATTTCAGATTGTAACACATAAGTCTTGAAGCCTTTGAGAGCTTTGACCAATGCATACAATTGTTTCTCCAAAATCTTATATTTGAGCTCCGCATCTCTAAGAATTTTTTTGAAGAATGGCACTAGATTTTCCTTACTATCCTCATTTTTCTGCAATCACACAATAGAAATAGTAGTGGGTGAAGCAAATGAAAATATTTGAAATACATTTTTATAATCGAGACTTATTAAAATAGGAGCTTCCTGGAGTGCTTCTTTTATTCTGGAAAATGCTTCTCTTGCTTCTTTATCCCACCTCACTCCTGCATTTTTCTTCAACATGTCAGTTATATTTCCTATAATCTCAACATAATTTGGTACAAATCTTCTTAGAAAGTTTATTTTTCCCAAAAATCTCTAAATTTATTTCTATATTCTAGGTAAAGGAATGGTGTGAATTGTGTCCACCCTTGCTGGATCAATATTTACCCCTTTCTTTGAAACTATGTTTCCCAATAATTTTCCTTCCTCCAAGTAAAACAAATAATTTTTGGGATTTAGTGACATACCATACTTGTTGCACTTTTCGAAAGTTTTTTGCAGATGTTCCTAGTGTTCATCATTTGATCTTGAAAGAATAGTTACATCATCCAAATATATAACCATATACTTGTCTCCAACAAACACTATCTCCATGGCCCTATGAAAATTTGCACTTGCATTGATAAGACCAAATTGAATTCTTCCATACATGAAGGTGCCCTAAGGGGTTGTGAATGTTGTATTTTTATAATCTTCCTGATCCACCACTACTTGATTATATCCAGAGAATTCATCAACCATAGACTTCTTGTAATCTCCTGTCACCTTCTGTAAGAGATAATCCATTTTAGGTAAAGTATAATTATCCATTAGAGATGCTCTGTTCAAATTCTTGAAGTCCACACACAATCTTATCTCTCCATTTTTCTTCTTCACAGGAACCATATTAGAAACGTAATCTGAATATCTAAGGGGGACTATGTTTTTTTCTTGCAACAATTTCTTCACTTCCTTTTCAATTGGAGCTAACAATAATGGAATAATCTCTTTGAGTTTTTGTCTGTGTGGTTTGATTCCTTCTTTCGGTAGGATATTATGTTGTATTATGCTTTTATCATACATTTTCAAGTCTTCGTATGACTAGGAAAACACATCCATATAATTTTTAAAGAGATCAATATATATTTCTTTATAATTTTTTGGAACACCTTTGAACAACTTCACCATTTTTGGGCCCTGTTGAGTTCCCAAATTACAATCTTCCATCTCTTTCTCTTTACGTAATTTCTTTAAATTCATAGCAACATCATTTGAATCAAATAGTCTCTCAAGAGGAACCAAACCTTTAGGGAGTACATTATCTTTCAACTGAATAATATTCTGATCATCTATTGAATTTTGGAAATTTCTTACCTCTGTTTTTTTCTCTCTTTTTTCTTCTTCTTGATCTATCTTGGCATCTTCAAAGTTTCAAATCATTGTCAAGAAATGATTTATCTGCTCATCATCTTCAAACACCTACTAATGTTTCACATAATCAAGAATAGAGGATCTATGTTTAATTTCAATCTCATACCTTAACTTTGGACTCATAGGTGGCTTGAAGGTGCTAGTTGCAATTGCTAAAGAATATGCCAATATATTCTCCCACCTCAGAATAAATTGAAGATTGAAGGCTTCAAAATATTTCTCTATCAAATCCCAAACTTCATTCCTATATGATGTTAATCTTGGATGCTTTGTTTGACAATGATTTTTAATATGTCTTATTATCAATTCAGAGTCACCAAAAATTGAAATACACTGAACTCCCATCTATTTGAAAAATTGAAGGTTAATGATCAATGCCTCCTACTCAACTACATTGTTTTCTGAATCAAACTCTAACTTGAAGGAAAAAGGCATGAGTTTACCTTCTCGCAATATTAGTAGAAATCTAGCTCTTGCGCCTTCCTTGGAGTAGGCACCATAAAAGTAGCATTTCAATTTTTTTAGGAGTGCAGATCAATATTTAAAACTGCTAAAGAGAGCTTCTTCCACGTGTCTTTAGTAAATTATTTATCTTCATGTAGCATGAAACATGAAAGATCTTATGTTTCTTCACTATAAATAGGAGAATTTTTGCATCTTTATTGGTAATGGTCTTAAAAAACATTGTTTCCCTATACAATATCCTTTATTCTGTATTAAAAATAGAATGATAGAATAAGTGAAATCTAATTTTAGAACACCTCCAAACTTTACTCCATAATATCTTGACAAGATCATTCCAAACCTGGCTAGAATGTCAGCAAAAACTACATCCATGACTATACTCTTTGCTCGAATTTCTTCTAAAGAAACTACTACATATTTAACTAACCCAACACATTTCACCCTTTTGGAATCAAATGAATACAAATCCCTATAAGGTTTGGTAATCTACAAGTTTAGTTCCTTCATAACAGACATTGGCATGAGATTATGGGATGCACCTGAGTCTAGCATACAATTGTGGAGAGTAAAATCATGAAGCAACAGAGAAATATAGAATGGTGGAACATAAGGGTCTACTTCTTCTACATGAGGACCAAAGGTGACAATTGGATTTTCTTCTTGTAATTTCACAATGTCACTTATATCCTCAATCTGTCTGAGATTAATAAATTCTGAAATTTCTTTCTTGTAGAATGGTATTTTAGCTAATTCTAGAAGAGGTAACTAATTTTTTACCTTCTCCAAATCTTTTGTAAAATGGAAAGCATGAGTTGTTTAACATTATTTTTAGGCTCTTCTTCACTCTTTCTAGAATTTTCTGCTTGTTCAGGTATAGGAACAACTCTCTCCAAAATATTAGTATCAATTGATTTGCTATAGGAAGGTTCACCCTATTGCACATATGTTCTATTAACTAAATTTATAGGTTGCTTCCAATTACTAACTTGTTTTACAGGGTCCTTTTGTTGTGGAGTCACCATTGAAGGAGGAATAGAATCTTGTTATTCACTTTAATTATCCTACACTTTAGATCTCTTTCTAGACCTTATATCATACTTTTTATGTAACTCAACTTGCATGAAATCTATGAATTTCCTATAGTATTCATCCATTTCATCTTGATCAAAAGATATTTCATCTTCATCATATTCTCCCTCATAATCTTCCTCTTCATCCTCTTCTATTGTGTACATAGCAGATATCTAATATTCAACTTCCTTTTGGTTGTCTACTACTGACTCTCTAGGTGTTGCTTCTATATACAATGGTGCTTGAACCTAGTGTTTATATTTTCTTTCCCTCTGTAAAATTTATATGGGTTGTCTTCTGAAATGAGGGTTAAATCCTCCTCGATTTTGTTGTACTTTTCTTTGGGGTTTTTTGCTTTCCAATTCCATCTTATCTAGCTTATTTCACAAATTTTTTATCACCTTCCTCATATATTAAATTCTTTGATCTTGTGATGATTCTTCTTTTGTTTTCCCCTACTGTTGGATTGGCTGTTTCCCTTTCACCTTCCCCGCTGCAGTCATATTAGCTTCAATTTCTAAAGCATCTGTCTGTTTCTTCTCTAGAGTAGGGGATCTCCTTTCTCTAAGTGTGAAACTAAAATAGGCTTCAAAAGCCCCAACAAAAACTACCTTTACTCCAATAGGAGGGGACTTCATTTCTATAGGAAAAATATTATATAATTTATTCAACCCTTTGATAAAATCTGATATATTCTCTTCTGGTTTTCTTTTGATTGCATTGAATTTTGTTAGTGAATATCCATGATCCCTTTCTACACCCCACCTCTAAGTGAATTCATTTTAGAGTTCTTCCCATGTATTAATAGAATCATTTGGCAATCACTTAAATCACTTTATAACCTCTCCATCTAGAGACTAAGAAAAAAGCATCATTACAACATAAAGATGTTCTACATTCGAATTTTTAGAAAAATTAGGAAACACAGACAAGTGTTTTTTTCCAGTTATTTCATCTTCTCCAGTAAAACGTGGGAGTAATTTAAGATAATCTTGAGGCATTGAACTCATTGGATGTGGAACGTTAAGTGGAGAATATATGTCCAACAAAAAGGCTAGTGCTACCATGTTTGCACCTTGATTGACTGTCCCTTGGTTAGATGCAGTCGATGAACCTTCCGTGAAAATGAACAGAGGTGGAGGTAAAACTGATATTTGAGTGGGTTGATGGAAAATGGAAGAGGGACCAACAACTCAAGTTTGTTGAGCTTGACTAAAATTAAAAGAAACAGACTAGAAGGAGTATTATTCCAACTTAGGTTCTTGAAAATAAATTGGTGTGAAGGGTGGATCTTGTTCCAAGAAAGGAAGTACTTTAGAGATATCTTCAAACCAAGGATTACTAGAACTATTGTCAAGAGTGGATATTGGAGGACTAGGTGTTGAAGGGGCTTTAGGTTTCCAAACCATTTTAGAAACCAATATTTCAGGGTCGGACAATGCAGGGACCTTTTTTTGTGAGGTATCTGACCTAGTCTAAGGCCTTTTGTGAGCCAAAATTCTGAGAACAACAAACACAACCAAATATTTCCTCCTCACTGAACAACCATAAAAAATAATGTGAAAATCCAAGGGAAAATAAACTTCGTCTCTTCGTCCCCAACAATGATGCCAAAATTTTTTATATCTTAAGAGACAATTCCTTGGCTATAAAAAGTAATCAGTGCTTAAGACATTTTTAACAATGTGACACATAAGTAATTATATCAGGTGGTCCTTGTTCAATCCCTTTGGAAACTAATTCTTTAAACCCTTAATAATCTTGTATAATGAAAGTCTCTACAATGCCATTAACTGCTAATATCTGAATGGAAAAGAAGAGTTGTAGAAGAAACTCAAAATTATATGTTGTAACACAGAATCTATCACTTTAAATTTTAGAATGAATTTATGGAGAGAGAGGAAACTGAAAATAATATGTTGTAAACACAAAATCTATTACTTTTATGTTCCAGATATAATTTGTGAAGGGAGATGAGTTGGAGTGAAGGAGTGCAAATTAAGGATCACATATGTAACTAAGAGACTGACAACTACTTTACTTCACTTCATTCTAGGAAGAAGGGACACAAAATGGCACCGGAAAAATGAATCACCATCAATAGTTGTAGGAAAATTGATTTTTCTTTTATTAATTCCTCAGAAAAGTAAATAGCAACGTTTTATTCTTCGAGAGGTCCAAAACTCAAAACCTTTGTTCTTTATTTTTGTCTTAATTAAATACATAAAAACAATTCGTAATTTCTAGAACATATTGAAACTACTTCTACCACTTAAACTGTTAAAACTACTTATTACATTACAATTGAGGAAATCACTATAGCTTTGATCTTAAAAACAAAGAAAACAAATTAAAACTTGAAATATTATTCTTTTTTCCGAATCTAATTTCTTGCTAATGCGTCTCCCCGAAGTGTTGATGTGTCTCCCTGACAGATCAAACATCCTTGACCTGCATTTCTTCTAGAGTTCAATATTTCTCTTTTCTTCTTGCTGTCATGTCTTTTATATTTTTGATGTGGTAGTCATATATTTTTGCAATAACACATCTTTACCAGACTACACCCAGTTGCTGTGTTTCCAACAATGTCACCGTATGCTCCATTTTCCTAACTCTGCCAATGCCTTTGTGTTTCAAACAATGTTATCATGTCTCCTTTTGCCTGACTCTCCCATATTATTCTTTTGCCCGCAGCAGTCAGTCTTCCATTTATTCACAAGGCTCCACCACATACAACACTGTTCTACATGGGGTCAGGTGTGACCCAAGTCTACTACTTGTGTTAACGTTTCTGCATAAAATAATGCAACTACAAATAATCCTCGACTTTAAATAAATTTAAATTAAGCTTTGAGTGGTATCGCATTCACCTTTCCATCGCATTTCAACTTTCCATGCTTCTCCATTATAAGCCTCCTCTTACCCCCAATGCGATTTATCAAAATAAAGGCTCTTACTTCTGGATTTGAAATCCTTTGAAATTTAACTCTGAAACTACATCGTATCCACCCCTTGTTTCATTTTGGCCTTCAACATTTATAACATATTACTTAGCTCCATTCCTCCTGAGCTTGTGATGTGTGATGTGTGATAGAGGTGGGGATGATGTGGAAGGTGAAGGTGGGGACGATCAAAATTGAAATTGACGATTCAAAACCTTGTCGTATTTCACATTTTTACATTTATAAATTATTCCTTATCTCCATTCCTCTTGATATTTGTGATTTATGATGTGCGATGTGCGGGCAGGATTTCCACATGTGATTGCGCTTAAGCCTCTAAACACTTTTTTGCACGTATATTTTCACGACTTGACCCTAGCCTATGTGCAATGTTCTAAATGCATCAATTAGCCCAACTCTTGAACTGCTCTGCATGCGAATAAGCCCAACTAGACCCGTCTTCACATCTCCACACATAATATTAATACATCAACATATAAATCAAAAATTATTTTTCGATATAACAAAATTTACATTTTCTAACATATATTCTTTTTTGATGTTTTGAGAAATGTTTTGAAAGAAAATGCAAATGAGCCACAATGACATGCATGAAAACAATAACTATTGTGGTAGATTTAATAATAAAAATAATATGTTTTCATAAAAAAATATTAATACCTATTTTGTTAGTTTTATTGAAAATAATATGTATTTATAAGCCTAAAAATAATATATGTTCTGCTAATTTTGTTTTTAAAAGATATGGTAGTTGTAGTGGACTTTGTTTTGGAAAAGTATGTGCCATTGTCTGAAGAAATGATAATAGTTATGGTGATTATATTTTGGAATATGTTGACTCTCAAAATTTTCTTCCATATTCATACATATTTCCATTATTTCATAACCATTCAACTCTCGTTTCATAACTACCTAGCCTAAAACCCTACATCAAGTAACCATTTTCATAAATATATGGGTTAGGATCCTTGTCTTTCAAAGTTATTTATTTTATGTATTTAAAGTGAATTTATGATTAAAAACTAGAAAATTAACATGGTTTCATATATCTATATATGTGTTATGAGTTTTATAACATGTGTAGGCCTATTTTGGAGATTCAAGGGTCTTACTTGGCCTCCCAAGATCAAATTCGAATTTCAAATCAAGAGGTGGACCATATTCCAAGGAGAAAGATCATGGAGATCTTGATGTGTCATAGGATTTGAATCTAGAATTTGGGGATAAGCTAAGAGAAGTATGGATCTAGTAGATATTTAAGGGATCTACATTTATTGAGTAGATATCCCTAATTTTTGTATAAATAGGGGAATATTTCTCCTATCATGTTATGTGTAAAGTTGGAGTTATTCTCAAGATTTGAATAAATAATTAGATTGTGGCACCTTACTCATGAGTGTTCTTTCACTTTGACTTGGTTTTTATTACATATGGAGCATCTTGACTTACCATCTCTCATACTTTTGGATTGGCCATCTACAACGTGTGAGATTTTTTTACTTTCACAGATTAAGATTTATTTTCTTTCATACATTAAGATTTATTTGATTTCTTAGATTAAAATCTCAATTAGGTGTATAATTGAATGCTCATAAAGATCATTCCAAGAAGGTGACTCTGTCATACTTCCAAATTAGATGCTCGAGTATTTAACCTATGCAATAATTGATTTTTCATTTACATGCCTTTATATTTCTTTCATAGATCAGATCATCAATTAAGTGTATAATTGAATTCTCCTAAATATCATGTCGAGAAGGTGACTCTGTCATACTTCCAAATTGGATGCTAGAGTATTTAACCTATGAAATAATTGAGTTTTCTTTCACATGCGTTTATACTGCTTTCCTAGATTAGATCCTTAATTAAATGTATAATTGGATGCTCCTAAAGATCATGTTAAGAGGGTGACTTTTTCATACTTCCAAATTGGATGCTCAAGTATTTAGCCTATGCAGTAATTAAGTTTTTCCTTACATGTTATTTAAATGCTTTCTTAGATTAAAATCTTTAAACTCAAGTATAATTAATTACCTGTAAATGATGTCAAGAGGGTGACTCTATCATACTTCCATACCGAATGCTTGGGTAGTTGATCATAAAATAGTTTTTTATCCTTTTAATTTTCTCTCATGCAGGCATTGTCATTTCAATTCTTAATCATAGGATTTATGCTTTCAATCCATGGAATAACAGTTAGGAATAATGTGATTAGATTAGTTTTTTGTTTTGTTTTTGATAAACTAATATGTAGCATATATTGTGCACATATGTCTCACAACTACAAATACCGAATTGATAATTTATGTTAATAATTTGATGAAAATTATTTTACTGAACATTTTGGCACTATTCCTGGGGAGGCGTACATCAGCCTTAGAATTTTTTTTTTTTTTTTTGTTTCCAATTTTTGTTTTACTTCAAAATTTTGAATTAGAATTCCATTTCATTTTTCAATTCCATTTTTTTTACATCATGCAAATTCTCAAATTAATTTTTTGTGCAATTTCAGTTTTATTTTATTTTTTTTTTAGGCATTTTCATTAAATTTTATTTGCATTTTCATTTCTAATAAGAAAAAACATCCACAAATAAAAAAACCCTTATTCACAAAAAAAAAAAAAAAAAAAAACACAATAAAAATCCAATTACAACAACAAATCTTCATGATCATATCCATATGAGTTTACTCATGATTTTGTTGCATAAATGGATGCATCGGAAATTTTCTTATACTTGAGTGAATATTCCATTTCTTTAGTAGAATAGGACTGACAAATAAAAATAAGTTTTTATAATTTTTAGGATAAATATTATGTTTTGTGGTGCAGTAAGAACCACCCATTTACTAACCCTTGGTAGGAAAGGTTTGCAAATAAAAAAAATGATTGAAAACAAGGAGCACAAGCGAATATCAAGAGTGATAATTTAAGGTATGGGATTGATCCTTTTCATTTTGTTTTTGCAAAATTTGCAGAGGAATGGACTGATAAAATCTTGAGTATGCTAAAAAAGTACAAAATCTCGAGTATGCTCTCCTTCTGCACTTTGTGTGACCTGGAGGATCAACAAAATAAATTTTGTTTTTGTTAGTATATCATAAAATCTTAAAAAAAAATATTTAGCTACACAATGCAATTCTGTAGCTAACTTCTGTTTTCATCATTTGATTTGATTTGATTTGATTTTTCAATAAACTTTAAAATTAAAATAAATGAATAAATAATAAGAAATATATATATATATATATATATATATATATATATATATATATATATATCAATTTCCATTTTCTTTATTAATAAATTCTCTTTTTTTTTTAATAAAGAAAAAATTTAAAAAGTAAAATAATAATAATTTTAACAAATTGTTTTCTTTTAAAAATGTAACGTATATATATTTTTTAAAACTAAAAAAATTTAATATGAAAAACAAATTAAAAAATAAAAAAAAATATAGTAAAAAATTATTTTCAAAACAAAACAAAACAACCAACATAAATGGCCTTTGAAATTCCATGTAAAACCACCGAGTTGCTATTTGTGAAAATTAATACCTCTCTCATCATCATCTGAGAGTTGCAACACAAATTGAGATCAACTACACTTCTTCAGGGAGCATAGAGTCATGATTTACAAGCCTGGAGATGAATTGAAAAATAATTCATCGTGTGGAGCCCCAATGAGAAATTTGTCTCTGCCATTTAAGTTGAATGTGGTGAACTATTGTGAAACAAAACCAAAGGCTTTCTCCATTCAGAAAACCTGAAAAATAAAAAAATTTAGCTGCATTATCATAAGAATATCACGTAGTAATTCACAATGCAAATCAATGCAGTAGATCACACAACAATTCACAATGTAAATCCATTCTTTGTGGAAAACAAGTTAGAAATGAAATTAAAATTATGTAGTGGCATTTTATAATCTAACAATTGCTTTGAAGGTTAGACAAGTGGGTTGCTGGGCGAAAATCTAGTAAACAAATCGAAAAGTGATTTTACTAGAAGAGCATTTTGGAAAATGCAACAATCTTGAAATGTGATTTTGAGATGCGTTTTCTTAGCAAGGTAGGGTGAATTAGAAAAAATTAAGACATGGGTTTTTCTGAAACATGGTGAATTTAGTAACCTAACTGGTTTCCCTAGATTTCTAACCATTTGGGAGACTTTCAAGGATCCTTGAACTTCTGTTTTGTAGACTGCATAAGGGAAAAACAGTTTTTGCACAGTGAAGAGTTTGACGATGGCACATTGCAAAGAGGAAGAATTCAAATAAAAATCTATTGTAGATTGATCTACATGGCATGAAAAATCCAATTTCATTCATCTTAGGAATGTTGGTCCACCTGTACACAACCACAATGATTGCTCCACTGCTTCATTTTTTTTTCTGTGGATTATTCATTTTGCTGATAGTCAAGGATGATGACTGGTGGCGGAAATATGTCTTATGAGGAGGATCAACTAGTATCTTCATATTTCGATGGGAATTTCATTCGATGTTGTGAGCATGATGCATTGGATTTTATCATGATAAAGCTTGTACTTGTTGCAATTACATTTATTTTATATGTAAAAGGAAAAGCACGAGAATGGGAATTTCATTGGCAAACAAGCCTACCTATATGGAGTGCTAGTTTATCTTGTAGCAAAGTCAAGCATGATTAAAATTGTAGAATATGTTGTTGATATTCAGAAATTTGTTATTTTTTTCGACATGGTTATCGCTGCAGTAGGACATTTGTATGCATTCCCTTATAAAATGTATGATGAAGCAAATATAGATGCAACTAGTGGTTTAACTGGGAACCTTGGACATGCTTTGAAGTTCAATGATTATTACCATGATGCAATACATTAGTTTACCCCTACTTGTCATGATTATATCCTTCACAACAATGAAAGTGTTGAAGGCAAGTCGCTATTTATGGTGCATTAAGAAGTGCACGAGACTATCAGAAAAGCATGGTCTTTGTTTCTAAGGATTTTTGGAGTCTCTACATTGACAATTTTGTATATTGCTTGGATTTCCAACTCATTATTGTAAACTTCACTTTCTCTTGAATTTAGATTTAGTTGTTTTCTCCAAAAAGAAAAATAAAATAAATATAACATATATTATTTTTTAATTTTATTTGCATCAATGAGATAAGTTGGGTATTTGCTCGTTTTTCTAGAGAAGGTATTGAATTTAAAAATCAGACTGATTACATACATAGCTATGCATATTTAAATTTCTGTTCAAAATTTTTAGCTAAAGAAACTAAGAAATTCTCCATTTGTTGTGCAATTCTGCAGCTAAACATCAATTCTGTAGCTAAGAAACTTCACTGTTTCACCCAAATTTCAAATTAGCCTAACTTTATCATCCAACATCGGATTTCGATGATTCAAGTGTCGCTGGAAAGATATCGACAAGATATACATAATGAGAATTCTATATTAAAATTTTGAAACATTAAAAAATAAAGAAATTTCTGAAAAGACACAACAAGTAACTTAAGGCACTAATTTTGATGCAGGAATAAACTATTTTGGTTTTTCTTCATAAACTTGTTTAAGTACCAATTCTCATTTTTTTTTTTGCAAATTTCATAACTAAGGAGATTGATCACCTCTCTCTTTTTATGATATTACATTCCATTGCAGAAGAAGTACTAGTTTTTTTCAGGTTCCAAGAGGAAGGGAAAATGACTACAAGCGAACATTGTCTCTCTCAGAGACCAAATTTCTTTTACAAGAAGATGATCAACAACAAAGAAAGAAACATCAATGCATGAGCACATGCTAATGAGAATAAGATCAAACACTTGCAACCCTTTTAGATGCCAGTGTCTCCATTACATCCATGCTTTCTCAGTCAATAAAACATTCACCTGATTTCCCTTTACATTCGCCATTTCATTTCTACTTAGTCATTCAATAAAATCCTCGTCCCAGTTTCCTTCACTACTCATTTTTTTTCACAATCATTAGATTTTCCTACCTCGCTTCACTAACCTATAACCCAGAAATAAAACCATTTAGCTCCTCTACAAATTTTATTCATTCCATTTCCATTTTTCAAATAAACCTTGATCCACTCCCAAAATTTTCATCCATATTCCTTCAAAAATTTATCTTTCATGCTAGCGTTAGATGATGGAGGATTCCTTAAGACCTCCCTTTTAACAAGTCTTGGCCTCTCGACATCAGCACATTATCTACGTCCAAGACAAGAGTCCTTATTAGTACCTTGAGGCTTGTATGCATTAATGACAAGTTCTCTCGCTGAAAATCATGGGAATACATTCAATGTCCCTTGATCGTCAGATCTTGCAAGTGGCTCGACATCAGCTCATCTATTCGCACCTCGCAAGATGTACTTAGGTACCTTGACACTCATTGAAATTAATGGTAAATATGCCTTGCATTGGTTAACTACATTCATTAATGATCAGTAATCCATTGATTTCTCTTCATTCTCGACATCAACACGTTTATTTGCATGACTATAATTGTGCCATCGAATTTTTTAACGATTGAACACTACATCATTTCAACAATTTTTGGAAGGAATCAATTTGTATGAGTAGCAATAAAGATCCCAATCTTGTCATTAGCATAAACAGAACAAATAAGAAGATCAAATTGCTTTTTTTACATACTTCATGATCCGACAACATCAACAACCACACTCTTCAATATACACAAATCATCCACATTTAATGTAACTAAAGGTATATGGTTTTCTAATTTTTAGTCATATAATTTCTTAGAATGTTAAAATTGTAACTTTGGAAAATTACTCACTCCTTTTTTCACATTTTCTTATCTGTATTTGGGGGGAAGGGACATCATTTCAGATTCACATGTCATACACTATCACACATTTTCATTTCATTCCAACCTGCATATACTTCCCAACCAACTATTATTGCAGTATGGTTCCAAAAGATTCTATGCATTGCAAATTATCAATTAATGATGAGTTATTATAGTATTTGATTTTAAATGCTTTCATGAACTTTGATGCATAAAATAAAATAAAGAATTTTTACACAAGAACCATTGCTTAAAGATCGTTTGTCACACAAGAACCAACCATAAACAAAAAGTATTATACTTTTCCAAAAGAAAATATCATGAGGAAAATTTTGGAAAGAATCTATACAAGTCAACACTCATGGAAAAATGAATCAATGCAATAGTTGCATGAGGAGATGCAATAACTTTAGTTGGGAGGTATGTTCAGTCTCAAAATTCTCTTCCATATCCATACATATTTCCATTATTTCATAATCATTCAGCTCTCATTTCCTAACTACCTAGCCTAAAACCCTACATCAAGTAACCATTTTCATAAATATATGGGCTAGGGTCCTTGTATTCAAAAGTTATTTATTTTATGTATTTAAAGTGAATTTATGATTAAAAACTAGAAAATTAACATGGTTTCATATATCTATATATGTGTTATGAGTTTTGCGACATGTGTAGGCCTATTTTGGATATTCTAGAAGGGTCTTACTTGGCCTCCCAAGATCAAATTCGAATTTCAACTCAAGAGGTGGACGATATTCCAAGGTGAAAGATCATGGATATCTTGATGTGTCATAGGATTTGTATCTAAAATTTAGAGATAAGTTGACACAAGTATGGATCTAGTAGATATTTAAGGGATCTACATTTATTGAGTAGATATCCCCAATTTTTGTATAAAAAGGGGAAGCTTTCTCCTATCATGTTATGTATAAAGTTGAAGTTATGCTCAAGCTTTGAATAAAGAATTAGATTGTGGCACCTTACTCATGAGTGTTATTTCACTTTGACTTGGTTTTTCTTACATATGGAGCATCTCCACTTACCATCTATCATACTTTTGGATCGGCCATCGATAGTGTGTGAGATTTATTTTATTTGATAGATTAATATTTATTTTCTTTCATAGATTAATATTTATTTTCTTTCTTAGATTAAAACCTAAATTAAGTGTATAATTTAATGCTCCTAAATATAATGCCAACAAGGTGACTCTTTCATACTTCCAAATTAGATACTTGATTATTTAACCTATGAAATAATTGAGTTTTCCTTTACATTCCTTTATATTGCTTTCATAGATCAGATCCTTAGTTAAGTGTATAATTGAATGCTCTTAAATATCATTCCAAAAAGGTGACTGTTATGTCCCTATATTACTAGTATAGACCCTTATTGTTGTTATTGTAACCCCCTTATTGTTATTGTTGTACCCCTGTAACCCCCATATTTTTATTATTGTGCCCTTACATTATTATTGTTAGGACGGCTAGGATTACATTGTGGCCCCATGGACTCCTATATAGAGAAATGAGGTTTTGTCATTTGTATCATCCAATAATTGTTCATTCATGTAATGTATTGGAGGTTTCCCCCTCGAAGTGCCTTATTTCTAAGGCGTTGATATCTCTTTTCTTCTATTTTTGGAGCTGGTTTCCCAACATTTGGTATTAGAGATTTGGATTCTAGGGTTTCGATTCTCCAAATAGGTAATTGTGGAATTTTCACTATAATTTTTTTTCTAAAAAGGTTCAAAAGCTAAAATATTTAGAGCGTGAAGCTGAAGTCTTGAGGAACATCATCACAAAAGTTTAGAGCTTGGTTTGAAATATTTTCAGAGTTATGATCTGTGGAAGTTAGGGCTTTTTGTAGGCTCCTAAATTTAACTTAAACATGTCATCGCAGAATTTTTTCTATAAATATTTTTCTACGAGGGTTCATAAGATGGAATTTTCATAAAGCAAAGTCGAAAGCCCAAGGAATGTCATGGAAAAATTTTAGAGATTGATTCACATTATTTTGGTAGGTAGGATCTGTGGAATTTAGGGCTTTTTCAGGCTCCCGAATTTCATCTGAAAGAGGTGATCGTGGGAAAGTCTTCATAAATTTCTCTCTGAGCATCAGATTGGAATTCTATAAAGAGTGGTAGGAATTACCACTCCCCAAAATCTCAAGATAGAAGGATGTATCAAGAAGAAAAAGGTAATAGTGTTGATTCAAGATAGAAGGACGTATCAAAATCATCTATTTCTCTAGATCTCCAAAAATTATTGGAAAATCATTCAAAGGTGTTTGATACTCCCAAAGGACTCCCACCTATTCTTGATCATGATCATGCTACTCACTTCATTCCAGAAATTTTTCCTCCAAACATCAGGCCTTACAGATATCCTTATGTCCAAAAGAGTGAAATTGAATGTATGATTGCAGAAATGTTAGAGGCTAGTATAATTCAACCTAGTGAAAGTTCTTTCTCTACCCCAATAGTATTGGTGCACAACAAATATGGATCATGGTGCATGTGTCCGGATTACAGGGAGCTCAATAAGATCACTATTAAATATAAATTTCCCATTCCTGTGATTGATGAATTATTGGATGAATTACATGGAGCAATTTATTTACCAAGTTGGATCTTCGTTCAGGATATCATCAAAATAGAATGAAGACTGAAGATATTCCGAAAATATCATTTTGAACTCGTGAGGGTCATTATGAAGTTTTGGTCATGCCTTTTGGCCTTACCAACGTACCTTATACATTTCAAGGGTTGATGAATTCCATTTTAAAACCCTTCCTTACAAAATTTGTGCTAGTATTTTTTGATGATATACTAATCCACAACAAGTCTTGGAAGGATCATGTTCAACATGTTGACAGGGTGCTCAAACTATTGGAGGAGAAACAATTATATGCAAAAACATCCAAATGTTTCTTTTGAGTACAAGAGGTGGAATATCTGGGTCATATTATATCTCACGAGGGTGTTAAGGTAGACCCTAACAAAATTAAAACCATTAAGGAATGGAAAGTCCCCACAACCATAAAGCATTTGCATGGATTTCTTGGGTTAACAGGGTATTATCTCAATTTTGTTAAGAATTATGGGAGAATAGCAGCACCTCTAACAACATTATTGAATAAATATACATTTTCATGGACTCCTTAAGAAACTAAGTCCTTTGAACATCTTAAAGAGGCAATGTGCCTAGCACCAGTCTTAACTATGCCCAACTTCACAAAAACATTTATTGTTGAATGTGATGCCTCGGGAAATGGAATTAGTGTTTTTTTAATGCAAGAAGATTGCTTTTGAAAGTCGTTCAATCAAAGGAAATTATTTACAAAAGGATATTTATGAGAAGGAAATGTTGGCAATACTACATGCGCTAAATAAATGGAGACCTTACCTAATGGGAAGACACTTCAAGGTA
The DNA here is from genome assembly GCA_034641835.2 of Pinus albicaulis. Classification (NCBI taxonomy): domain Eukaryota; kingdom Viridiplantae; phylum Streptophyta; class Pinopsida; order Pinales; family Pinaceae; genus Pinus; species Pinus albicaulis. Next base: position 698,026,689 of record CM076576.1, on the reverse strand, counting down.
AAAATTGATCATGATAGTCTTAAACACTTTTTGGAACAAAGAATATCGTTAGAAGAGCAGAAAAAATGGGTCACAAAAATGTTGGGTTATGACTTGGAAATCATCTACAAAAAATGGAAGCTAAATGTTGTTGCATATGGACTCTCAAGAAAGGATGAAGAGGGGGAAGCATTCTTTGTTCCATTTCTATTATCCAACTAGATTGGATAACCGAAGCAAGGGATGAATGGAAGAAGGACGAAGAAGTGTGGACACTCATTCAAAAGTTGTAGCAAGATCCTAGTACATCTGATACATTTAGCTGGAAAATGATTCCTTATGGTACAAATATCGCTTATATATTTGCAAGAATTCCCAACTAAAACAAAAGGTTATTTTGGAATTGCACACTTCTCCTTTAGGAGGACACTCGGGATCTTTAAAAAATTACCACAGGGTGAAGAAAGAATTTTTTTGGGATGGCCTTAAATCTGATATTCAAAATTTTGTAGCGGAATGTTTGTTTTGCCAAAAAAATAAAGTTGAGACAATTAAAACCCTGGGTCTTCTACAACCTTTATCCATTCCATGTCAACTTTAGGAGGAGATTTCAATGGAATTTATCACAGGTTTACCTAATTCTGAAGGAAGGAGTGTCATCATGGTGGTAGTTGATAGACATACCAAGTATGCACACTTTTGTGCATTATCTCATCAATTTAAAGAAAGTACATTTTCTACGACATTTATGGAAACAATTCAAAAGCTACATGGAAACCCGAAGATTATTGTAAGTGACAGAGATCCAATTTTTACAAGAAATTTTTGGATGGAATTATTTTATTGTTTGGGTACTGAAATAGCTCATAGCTCATCATATCATCCTCAATCCAATGGTCAAATAGAGATAGTGAATAAATTTTTGGAAGGATATCTTCATTGTTTTGTATCTGATAAGAAAACACAATGGGTCAAGTGGTTACCTCTCGCTGAATGGTGGTATAACACTTCCTTCCATACTACAGCAAAAAAGACCCCATTTATGGCACTTTATGCATATCATACACTATCCATCATATCTCCTTTAAGGGAAAATTCTAGGGTTCAAGCAGTGGAGGATCACATTGAGCATCAACAAGAATTTCTCCAACTCTTAAAGGATAACCTAAATTTGGCACAAAATCAAATGAAACAACAGGTAGATAAACATCACAGTGAGAGAAGTTTTGATGTGTGAGACTAGGTATTTTTACGGCTACAACCATACAAACAATGTCCCTCAAGCAAGCTAAGAAGGATAATAAATTATCGCCAAAGTAATATGGTCCTTACAAGGTGTTGCAAAAGGTTGGTACTATGGCACACAAATTGGAGCTTCCGGCTTCTTCGCGAGTGCATCCAGTTTTCCATGTTTCATTCTTAAAAAAGGTTATAGGTGACAAAATTCCATTTCAAACAATATTGCTAGAACTTGATCAGGAAGGAAAAACCATATTGGAACCTAAAGCACTCACTGAAAAAAGAACTCGACAGCTACGAAATTGATCAATTTCAGAGTATCTCATCAAATGGAAGAACTTACCCACTGAAGATTCTTCATGGGAGGATGAGAATTTTATACAAAAGCACCCGGAGCTACTCAAACGTTGAGTACAACCCTTTTTTGAAGGAGAGGAGCATGTTAGGTCCCGATATTACTAGTATGGTCTCTTATTATTGTTATTGTAACCCCTTTATTGTTATTGTTGTACCCCTATAACCCCCATATTGTTATTATTCTGCCCTTACATTATTATTGTTAGGTCGGCTAGGATTACATTGTGGCCCCATGGAATCCTATATATAGAAAGGAGGTTTTGTCATTTGTATCATCCAATAATTGTTCATTTATGTAATGTATTGGAGGTTTCCCCCTCGAAGTGGCTAATTTCTAAGGCGTTGATATCTCTTTTCTTCTATTTTTGGAGCTAGTTTCCCAACAATGACTCTGTCATACTTCCAAATTGGATGCTCGAGTATTTAACCTATGAAATAATTTATTTTTCCTTTACATGCATTTATAATTCTTTCCTATATTAGATCCTCAGTTAAATGTATAATTGGATGCTCCTAAATATCATGTCAAGAGGGTGACTCTGTCATACTTCCAAATTGGATGCTTGAGTATTTAACCTATGTAGTAATTGAGTTTTTTCTTACATGTTATTTAAATTATTTCTAGATTAAAACCTTTAAACTAATGTATAATCAATTATTTCCAAATCATGTCAAGAGGGTGACTCTGTCATAATTCCATATTGAATTCTTGGGTAGTTGATCATACAATTGTTGTTTTTCCTTTTATTCTGCTCTCATTTAGGCATTGTCATTTAAATTCTTAATCATAGGATTTATGCTTTCAATCCATGGAATATAAATTAGGAATGGTGTGATTAGATTAGTTTTTTTAAGTTTTTGATAAATTGTTCCCTAGAATATATTGTGCACATATGTCTCACAAGTCCTACGGATACCGGATTGATAATTTATGGTTGTAATCTAATGCAAATTATTTTACTCAACAAAAGGATTTCCATCTTATTTTGTGAAGTGATATTGATAACTATGCCAATTATTTTAAAATGTTACCCTATTCTTATGGCCATAAGTAAAATGTAATTATTTCCTTTCTTATTATGCATGTGAAGTATGGATAGATGATAATGCTTTGGTAACCTTTATGCATTTTAATCTATGCAGGTGAGATTTGAATGGTTAGACATGTTTCGTAGCCATACACATGGAAAAATAAATAGAATTTTATTTTGCAGGTACGTTCTTTTAATTAATGCATGTATGGCATCTCTAAATAAGGATGCCTCGATACTTTGTGAACATTTTTTTAATGCACAAGACAATATTTTGAAAACACAACTAGTAGTGATTTATTAGTTGGTTTTGATAAACACTTTATATAAGCATGATGTCAAAATTTTTGATGATAGTAATTTCAGAGAAGAAATGTGACTTATGCAGAGTATGAATTAATAATGTTTAACTTATCCCTTATACAACAACCAAAAAAATAATTATAGATAACAGTATGGAAGGAAATGAACTAATGGTACATGGAGAGTGAAGAATCATTAAACATAGGATAATCCACTATAGGGAACAATCATGCCACAAAATATTAGTGCTAAAGGAATTATGGGTGTTATAATCCATTTTGTCACATCTGGTTAGTCAGCCTACAAATTGGAACAATCAACATCCTTTTACCACTTGACATCATCATAGCACAAAGCCCTATGTATGAATCTCTGATATGCCATAGTTTCTTCCTGAAAATAATTTGTTTCCGTCATTTTAAGGACTTAATCTCATAGGCCTCCAACTGGACAGTGTTCACCTACAAGTTGCTCGATTGTGGCATGCGTTGATCACCTACATGGTGCTCCACTATGCACCTACGTTAGTTCTAGAAATTTGGTAAAAAGGGAGGGATTATGGAAGCCTCTTCATCCACTACAGGAAAAAAGCAGGCCACAAAATACTGTTGCTAAAGGAATTGTGGGTGTTATAGGCCATTTTGTCACATCTGGTTAGTCGGCCTACAAATTGGATTAATCAACATCCTTTTACCCCTTGACATCATCATAGAACAAAGCCCTATGTATGACACTCAGTAATGCCAGAGTTTCTTCCTACAAACACCTTGTTTGAGTCATCTTAAGGAATAAATCTCAGAGACCTCCCACTAGACAATGTTCACCTACAAGTTGCTCCATTATGGCCTGCGTTGATCACCTATATGGTGCTCCACTATGCACCTACATTGGTTCTAGAAATTTGGAAAAAAAAGAGGGATTATAGAAGTTTCTTTATCCATAAGCTCCTAGAAATGTTTACATATATTTACCTTAGATAAAACATTCACATCCTATCCTATCCTACCTTGGAGTTTCCATCCCTTATTCTTTGATCCCATCCTCCCATCAAGAGTGCATCTCAAGCCATGGATTGGTAAACGGATAAGAAATCGTATGATCAAGGCAGATATTGGTGGATACCCAAATATTCCACTAGGACCCCACCACTTTTTCTTTTAGTTTCTCAATTTCCTTAATTGTAGCACAATTTACTATTTTTGGCAGTTTTTCGAGTCCTAAACTTCCGGAGCCGTTTTGAGGCCCTAAATGACATTTTTTGGGAAAACTAGGATCAACATGGGTCCTCCATAAATGGTGGTCACTAAAAATTTGTATTCCTCAGATACATATTTCTAACGATGTATTTTGTGTGTCAAATGAAGATCATATGCCAAGGTACGTCCCTTATAGGTTGATGTACCAATTTACCCAAACAGGGCCCATAGTTTTGGCACTTCATCTCATATGGTTAGTTTTTTTTATTTTTAGGGTTCTACCATGTTAAATAAAGAAAATTCCCTTGAGCCTCATTGTAACAGAGTTAAAAGGATATAAACTACCATCACCCTAGCTGGTTTATGTCCATTTTGTCTGTAAGAATACTTCAATTATTTGATATTCATGAAATGACATTTTATTTATACGTTTATGTTTATTTTTGTATTTTATTATGTTCCTACATAAATAATGATCAGTGGTACCATATCAGTCTTATCTTTCTTTATCCTTCTTTGCATGTCCCCAATGAGGTTGGGGTATAAGGAGTTAGGGTTCGATCTGGTTTAACCTTTGTAAGATCTGCCTCACAAACCCTTATGGCTGCCCATGGGGAAAGAAAAGGAATACGATGGAGGAATATATCCTATCAAAATATTTCTCGAGGAGGAGCTCAAGAAACAAAGAAATGATAAGATGGATAAATTTACCAAGATCCTTCAACGGTTTCCCATCGACGATGCATTTGCATCCAGCAACCACTCTGGAGGCACCACACCTTTCAAGGTACAATTCAAATTTGAAATTCCTGTATTTAAAGGCCAGATAGATTGATATCTCATATATATATATATATGGTTTAACTTGCTAGAAGGGTATTTATCAATTTAGGATTCCTCTGACCGAGAAAAGATTATGTTTTCACTCCTCAAAGGCGCCCCCCATGTACAAGATTGGTGAGAAACCTATTATGAGGAAATGGATGAGAGGGAACCCTCTTTGTTCTCAGTTGCACCCACTTTGAATTTGTTTCGATATGGCATAAATGAACAATATTACCCCATGGGGAGCTATGAGGACAATTTTGTTGACATGCAAAATTGTCCTGCTGACAACAAGGGGGTCTCCCCGGTGAAAGGTCCCAATTAGACCTCACACTATTTGGAATAGGAGCCCCATTTGGTATGTGGGCCCTACTACTTCCATAAGTTTTTCCACTCTTGGTTTTCGGACAAGAAGATGATGGAGCAGAGGCAAAGATGAAATTACCAATTGGTGAAGAAAAATCAGCCCAATATTAACGAACCATAAACAAATATAGAAGCAATTCTAAGCAACAAAATAAAAAGGGGGTATGCTGTGACTGGGGTCAGTGAGCCGAAAAACGAGTCAAACATACATGAAATAAAACACAATAGAAGTTAACTGCAAAGTAGTTCACAATAGATCACTGACTTGGCAAGGAACAAATAAACACTGATTCAAGAGAAAACGTACATGAAACCACTGTGAATTAGTTCATAATCAATTGCATGCATGAAAGCATCTACACAACATAGTGAAATATTAGATAGCTAGTACTATTACCACAAAAAATCACGTGGATCAGTGCCAGAAAAGAGAGTATATTATTTATGTTTCTACAACATCAAATACATGTTTACAACTCGTCAAAAACAAAATAGTGGAGCATGGGATATTCATCTCAATGCATGATGTAAAACCCTAGCCTCACTACCTCTCTCTCTACTTGGTACCAAGAGCTAAGTGCCTTTAGCTTTCAAGAAACAATTCCTCTATCATCCTGGCTTCCATTGCCGAGTTAAAAGTCCTTGTATCCTTTCCCGAAGTTATACATATAGGCTGAGATGACTCTTGAGTTTCCCTTGACTCTTGGTCTTCCCGACTATTGGGCTAGCTTGCGACTTGGGACATTTTTCGACTTACGACCTTGGGAAATCTGTGACTTGCAACCTTGGGTAATCTGCGACCTATGACCTGGGCCATTTGGGACTCACGACCTGCAACCTTTTTTTTTCTCCATTTCACACTTCTCTTTTCATGGGCTCAGTCCTTGTGAAACAGAAATTCCTTTTCTTGCGTAAAGGACCAAGTGCTAGCTATGTCTTTGAGCTTATTACGGGGTCCCTGGTGCCTTGAGAACCTGCCTTGCTTGCCATAGGATACTCCATCCATGCTTTGGATGGATGCAATCTTCGTAATGAGCCTTAGTTTTTCTACACATATCAAAGTGTCTCTTTCTTATTTTCACTTTGAAACTGATTATAGTTCCATAGTTTTCATTTACAACATCATCCCCTTAGGTCGTTTCAGCTACCAACTCGGCTTGAGTGTTCACCTAGGTGTCTGGGATTTGTCCTAGAAGCTTCAATCCTACACAGAGGAATAAGCATCAATTAAACACAAAGACCAGTGTACTTTCATTAAATGTAAGAAGTAATTATTATATATATATATAAAAATCAATAGCAATTTCTTGCAATTTTAAAATCATGAATCTGTATACTAATGTGTCTATTTTTTAGCACTGAGGTAGCAACAATCATTGCATTTTATTTCCAAAATTTCAACAAAGGAAAACCTTCACGTTATAAAAATCAGAAGCGCGTACTACCACCTCTAAAAGAGGTCGCAAGTCAAGCTACCACCTTTTCTTTCTCCCTTGTGAGGTGGTGCAACCTCAGCGACAATGTGACTTCTTAGAGGTCGCTAAGTCGCATATCGGAAGATTTTGAGATTTGGGTTGAGGCCTTTTAACGCGACCCAACAACTCGAGGGAGACTGCGACCTCTTGTTAGTCGCAAGGTCGCAAAGGTGGATGACTCTGTCATGTCTGCAACTCAGTGACTCAAGGGACCTACGACCACTTGTTAGTCATAAGGGCACAAAAGTGGATGACTCTGTAATGTCTGTGACTCAGCGAACGATCGCATTTTCACAACAATCGAACCTCCATGATGTATCCTTGCCACCCTGACGTTTATGACTTGTAGTGTTTGATCGAAGTTAATAGCGGTCATGTAGAGGCGGTCATCCGAGCGGCATCTATTGACCAAGACAAGCCTTTCCTAGCTAATACTAGAGGTGAAACCTTTAACTTATCTCCACTGCCCAACATTACTATATTGGTGCCTCAGTGGTGACACCCCACGCGAGATGTGACTGCTTCAACAACTTGCAGGTGGGCCTCTTAACATTTTTAGGATCACCTCAAGCCTGTTTCAGGTTCATTTTCTTCTTTCCCGAAAAGCTTTTCATCAATAAGTGTTACTGCTAATGATCCTTTATCTTGTGCGCCAGTCGTGTCACCTGAGGACGAGCTTGGTGGACAATCGCAGCATTGCGTTTGAACACAACGTGCAACCTCATCACGTTGTTAGTTATGTGACAAGATGATCCTCATGGTCTTATAGCACAGCAAGAGGCTTCTGGTCTCAACCCCTATGCCTCTGTGAAAATGGCATGCGGATCTCAATACACCAGCTACGATATCCCCTTCCATCCTTTCACTTGGTCGCCATCTCGAAACCCAGGCTTGCATTTTCCTTAAACGTGACTTTCAATAGACTTGTGACAAATTGTTTGAGCGGTCTTATGGGAAACATACAACTTCCCCCCCTCTCTTTTAAATAAAAAATAAAAAATGGTCAGTGCTTTATTAAAATTCCCAACACATTAGCACATTCATCCAATCGTTGTTTGCAAGGTGTAAGGGTCATCGAAAGGCCTCGTTGAAACTTCTCTTCATAGTCCCATGCTTCCGCTATCAAATTAAACCTGCCCTCGTGATATCAACCCCTCCACAATATCAGCTTGAATACATACCAATGGAAAATCGCTCGATGGTTACTTCATGTGGAGCCCTCACGTATCCATTCCCCCACCACACGTCTACTAGAGGTAGAACCTTTCAGCTCCAAAAGTGTCCTGATTGCACTTCTCTTGTCAACTCTATGCACCAAGCTTCCAAAACCTAAGCAGCAACACTATATTTCTCCACTAGAGGTTCTTTTGTGAAATGGATTTGTAATAAATCTTTTGTTGAAAGGGAAACATGGAGGCCATTTTCAAAAAACCTAGGAAAAGGATTTCCCTGATAACCTAGAAATAATGAGTTGTTGCTCAAAGGGGACATGGACAAGCCAATATGGGACAGATAAAACAAATATTCCAAAGCATGAGACTTCCTCAGATTATTTCCATGTGTAATATTGTGAGTAAATAAGAATGTAGCTAGCACATCCCAATGACAAGATACTTTTGCTGCAATAGTCTGAATGATTTGAGTTTTCCCTCATGCCAAGCCTTCACATCCCATCTACCACCCATAGGCCAAATGTGTGAAACAGATCATTAAGATGCTCGAGACTATGTTGGGCACAATGCTTAGGTTACAGGTATAGGCCATCCAAACTCGTTAGGGTTCCCCATAAGAAACTAGCTTGTATCTCCCAGGCTGATGAATTTAGACTTGTAGGAATAAAGCTGAGAATGTGACCTTGAAGACTTGTTCTAAGAGAAGTTTCCTCTTGGGGTAACCACCACAACCCCACACAAACAATAGTGTTAGGGTTTCAGCATTTATGACAAGGAAATTGTGAAAGATTATTATGGTTTCGATGCATGTAGCGTGGTGAAGGTAACTCATCTGGCTTCATACATGTACAAGGAGGAAAAAGGGGGCTAGTCAGGGTACCGAGGGATTGAAGACTCCGGGTTCAATGAGGGCTTTTGCAAGTGGTAGGTAATGTACAAAAAATTTCGAAGCTACGTCAATAACCAGTGAAAATGATGAGAGGAAGAAAGCGTACAAGGAAATGCAATAGACAAGGCTTATGACACAATCCAATGCCATGTGTGAGAAATATCAACTAGTTACAGGTGAAAAAAAAAAAAAAGGTAAAGCACATGCAATGATTATCTGAATATTATGCAGCAATAAGTGAACTGAAAAAGCATGAGTGCAAAATAAATGGAAAATTATAATGCATAAACTACTGATCGCAAGAAAAGACAACAAGCATAATTTTAAACCATAAAGAAAAACCTTAGAAAGTAAACCTAATTAACAACTTGAAATAAAAAAAAATTATTAACAGATCCTAGCTGGCCTAAACCTAAAATCCTAGTTTAACCAATGAGGTGGTCGATTTATGTGAAATCAGCTTTCTAGTGTAGCCACTGCATTAGTTCTCGTCCTGCAAGAACAACAATGTTTGTAGTCAGAGCTAGCATACAACATTGTGCACCAACAATAAGACTTACCTGAAGAGCATGTGAAATAACAAGGTCACGGCTACTTACCAGAGAACGTGCCAGAATGGATTGTGCTAGCTGAATTTCACTTTCATCCTGATACACATAAACCTGTACTTGAAAACTTATATAATTTATGAATGACATACATCCATTCATGAACAACCCTAGGTCTGACGAAAGCAGGGAAAGACATTGCCTATATGAGGAATATTCATCGGATAGTATTCATGAAACTAGCCGAGAATATCATCATGATGTTGAGGATGATCAATTTGATGGAATGGAAAAAATAGGCAGCTGCAAGGCGAATCTGAGATGCTTGAGAATCCAAGTGCAAAAACCCTTATTTTGAAAGCCCTAGTTAGAGTTGTCCTTGGGTTTTGTCAAGGATGTGCAGATCCGAAGAAACCTTTGCTAGAGGTTGAAATTCGTCACCTTCCTAGACAAACTCTAGACCTTCAAGCGGGGGGCTTCCAAAATTTGATGGTTTGGTGAGATCAACTGGCTAATGGATGTGATCATTAATTTTGGTGATTAGACAAATGTTAGTGGGCTTATTATAAATTCGGCCAAATGTTTGCGCACTGGAAAATTGACAATCCAATGTATTAGATTATTTAGATTTCCCGGGATGGGGTGAATTGACGAAAAGATTTTCAGGCAATAGAGAGGTTTTCCAAACATCACATGCTTGTGCCTAAATGAAACTGGTACTGGTTGGGCAACAACCAAAAATATTAGAGACAATGGTTGGTTTTTTCCTTCCAGTGTATAAATTAGGGTATATCAGTTTTTGCATACCAGGTGTTAGGGGATAGAAATATGTGCTCAGAGAAACATCACTCGAATGGAAGACGTGCCTAGATGAGCTGAAATTAGGCACAGATAATTTGAGAGGAGTGTGATACATGGGAACCATCATTTCAGAAACCCTAATTCGAGAAAACCTAATTTGACTTGTTTCAGGGGCCTCATCAAGAATGTGAGAACTTGAGATAACCGACAGCAGGAGCTTAATTGCTTCGATTTCCTGATGGGTGCTTGAATCATGACAAAGTGGATCATCAAATTTCGGTGGCTTCATACAATCAATAGATAGATATGAATGACAGTTCTCAGAGGCACGAATGAATATATTTTCAGAAGCATCATGATCATTGGAGCCATCAATTAGATCAAGTTGGATACCTGGCATGTTAGGCTTCCCAGGAGTTAACAGTTGGGATGAATCGATAAAAGAAACATCTTGAGGTTGCTGAGACAAGCAGTCACTCATTTGGTTCTTTAAAGATTACGGATGAAAAATATCAAGCATAAGAAGTTCATCAATTTCTCAATGTGATTGTGAAATACCACTCGCATGTTTGTGATTCTCATCAATACTAGTATAAGACAACTTTGAATGACTTGAAGAAATTACTGGTGTGGCCGACTCACGGAATAAATCAGGGAAAAATGGAAGAAAAGATTCAGATGCGAGGGTATCAACCATACAAGGGCCTTCCTATAGCACATCAGTGTCATCTAGAGAGGCCAATGATTTTGCATGCCCATCATGGTCCAATGATTTTGTAGGGAAATCAGCTTTTCCCGGGACAAGACTCTGTTTATTATCAGTATGAGAATGAGATTTAGAATTGTCACCAGGCAAACATTCAGTGGACTTGAGATAGGTTTCATTAACAGGGAGAGATGTTAGGCCAATATGCTTTTCAAGCTTGGATTTGATAAGGTGTGTGAAAGATTTAGGGACAAAGTCTGAACAGCTAGCAACTTGAAGATCATCATAACAAACACTAGGTTCAGGCTTGGTTGTCGATTGAAATTGTTCTAGGGAAACGAAAACCACCTGTTGAAACTGTTCAATTAAATTTGTCCAATCGACATCCCTTTCTGGGATATCAAAACAAAAATGAACAAACCTGATAGAAAACTCCTCTAGAGATTCTTGAGGTTCCATTTTGATCTCATTTAACTTTATTAATACATTTTGAAAATTGTATCTGTGAAAATATTGTTGTAATTCACCGGCGAGTTGCTCGAAAAAATGGATGGAAGTTGTTGGAAATGTATGACACCATTACTTAACACAACCTTTGAGAGTGAGGGAGAAAAGCACACAAGCCAACTCCTCATCGTCAATTTCGTAACACTCACAAAAATCACAAAAATTTGAAATGTGTTCGGTTATGGAAGTTTCGTTCTCACCTTCAAAATTTAACTGAGACAAGTGATACCAAAGTTCATCAGGGATTGAGCATCGAGAACCAGATAAATCCAATAAACATCTCAGGAGAATGATTTGGGGATGAGCCATTACATATATGAGACTCACTGTAGGCTCTAAGGGCTTAGCTTGTCATCCGGCCCACCTTCTAGCACCATTTTTTTTGACATGCAAAATTGTCCTGCCGAAAACAAGGGGTCTCCCTGGTGAAAGGTCCCAATTAGACCTCACACCATTTAGGATAGGAGCCCCATAAGGTATGTGGGTCAGGTTGCCTCCATAAGTGTTTCCACTCTTGGTTGTCAGACGAGAAGATGATGGAGTAGAGGTAAAGATGTAATGACCAATAGGTGAAGCAAAATCAGCCCAATATTAACGAACCATAAACAAAGATACAAGCAAGTCTAAGCAGAAAAATAAAAAGGGGGTATGTGATGACCGGGGTCAGTGAGCCGAAAAACCAGTCAAACATACATGAAAGAAAACACGTCGAAAGCTAACTGCAAAGCATTTCACAAAATATCACCGACGTGGAAAGGAACAAATAAACACTGATTCAAGAGAAAACGTACATGCAACCTTTGTGAATTATTTCATAATCAATTGCATGCATGAAAGCATCTGCACAACATAGTGAAATATTAGACAGCTAGTACTATCACCACAAACAAGCACGTGGATCAGTGCTGGAAAAGAGAGTATATTATTTATGCTGCTCCAATGTCAAATACATGTTTACAACTCGTAAAAAACCCAATAGTGGAACATGGGCTATTCATCTCAATGCATGATACAAGACCCTAGCCTCGCTACCTCTCTCTCTAATTGGTTCCAATAGCTGAGTGCCTTTAGCTCTCAAGAAATAATTCCTCTATCATCCTGGCTTTCATTACTAAGCTAAAAGTCTTTGTATCCTTTCTTGAAGTTGTACATATAGGCTGAGATGACTCTTGAGTTGCCCTTGAATCTCGGTCTTCCCGACTGTTGGGCTAGCTTGTGACTTGGGCCATTTGCGACTTGTGACCTTGGGGAATTTGTAACTTGCGACCTTGGGAAATCCACGACCTACGACCTAGACCATTTGTGACCTGCGACCTTGAGGAATCTGTGACTTGCGACCTTAAGCAATTTGTGACCTAAAACCTTGTTTTTTCTCTGTTTCACACTTCTCTTTTGGTGGGCTCAGTCCTTGAGAAATAGAAATGCCTCTTATTGCGCAAATGACCAAGTGCTAGATGTGTCTTTGAGCTTATTCTGGGGTCCTTGGTGTCTTGAGAACCCACCTTACTCACCATAGCATACACCATCCATGCTTTGGATGGCTGCAATCTCCGTGATGAGCCTTGGCTTTTCTGCACAGATCAAAGTATCTCTTTCTTTATTTCACTTTGAAACTAATTATACTTCCATAGTTTTCATTTACAACATTAGCCCCTTGGGTCGTTTCAGTTACCAACTCGGCTTGAGTGTTCACCTAGGTGCTGGGGATTTGTCCTAGAAGCTTCAATCCTACATAGAGGCATAAGCATCAATTAAACACCGAGACCAGTGTACTTTTATTAAATGCAAGAATTAAGTACTATATATATATATATATATATATATATATATATATATATATATATATATATATATATATATATAAAATAATCCCTAGAAATTTCTTGGAATTTCACAATCATGAATCTATATATTAATGTGTCTATTGTTTTAGCGCTAAGGTAGCAACAATCGTTGCATTCTCTTTCCGAAATTTCAACAAAAGACAACCTTCACGTTATAAAAATTAGAAGCGCACACATCCACCACTAAAAGAGGTTGCAAGTCTAGCTGCCCCATTTTCTTTCTCTCTCACGAGGTGGTGTGACCTTAGTAGAAATGAAACTTATTAGAGGTCGCTAAGTTGCATATCAAAAGATTTTGAGATCTGGGTTGAGGCCTTGTAATGCGACACAGTGACTTGAGGGAGACTGCAACCTCTTGTCAGTCGCAAGGTCGCAACGGTGGATGACTCTGTCATGTTTGCGACTCAAGGGACCTGCAACCACTTGTCAGTCGCAAGGGCGCAATGGTGGATGACTCTGTCATGTATGTGACTCAGCAACTCAAGAGACTGTGACCACTTGTCAGTCACAAGAGCGCAATGTTGGATGACTCTATCATGTCTATAATTCAAAAAAAGGTCTCATTTTCACAACAATCGAACCTCCATGTTGTATCCTCGCCACCCTCACATTTGCGACCTGTAGTATTTGATCTAACTTAATAGCGGTCATGCAGAGGTGATCATCCGAGCAGCATCCATTGAATGAGACAACCCTTTGGTAGCTGAGGCTAGAGGTGAAACCTTTGACTTATCTCCATGGCACAACATGACTATACCGGTCCCTCAGTGGCAATGCCCCACGTGAGATGTGACTACTTCAACAACTTGCAGGTGGGCCTCTTAACATTTTTAGGATCACCTCAGGCCTATTTCAGGTTCATTTTCTTCTTTCCCAAAACACTTTGAATCAAGAAGCGCTACTGCTAATGATCCTTCACTATGTGCACCAGTCATGTCACCTGAGGACGATCTTGGTGGAAAATCGCAGGACTGCGTTGGAACACAATGTGCAACCTCGTCACGTTGTTAGTGATGTGACAAGCTGATCCTCGTGGAATTATAGTGCAGCAAGAGGATTCTAGTCTCGACCCCTCCGCCTCTGTGAAAATGGCATGTGGATCTCAATACACTAGCTACAACATCCCCTTCCATTGTTTCACTTTCTCGCCATATCAAAACCCATGCTTTCTTTTTCCTTAAACGCGACTTTCAATAGACTCATGCCAAATCATTTGAGTGCGCTTATGGGAATCATACAACCTCCCTACCTCTCTTTAAAATAAAAATAAAAATGCTCAGCACTTTATTCAAATTCCCATCACGTTAGCACGTTTTTCAAATCGTTGTTTGCAAGGTGAAAGGGTCGTTGAAAGGCCTGGCTAAAACTTCTCTTCATAGTCCCATGCTTCCGCTATCATCTTCAACCTTCCCTCGTGATATCGACCCCTCCACAATATCATCTTGAATACATACCAATGAAAAATCGCTCGATTTTTGCTTCATGTGGAGCCCTCACGTATCCATTCCCTCACCACACGTGTACTGGAGGCAGAACCTTTTAGCTGCACAAGTGTCCTGAGTGCACTGCTCTTGTTGACTCTATTGCACCGAGATTCCAAAACCTGAGTAGTAACACTGTATTTCTCCACCAAAGGTTCTTTTTTAAAATGGATTTGTAATGGATCTTCTGTTGAAAGGGAAACATGGAGGCCATGTGCAAAAAACATGGGAAAAGGATTTTGGTGATAATCCAAAAATAATGAGTTTTTGCTCAAAAGGGACATGGCCAAGCCAATCTAGGACAGATAAACAAAGATTGCGAAGTAGGAGACTTCCTCAGATTATTTCCATGTGAAATATTGTGGGTAAATAAGAATGTAGCTACCAAGTGATCAATATCACCAGCCTCAACATAGTGAGAATGAAATTTAATTGTTGTCATTATTTTAGATTCACAAAGCTTGTTTAGTGTGTACAAATTTGAATAGCAATAGTAAGCATAATACAAAAAAGCAGGCTTGAAATAATTTGTCCACTGATTTGGGGTCGGCATGTGCTTTGTGGGATGCCTTCCAAGCTTACCTTCATCATATACCATATCAAAGTCGACCACCTGTTTGAAGAAGATGTGTAGCTGAGGGTGAGAGCTTGGATCAATTGTAACCTCAAAAAGAGGAATGAATATGTTATCCAAAATATTTTGAAAAGATGTTATGATTCCCATTCCCTTGTACACATTGTACAGTCGAGGAAACTAAATTAACCAAATAGAATTTTCACTGTATATCTCATTGTTAACAAACCACTTGCCAACTGGTCCTATTCTCTTTGTTTCCTTCCATAAATAGATATCCTATACTCTGCCATCTGCTATTTACTTGCCTCAAGGTTAGACAATAATTTTTTTGTTAACTCAGCATGAAACTAACCTTGACTGAGATTGTCATGCTTTAAAGAAATTTCTCTGAGTCTACTTTGTCCACAGGGGTTATACTTCAGATTAAACTTATCAAATCAGTGAAATGTATTCTTTTTTGCATGTACATCCAGGAGATCAACATTGAGGTCGTACCCCATCAAGTCTAAACTCTTAAAACTTCCTTTACGGTGAGATATTTTCCATCTCGGAATATAACTACCTCATCTAGTTTTTTGTTCAGTTTAGATTTGGTTCATGCATGCTGAGCGATCTACATGGGTATCAACTTTTCTAACATTGTAAAAATTGCGACTGGGTGCACTCTTATGAACCGTGAATCCTCTGTCTGTAGTTAGCCTTAAATGAGGACTAAAACTTCTATTCTAAAAGGTGTAGTCGATGATGGCACAAAGTACGAATGTTTCCCAATGAAATGATTCTATGTATCCGATGTACATCAGTGAAGAATGTTGTGGCATCAGAAATAGGAAAAGTTCTTCCCTTGATTCTTTATTTGGATAAACATGTACCACACCATCCTCCATTTGAAAATAATGTTCACTTTCTCCTCCTCCTCACTTGTTGGCACATCTTTGTCCTCCGCCTTGACGAGGTCTTCAAATTTAGACTTAGTTCTCATCCCCACATGCACCGGGGACATGTGGAAGAAGGTGTCATGTTTCATAACTGCACCTTTATTGTTTTAGCTTTAACTTCTTCCCCTCGGTGTGGTGGTGACAATTTTGGGTATATAATCCGTGGGATCGACTTGTATGAAACATTACAATATCAATTATTTCGCAGTTTCCTTTTAGAGAATGATGTCCCCAAATAATTTCCATGGGACTATGATCTTGGTGGGATACATAAAAGAATTTCTAAATGATATACGATGAACATGATTCTAAAGGACACATGCTATGTACAAAAATGCTTCCATTCAAGTGTATGCATGATGGTACCCCCCCACACATGGCGTAATTGCAGCAAAAGTATATTTTCATGTTTATCAGAAGGTTTGTGAGGGGTTGGAAGCAGGTCAATATCGCCCGAGGTTGCTACCATGACGATCTAGGGGAAACCTATCTCTGAGTTCATGGAGGGACACTCTCAGTGTTCCTTTAAGCAGCAAACCCCTGGTCTTAGTGTATTGATGAGACACCGAGACCAGTGGGTGTGAGAACAAGGTTTGGTGGGAAAAAAGGTCACGAGAGTGCCACTGACTAAAGGCCGATTCAAAACCCTAATGGTTGAGTGAGCATAAGGGAACCTGAAATTTTGAACATACCCAAAATTTTGGGTGGTGTTATAGCAGCTGCAACAAATGGCCAACCACTAGTAGAATCCAGCATCTCTATGAACATCCAACAATAGTCTGAGTCTAGGTAGTGATGCAATGGAATATTGAACAAGTTCTATGGGTACCCTTGTATTACTTTTACCTTTTCAGATATGCCCAATCCTTGTGCTTCAGCTAAGTCTCGTTAATCAGAACACGTCAAAGTGGAATTTCATGGACGCCAACAGTTTTTTGATGATGTAGAGAGCAAGGCAGCAGGTTTATTATATTCAAAATTTTAAAATAACTTTTTGGTGTTGCTCTGCTGCCAGCAAGCCTGGATAGTACCCTCACGGAGTCACTTCAAGAAATCACAAGCGTTTCTTAGTTGCCAGCGATCCTGGTCAGTACCCCAGCGGATTCATTGCATTACCTCTCTATGCAAGAAGCTTTTCTCAATCATTTACCCTTTTTTGTTTTATGTGCTTGTAGCACTTATTTTCATGTGCTCATGGCACTTATTCTGCATGGGCGGATGAGGGATCCTGACTTATTTTACGGGAAAGAGAGGTTGTTTCTTATTTGACAGAAGCTGAAAGATATCCTGATTTGGGTTTGCCCTCATGCCAAGCCTTCACATCCCATCTACCACCCACAGGAGAAATGTGCAAAATAGATCATTAATATGCTCGAGACTATGTTGGGCACAAGGTTCAGGTTACAGGTATAGGCCATCCAAACTCGTTAGGGTTCCCCATAAGCAACTGGCTTGTATCTCCCTAGATGATGAATTTAGAATCACAGGAATAAAGATGAGAATGTGACCTTGATGACCTATTCTAAGAGAAGTTTCCCCTTGGGGTAACTACCACAACCCACACAAACAATAGGGTTAGGGTTTCATCAGTTATGACAAGGAGAGTGTGAAATATTATTAGGGTTTAAATGCATGTAGAGGGGTGAAGGAAACCCATCTGGCTTAAAACATGTATAAGGAGGAAAAAGGGGGCTAGTTGGGGCACCAAGGGATTGAAGGCTCCAGGTTCAATTAGGGATTTTGCAAGTGGTACATAATGTACAAAAAATTTCCAAGTTATGTCAATAACCAGTGCAAATGATGCGAGGAAGAAAGCGTACAATGTGATGCAACAGAAAAGGCTTATGACACAATGCAATTCCATGTGTGAGAAACATCAACTAGTTGCAGGTGAAAAAAAAAAAAACAAGGCTAAGCACATGCAATGATTATCTGAATATTATGCAGCAATAAGTGAACTGAAAAAGCATGAGTGCAAAATAAATGGAAAAGTATAATGCATAAACTACTGACCACAAGAAAATACAGCAAGCATAATTTTAAACCATAAAGCAAAAACTTAGAAAGTAAACCTAATTAACAACTTGAAATAACAAAATTTTATTAACAGATCCTAGCTAGCCTAAACCTAAAACCCTAGTTTAACCAACGAAGCGGTTGAGTTATGTGAAATCATCTTTCGAGTTCAGCCACTGCATTATTTCTCGTCCTGCAAGAACAACAACATTTGCAATCAAAGCCAGCATACAACATTGTGCACCAACAACAAGACTTACTTGAAGAGCATGTGCAATAACAAGAAGGTCATGGCTACTTACCAGAGAACGTGCTAAAATGGATTGTGCTAGTTGAATTTCACTTTCATCCTAATACACATAAACATGTACTTGAAAAATAAAATCATTTATGAATGACATACATCCATTCACACACAACCCTAGGTCTAACAGAATCGGGGAAAGACATTGCCTATATGCAGGTATATTCATCGAATAAGATTCATCAAACCAGCCGAGAATCTCATCATGATGTTGAAGATGATCAATTTTATGGAATGGAAAAAATAGACATTTGCCAAGCGAATCTGAGATGCTTGAGAATCCAAGTGCAGGAACCCTTATTTTGAAAGCACTACTTCGGAGTTTTCCCTAGGTTTTTTCGAGGATGCATAGATTCGAAGCAACCTTCGGTGGAGGCTGAAATTCCTCACCATCCTGGACAAACTCCGGACCTTCGAGCGGGGGGCTTCCAAACTTTGATGGTTTGGTGAGATCAACTGGCGAATGGATGTGATCAGTAATTGTGGTGATTAGACAAATGGAAGTGGGCTTATTATCAATTTGTCAAAATGTTTGCGCATTGGCATATTGACAATCTAATGTATCCATTTCTTTAGATTTCCTAGGATGGGGTGAATTGACCGAAATATTTTTAGGCAGTAGAGAGGTTTGCCAAAAATCACACACTTGTCCCTGAATGCAACTGGTACTAGCTGGGCAACAACTGAAAATATTAGAGACAATGGTTGGTTTTTTCCTTCCAGTGAATAAATCAGGGTATATCAGTTTTTCATACCAGTTGTTAGGGGATAGAAATATGTGCTCAGAGAAATATCACTCGAATGGAAGACGTGCCCAGATGAGCTGACATCAGGCATGGTTAAGTTGAGAGTAGCGTGATACATGGGAACCATTATTTCAGAAACACTAATTCGAGGAACCCTAATTTGACTTGTTTTAGGGGTCTCATCAGGATTGTGAGAATTTGAGATAACTGACAACATGAGCTTAATTTCTTTGATTTCCTTATGGGTCCCTGAATCATCACAAAGCGGATCATCAAATTTTAGTGGCTTCATACGGTCAATAGATAGATATGAATGACAGTTCTCAGAGGCATTAATGAATGCATTAGGGTTATTATAGGTGCACTTTGTGGCAAAGAAGAAACGACTCAACCTAGAGGAGCTCTTCTACAATATCAACTCCTATTTCTCATTAGAACTCCTTCCATTTATATTAATGCAAAGAGTTCTTTATTTTCCTATATATTATATTATTATTTGATGTATTTACATGCCAAGGTAATCCATTGAAATAAGTGTTTATATGACTCCATATAAATACCATAGATCATTGGCTTGCTTTTTCTGATTGTGCAAGTCCTAATTATAGAAATGGGAGCTAGGATTAGAGCTTTCAAGCCAAGAAAGGAGTGAAGCCTACGATAGACCGTAGATAGGCTTCATACCATTATCTATTTACTTTAAGGGAAAGAATAGAATATTTTTCTTTCTCTTGTTATAGGGTAATACATCCAGTCTATGGACAATACTTTTATCCATGGTTGTAGATTTCATATAACAAATTGGAGACTCACTTGGGGAACAATATATTGATTTGTTGGTTTATTTTTCATTGGTGTTTGTTTCACCTCTTATTCGAGCCTTCAATATCATTTTGATGCAATAATATACCTATGAATAACTTTCATTGAGTCTCAATTGGAATTTTTTTTATGAAACTCTCATATCCTTTTCCAACGCTCCCTCTGGTCTATGGACAAAGCATTGCATCTCTGCAGATCCCTCCCTATTCCTCTGTTTCAAGGCATTGATGCCTCTTTTGTACCTGTCTTGTCCCATATTCATGCACAAAATTTCCTTTGTATTGATTTTCTCTCTGATAAGCCTTGTTCTAGTTGCCCTCCTTGAGTCTTTTATTGTCTTGTGTTCCCTCTAAAGCATCCATTTGGTTTTCTTTTGTTTTCATACCATTGGTAATGATTTGTTTAAATATTTTACTTTTTTCTTATTATTAGGTTTCTTGAAAACTAATTATGTTTGATCATTGGTTGCCTACATGAATTTTTCTTCTATTCCTCATTCTAAAATTTTTATCTTAATTAGTGATTAAACTTTGCATCTTACATTTCTTCATTTTCTAAAAATAAGAGACTTGAAATGAATAATCTTTGCATTTTCATTTAGGGTTTTGTGTGTGCATTAAAATTGGACAGTTGCATGGAAATGGATTTCATTTCACATATTATTCTAAATATTTTTTGTTGCATAATTCTTGTCTCACCCATTCCCTAGATAGATTTTCATTAAATGAGAAAGATTCCATTTCCTCATGCTAGTTTGAATTTTATGATATTCAGGTGACATTCGCAGTGAGCCCCAAAACTGAAACTTAATCAAAGATAAACAGTAAAACTTGTTGAATAGACCTAAGAAAAATTTTTAACATTAACGAAAACATTTATAGGTCTAGGCTAGAGATGTGTTCCATCGCCATTAAAAATAGGAGTTGTCGTTGTTTTTAATTGTTGCATCCTGCGGGTGAAATATTTTTCCACATATGTGAGTTTATAAAATCATTCTACATGTACCTTTGGGTATATTCGATGATTCTCCATGCACATAAAATATATGGGAACACTCTCATCGAACGGTTACGCATTAAACAACACTACTATGAAATTCACTCCCATGTACCATCGAGTATATTTTTAGAGTGCCTTATAGGTTCCTATCCTTGCCATAGGTGTTGTGTAGGTAAATCCCCTCTATGAATAGAGGTGATCCCTCTAGCCTAGGGTGGGTCTAGAAACTACGGGAACATACTAACATCTACATTCCTAGATTGTAAATGAAATTCAGAGCAAGGAAGATGACCTACCTTGTTCTAATGTTATTTTGTCGTCTTTCGTCGAAGCTTCTTGATATTTCACTCTCCTCAAGCTCGATACACGCTGCTACCAATGTTTGATTACCTGTATAGACAGTCAAGATACCACAATAAGCATAAAATCATGAAAAACATAAAACAATTACAACCTATCTAATTGATCAAGGAATGTTATAAATCTCATTATAAATGTAAACAGGAGTGGAAGATAAACACTAGTTTCATTTTATTGTGATAAATACAAGGGGAGTTTACAACCAAGCCCTTATGTTGAGGCTCTCCTTCAGTAGGTCCGTATCCAAGCATGTTTTCAGCAACCTGAGACACAAAGGTCTAAGATCTCACTATGTTCTTAACACACAAAAAATAATCCACACTATGCACTATTCTATCGAAGCTATAATTGCTTCTCTTCTCTAGCTAACTAAGGCAGTAGAGGTGAAGGAGGTCTCATTATATAACAATGGAGGAAGAGGCTATGGGCCCTCAAATAATGGGAAAAGAGCTTATCCTTTGGAGTTGTTGTCGACCCTAGAGACAGCCTTGAGTTGTGAAAGCCTAGGACATATTATATAGCAAGGAGCGTGTGATATAACAGGGAGAGTTATCAACAAAAGGCTCTCATGCTATCTCCTGTAAACAGGTTGGTTACCTTGAATGGGACCAAAACCTTCAGAAAAGGGACATAGGGAAATAAATACTATAGAGGCAAGGTGCAAAATTGTAATACAAATACATCAAACAATTCAGAGGCAGCTTACTATAAAGAGGGCCGGTTCGAAAATACCTCACAGAAATAAATAATCAGAAGGTGATTACTGCGTATGAAATATTGAGATAATAATAATTGTCATTAAGATGATATCTAGATACACAATATCACCATGTAATGGGATTACCAATTTAAGAATCCATACATGACAATAATGTTTTAAAAATAACCTCCCAAAGAAGCTAATATAGCATAAATATGGTTGAAGTGAAAAGTGAAACAGTATATCATGCCTGAGCCATATTTAAAGCGCTTGACTAGTTCAAGCATGGGTATCAACTAGGATAAATCCATACCAAAAACTAGTGAGCCACTCGCATTCCAAAACATGATACAAGAAAGGCGGATGAAATGAAATGAACAATTAAACTAACACATAAAGGAAGAAGTTACAAACTGTGAGACACCAAATACCAGAATCCTCATTACAGATGGAACTCCTCCTCACTGAAACCCAACGGGCTCTGTGCATTTGTATAAAAGTTCGAAAAAAATGCATACAAAATTCTCTTACTGCCTAATTTTCTGAAAATTTGGAACCCTCAACAATCTGTTCCTAGGGATTCTTATAGGAGAAAAACTAGTAAAGGGAGTGGATGATGAACATTTAATTTGTCTCATTAAGACAGAATGGAAGAAGCATTCATGCCCATACTTCTTAATGACTCTGTAGTGATGTATGTACTCAGTTGCCTGCTTCGAGAGTCCTAGTCAAGTCGAGATTGACCTCAGATGTGTTCTTGAAGTCCTTTCTGGTTGTTTGGAGCTCTACGCTAGCCTTATGGAATAAATGAACTAGGTGGAAAATATGCAAGGCCTACATGCTTCATAACTGCTGACTGATAGGCATAGAAACTTCAGTCAGTGTGTTCATTTGTTTAAGGGTTCGAGGAGGCATGGAGGCTTTAATGAGAATATGTACTGCCTGGAGAAAAACGTCCCGCAGATATTCAAACGTAGATATGGCTGTTGTGTGTGCTCTTTGGGTCTTCAAAATGTGTCTTTTATCCTTTGAATAGGGGATTAGGCTCTAAATATTCAATTAACAAGCCCAAATCCATTGACTCTATTTATTCTATTTCACTTGGCCTCTATTGTAATGGTCTCCCTGTGCTTTCAATCACAGTGGCTTTAATTATGGAAAACCAAGTGAATTTATCACTCCTGTGAACCTTGCACAATACGATAAACTCATTAAGAAATCTAGGGAGTGGCAGAAGAATTGCTTTGAAGGCCTGCGAAGCGGTGGTGGCAATGGTGGAGAACAGGCGGAGAAATAATATTTAGCACGAACCATAAGGTTTGAACAAAGGAAAATGCGTGGAAACATATGAACGGGCTTGTATGGTGGCACCTGGCTAAGGAGGAGGGAGATTCACTATGAGTCGTTGGATCTCAGGAGGAGATCAACGGCGAGGATTAAAGGATGAAGTTTTGAAAATTTCTGATGGAAGAAACATGGTAGAAGACGAGTTGCAACATGGGCCGTCGATCTCGTTTGAACGGACGATCACGATTGGATTGGAGAATCACAATTAAGGGAGGCAGAGGGTGACAAATTTAAAATTTGCGATTGGCAATGGCATGATTGAGCGCTGGCTGTTGGATTTGGAGCCAAATAGACGACGAAGATTAAATTGGTGGGGTGAATGTTGGTGCGATGAGTGGAAGGCGATGAGATCTGGGTCGTTGGATCTCGAGAGATCAACGACAGAGATCAAATTTGGGATCACAATCGCAAAGGGAAGAGGGTGGCACTGTTAAGAACTTGCGATTGCGATGGAGTGATTAAACTCTAGCCGTTAGATCTGGTGGGGAGATCAATGGTTCAAAAATGATCAGGGGGGATGTTGGGAAAAATACTGAGAGGGGGGGGGTTGAATCAGTATTTAGGGATGACTGAAAACTTTTTACTTTTTCTTTCTCTAAAACCCATACGCTACTTTACTGAACTAAACTCGCGTATACACACAGATATCCTTCATAAAACATGTGTATGTCCAGAGATCTAATTATGCATTTAATTCTTTACATAGATCTTTGCTTCATTCTTTCATCAAATGTTTGTTAAGAAGTAAGCATGTGCATTAATAACAGAATAAATCATCACACATAAGTAACACATGTGAACACCAGTATTTAAGGTGGAAACCCAATTCGGGAGAAAACCACTGGTGCCATCATCTTAGTCTTCAATATTTTATTATAAAAAAAACATCTTACAACCATGTACTAGCGCAGACTCATACCAGCACGTAGGCACCCACCTGCAGAAGGCTACAACCTTCTCTCGTTTACCAGCCTCTCCTGGAAGGGAGCTACTACCCCCTGCTCTTGTTTACCAGCCTCTCCTGGAAGGGAGCTACTTACCCCTACTCTCGTTTACCAGCCTCTCCTGGAAGGGAGCTACTACCCCCTGCTCTTGTTTACCAACTACCACTGGAAGGGAGCTACAACCCCCTCACTAAAGGCTTCGACCCTCAGCACCACCATTGACCACGTTTCATCAATTTTCAAACTGGATCCATCAGATTTCATAAAACATACCTTGTAGGCCACTTTTCATCAGATTTTCAGACTGGACCCACTCCACACATTTAAGCTCATCATACATCAAACTGAAACTCATAACCTCATCAATTCATTTATTGTACCATCAACCAATCAACCAACAACTTGATCTTTAATTAACATAATCAGTAGCATATTCATCATTCAAACAACCCAGATCTGTGTAAATACATCATTGACAGATAGCAGTAAAACAACAGAACAGATCAGACATTCCATTCCACATACTTTAGCAAAACCCTAGTTCCATACGCGCTTTTACTTCACTGAACCTGCGTATGCACGTGATTTAACAGAAACAAACCTGTGTATACATCTGCACATATTTCAGAATTGATTTCACATACCATACGCGCTTTTGCTGAAGACAACCCACGTATATACGCGCTTTCTATGCCACGAAACTGCGTATAGGTCTTCAGACATTTCAGGACTGTGCAGCTCTTCAGATCAAATAAGAAATTCAGATCTCATCCTTTTCTTCAGCAGAGATTCGCTAGATCACAGATCTACGTTCCATAAGCAGATCTAGAAAATACAAAGTCATTTCAGATCTAGAGATTTTTCTTCATCATTTTCTTCATCCATCATTGTATTCATAGGTGCATCATAGATTCAGATCTATCAATTAAGAACATAGTTCATCCATGCAGATATTCCTTAGAGAGATTTATTCATTAACAACCCTTACTCATCCACACCTTGCACTATGATCTTCTTCTCTTTAAATAGATTTAGCCTTTGTCAATACCATGAGTCAAAACCACTCAACTACTAATGGTATTCCTAGACGGGATCAAGTAGATAATCAAGCGGTCAATACTTTGGGTCAATACCATGGTAATGTCCCCTGGTTTTCTAAATTTAGAGTGCAAATGGGCATACGCTACTTGTCACGTACATGTCCACGTACATACACAACTTATCCTTAACAAACATGCGTATGCCTTGTGACATACCTTGTTCAACATTATTCTGGCACTTACTTCTGAACTGATCTGTAGATACATCATATTTACATCATTAACAACTCATCAAGTCAGTTTTCATCAAGGACAACTTCATCAGGCAGGTTCCATCAAAGTCAACACATTGTATCACATTTCCAACAATCTCCCCCTTAACTCATCAAGTAGGTTATCATCAACTTTATCAAGTAAGTTTCCATCAAGTACAACACTCTGCATTATATTGCCAATAGTCTTATTTCATCAAGTAGGTTTCCATCAAGGACAACTCATGCCAACAATCTCCCCCTTTGGACTTGATGGCAACCATGATGGTGTTTGATCACCACAACAGATAGATACATTGATTATAACCATTATGAAAACACCATGATACTCTCCCCCTATTCAAACACCATGTTACTCTCCCCCTTTGACATCAAGGGAAAAGGGCGGATCAAAGCCAAAACAAGGTTTTTCTTCTCTTGTAGAAAGAAGAGCTTTGTAGATCTGATGTGCACTGAAGTTACCATGCTCCCCCTGAGTTCATGCTGAAAACATATTTTTCAATGAAGTACATGACTCTATGACCTTTCCTATCACCAAGGACTCATACTTACATCAATGATCCAACCAAGTGGATTTACATATGTGACTCAAGTACCTAACCAAGTGGGTTTACAAATTTGATTAAGTCCTTACATGACTGAATATTACAATTTTACATCATAGATCCCAACATGACCTTTTCATCAAATTACAAATATGAATTTTTATGACCAATACCAAAAAGACCTCAAGAGAGAGATCATATTTCAGAACCATCATAATTCCAACAATGCATTACTTTCCATATGACCAATGCTCCCCCTTAGCTTGTGCATCTTGAACACTTTCAACAGCAAATCATCAATGCATCTTCATTAGATATCAGAGAATGAAACAGAAATATGAGAGCTGAAACATCACCAGAGATACCCAACAGCACCACAACTGTGCTGAAGAATGCTGACCCCAAAAAAAATTGTCAGCAGACACCCATACACGGTTTTCTATGTATAAACTCGCGTATATACGCCACTGTGTTTTAGAAAACCCACGTATCCAATATAGTCTTCTAAATTTAAGAAGATCTGATCTTCTGTATGGCAGAGACTATTCCCAGCTTCTGTCTGAGATATTCGAATGCTTCCCCAGAATATATGAGAGAAGATAGATAGGACAAGTGTCAGCCAACAGTTGTAGCATAAGCACATCAGTAACCAAGCCTTCAGGCTCTTTGCAGCATCAACATATTCTTCAAGAGGAATTATCATACCAGAACAATCTTCTTCAATAGACAATATGTATCAAGCAATCGTTCATGTGATTTGTTATCATCAATATCTTCATGATTTATTTATTTCATAATCATGATGTAACATGTGTAGGAATTATGTCAATAGTCATCAGCAACAAACTCTGCATGATCTATCCTTATCTCTGCATCATAAAACTTTCATCTCCTCCATGTGTGAAAACAAAAGACACTCTTCAGCAAAAAGCAATCAGGGCTCATCCATAATCTCATCATAAGAAACCATGTATCATGTCATCATCATTATTACAAGAACTAAGGAATAAGTAGATATAATGGCAACAATGCAATCACTAGTAGTTAGACTGATGCTCCCCCTAAACCTCTGCTCCTAATCTTTAGCTGAATCACTATTTTTCTTATCAGAAAAGCACACGCTTCTGTCTACATTGTAACTCACGTGTATACACGGCTTTAGTTCATGAAACCCGCGTATGGAAAGTGAAATACTGAAAATTTCACAACTTCATCTCCCCTGAATTTGTACCACCTGTACCTGTCTTCTTCACATCAGATGCACTATCAGAAATAAACATAACCAGAACTACCAAACCAACCATGGGAAACATCATACATTGCTCCCCCTATGATGATACATTACTAATCCCTATAATTTATCTCACATCATCCTGCATCCATTATGAGAAGTAGGCTTTAGAAGCGGATGACTGCAGTAGGATTATTATCCCCTACGTTTTTGACCGGTCCTCCTTCCTTTTCCAGCTTTGCTTGAAATTTCTTATTGTGTGCTGGAAATTATCCAATTTCTCAGATCCATTCATCCTGCATTCTTTTTCTACATGTCCATACTTGTTACAAGCATAACATATTATGTGACCAGAAAAGTAAGCATAAGGATCATAATGTGTTTTTCTATTCTTTCTTCTATTGCAATCAGCTGCTTTATGACCATACTTGCTACATGAAAAACAATATCCCTTGAAGAAACCAGAGTACCTTTCTGTGTAGAATTTGTTTGTATGTGACTGAAACATTATGCTTCTGCAATTGGCTGCAATATGCCCATAATTATGAAATTTAAAGCATTCAACATTATTGATGCTTCTATAGTTAGGAGGGAATGATTTCTTTTGAGAGTTCATGATTGTCGGTTGACCTTTTGTTTCTTCCAACACTTCAGGTTTTGCATTGATATCCTTTGAATATTTAGCACTTCCTTGTGAACTAGATTCTCCTTTAACAGTTTCATGAAAACCAAGACCAAATTTAATAGAAGGAGACCTTTGACTACTAAGAATATTGTCCAGAATCTTAGTACTATCTTGAAACCTCAAGAGTTTATCTTTTTCTTCTAATTTACCTTTTAAAATGTTTACCTCAACTTCCAATATTTGGCATTGCTTCTTCATACTTTCTTCAATCCTTCTTCCTTCTTCTACTTGATCATTCAATTTTAGAATCTCTTCTTTCAACCCTTTTTCTTGTTCTTCAAATTTTTGTAGAAGTTCTTCATTCTTCTTATTTGATTTTTCCAGTTCTTCTTTCAGAGAGATGATTTCTTCTTCAAGTCTTTCACTTCGATTGGTTACTTTATCCTGCAGTCTTTGATACATTTCTATCCGTCTTTGATACATTTCTATCTGACCATTCATTCTAGAGATCATATCTTGGTAGATATATTCCTTCTTTTTAAATTTATCTTCATCATTAATCTTGAGATTTGCTTCTAGACCCATACTGTTACTTTCACTATCTTCACCATTGCTTGCATAAGGAAGTGAATCACAAAGATTAGTACCTTTTTCATCTTCTTCATTTTCTGTTGCACATGTTTTCTGAGATATCTCCTTTCTTTGAGTAGCCTTCTTCTTTTGCTTCCTTGCCATGAGCACTAGCAGATCTTGATCAGAATATTCTTCATCCTCATTTGACATTTCATCATTATCTTCATTTGTATAATAGCTCTTTCCCTTTTCAGATTGTTTCCCTTTATCATGATTTTTTTCATAAGGACATTTAGCAGCATAATGACCAACTCTTCCATAATTAAAACACTTGAAGGGAAGCTTACCTCTGAATCTTCCAGTACCTGGTTGGAGTCTTCTCACAAAATTTGCTTCTTCTTCTTCTGATATGTAACTTGATTCTTTGACAATTTCCTTTTCTTTTCCTTTTGCACATGCCTTAAAGGCAACTTCTCTGATTTGAGAGGGACCTTCTTTTCTCATTTCAAAAGAAGTTAGAATACCATGTAGTTGAACAATAGTAAGAGTTTGCAGATCTTTCCTTTCTTCAATAGCAGATACTTTTGACTCAAATTTTGAAGTCAAAGATCTTAAGACTTTTTCAACCAGAGTAGTATCGGTTATGGTTTCACCCAAACTTCTCATATGATTTACAATATCATCTAGACGTAAAAAGAAACTGGCAATACTCTCATCGCTATGCATCCTTAAATTTTCATATTCAATTCTGAGAGTTTGGAGTTTGGCACTTTTTACCTTTGTATCTCCTTCATAGCTTAGAATGATTTTGTCCCATATTTATTTCGTTGAATTTAGCTGCATCTCTTTAGAAAATTCTGGTTTAGACATGCTTCCTAATAAAACATTGACTGCTTTGGCATTGATTTCATATTTCTTCCTTTGTGCTGCATCATTAGGAATAATTGTCGGATATTGATAACCTTCTTCCACGATTGCTCATACTTCTGCACCAAGACTTTGAAAATATGCTTTTGTTCATATCTTCCAGAATAACAGATTACTTCCATTAAATAAAGGTGGCCTTAGATAAAGTACTCCTTCATGACTTCCCATTGCGACGGATATCCTTCAAGCGATCAAGCTTCTGCAGAAGGACCAGCTTTGATACCAATTGTTGGGAAAGATACTGAGAGGGGGGGGGGGGGGGGTGAATAAGTATTTAGGGATGACTGAAAACTTTTTACTTTTTCTTTCTCTAAAACCCATATGCTACTTTACTAAACCAAACTCGCGTATACACATGGATATCCTTCATAAAACATGTGTATGTCCAAAGATCTAAGTATGCATTTAATTATTTACATAGATCTTTGCTTCATTCTTTCATCAGATGTTTGTTAAGCAGTAAGCATGTGCAATAATAACAGAATAAATCATCACACATAAGCAACACACAAACACCAATATTTAAGGTCGAAACCCAATTCGGGAGAAAACCACCGCTGCCGTCATCTCAGTCTTCAATATTTTATTATAAAGAAAACATATTACAACCATGTACTGGCGCAGACTCATACCATCACGTAGGCACCCACCTGCAGAAGGCTACAACCTTGTCTCGTTTACCAGCCTCTCCTGGAAGGGAGCTACTACACCCTGCTCTCGTTTACCAGCCTCTCCTGGAAGGGAGCTACTACCCCCTGCTCTCATTTACCAGCCTCTCCTGAAAGGGAGCTACTACCCCCTGCTCTCGTTTACCAGCTACCACTGGAAGGGAGCTACAACCTCCTCACTAAAGGCTTCAACCCTCAGCACCACCATGGAGAACGTTTCATCAATTTTCAAACTAGATCCATCAGCTTTCATACAAAATACCTTGTAGGCCACTTTTCATCAGACTGGACCCACTCCACACATATAAGCTCATCATACATCAAACTGAAACTCATAACCTCATCAATTAATTTATTGTACCATCAACCAATCAACCAATAACTTGATCTTTAATTAACATAATCAGCAGCATATTCATCATTCAAACAACCCAGATCTGTGTAAATACATCATTTACAGATAGTAGTAAAACAACAGAACAGATCAGACATTCCATTCCACATACTTCAGCAAAACCCTAGTTCCATACGCGTTTTTACTTCACTAAACCTGTGTATGCACGTGCTTTAACATAAACAAACCTGCGTATACATCTGCACATATTTCAGAACTAGTTTCACATACCATGTGCACTTTTGCTGAAGACAACCCGCGTATATACGTGCTTTCTATGCCACGAACCTGCGTATAGGTCTTCAGACATTTTAGGACTGTACAGCTCTTTAGATCAGATAAGAAATTCAGATCTCATCCTTTTCTTCAGCAGAGATTCGTCAGATCACAGATCTAAACGTTCCATAAGCAGATCTAGAAAATACAAAGTCATTTCATATCTAGAGATTCTTCTTCATCATTTTCTTCATCCATCATTGTATTCATAGGTGCATCATAGATTCAGATCTATCAATTAAGAATAGAGTTCATCCATGCAGATATTCCTTAGAGAGATTTATTCATTAACAACCCTTACTCATCCACACCTTGCACTATGATATTCTTCTCCTTAAATAGATTTAGCCTTTGTCAATACCGTGAGTCAAAACCACTCAACTACGAATGGTATTCCTGGATGGGATCAAATAGATAATCAAGCGCTCAATACTTTGGGTCAACACCATGGTAATGTCCCCTGGTTTCCTAAATTTTGAGCGCAAATGGGCATACACTACTTGTCACGTACATTTCCACGTACATATGCGACTTATCCTTAACAAACCCGCGTATGCCTTGTGACATACCTTGTTCAACATTATTCTGGCACTTACTTCTGAACTGATCTGTAGATACATCATATTTACATCATTAACAACTCATCAAGTCAGTTTTCATCAAGGACAACTTCATCAGGCAGGTTCCATCAAAGTCAACACATTGTATCACATTGCCAACAATATCCCCCTTAACTCATCAAGTAGGTTTCCATCAAGGACAAGTTCATCAAGTAGGTTGTCATCAACTTTATCAAGTAGGTTGCCATCAAGGACAACACTCTGCATTATATTGCCAATAGTCTTATTTCATCAAGTAGGTTTCCATCAAAGACAACTCATGCCAATAGGGGCGAAAGGGGAGGAGTGACGGGCGCGATGCGATTAACACCGGGTTGTCAGAACCTGAGATATTGATGGCTCAGATCGCAGCAAGGGTCTATGGAACCATACTACAATCACATCAGAAGTTTTTCGTATAACATAGAGATGCGCCTCCTGAAAGTTGTGATTGCGATTAGCGCCCAGGCCTTAGCACTTGGTCTTAGCGCTCGAGCGCATGGAGGGGAAGTGGTCAAGGGGCTGGGTTGAAAGGGGCTAAGCCTTATATATGAAGAATATGGGTTTTTGGCTCGATTTCAATACAATTTAAAGCCAAAAAGGGATAACGATAGAGGGAAAAAGGGGCTATTTGGCCAAACAAAGGGTATTTGTGAGGTTAAAAAAGGAATTGAATGATCAATGAAGGATTAATGAGGAATTAGGAGCGGGGAAAAATGGTGTTGAAACAGAGGATTGATGGGAATAAAATAAAGGAAATGGAGGCCTTTTGGGAATTTTTCTTCACAGAAATAGAGAGGTTTTTTAATTGGAAACAATAGTGGGATTCATCAAAGGACAAAGGGCATAAAGGGACTTCAAGGATGATGTGTTTTCAGTAGGAATGCGTTCCTTGAAAGCTCAGAGATAGTTTGACCCCCTATTTGCTTGTTAAAAATTAATAGGGGGCTAACATGATCAACATTGCCTCCACCTGGGGACGGCACATTCATCCTTGGGCGTGTCGAGAAATTTGCAGACCACCTACATCATCAATTTTTACAGATAGGAAAAATAAACCTATTCTACTTCTACCCTTATTACTCCATGAGACCAGATTAAACTGTTGGTCTCATATTTTCTCTGCCTAAACTACATCTGCTAGGATTAAACTATCTAGCAGATTTCTTCTCTACATTCTAAAAAAGAAATTGAAAAACAGCTAAGCCAGGATTAGACTGTCTGGCTTGCTAGACTTTGCAGAAATTAAAACAACTAACAACATGCTCACAGACTGAGCTTTATCGAGTTTTTCCTACCTACCCTACTCTAACTGGACTATTTACAAGTCTAGCTTACAAACATTGTCTTCCAATGTAACCAGTCCATCAAGTGATCCCAAGACTAGTCTTTCTTGCTCAGCTCCTTGAGAAGGCTCGATAGGCAGGGCTGCTCCCACTCTTCCTGTTCTTCAACAGTAGCTTTGAAAAATCTTCTTTCTATTTGCAACATGTTTCTTGACAATACCTTTGATCCTTCTTCAGATGTTTGCAGGAAATGAACATAAGGATCAAGAAATGATACCTGGTTGTAAAGATTTGGTAGGCTGGTTTCAACCAGGATTGCTTCTTCTTCCACTAGATTGAGAAAAAGACTCTCTTGGGGTAGAGTGTCTCTTTCATATTCTTCATCTGAACTGGAGGAATCATCATATCTTATAGCTGTGTCCTCTTGGAGCTCTGATATATTTTTCTCTGGTGGGCTGAGCTCTGTGAAAAGATCCGTATATTCTTGAGCAGAGGTTACTTTCATAGCTTCCTCCTTTTCAAGAGAAGGCTTGTTATTTTCATCCTGCTCAAGAATCTCTTCTTTTCTTTCCTCCTCATCTTCTGAGATGAAAGGCTGCTAACCTCCATTCTCATGACACTCATCACTGATACTTTCATAACTTTCCCCATCAGTGTCATAGACAGGCTGGCTCGACCAAGTAAACCATGCTAGATACTTGGCAGGTATTTCTTCGTGCATATCCACATAGGAGCTTTCTGGATCTCTGTAGTCAAACTTGCCAGATGAATGTGCAAGAGTGTCTATTCTGTAAAATACTTTAGAGGTGGATTGCGTGTTTGATATCCGGTCCGTCTCTTCTTTTTTCAACGGAAGAATTTCTTTTTTAACCCAGACAGAAGAGCAGCAACCCTCTATTTCTTGTATTAGCTGATCTGGAGGCTGGATGTCTTTTGTAGCCTCTTCTGTGGAATCTTCAGATGTGCTAGCAGGGAAACTTTGAGGAGTTGTTAATGTCTCCTCTTGAGCAGATGCTTCCTCATGAGGTGCATCTTCCTCCTGATCCTGAGTGTGAGTTCTCTTCCTTGAAGACCTAAGATTGTATTTTCTATTGAACTGTGCTTGCATGAAATCAAAAAATTTCTTACAATAGTAATCAATATTTGGGTCTTATGTTCTTCTAGCCTTCTCTTCTTCTTGTAATGAGGTCTCAATTCCATCACTTCCTTGTAGGGGAGATTCTACTTCATCATTATTTGAAAAAGCAAGGTATGTTCCCTCTTGCTCGTAAGTGGTTTCTTCAGTGGGATCCTCTACCAGACCTTCCAAGTGCAGAGGGTGCGGTACCTAATCTTGTTGCTCCTTCCGTTCCCTTTGAAGTATTTGCAGAGGTGGTTTCCTATACTGAGGATCGTAACCCCTGTTTGGAGCATTCTAGAAATTCTTGGAGGTTGAATTATTGGCCTCCAGTTCAAGTTTTACCACCTTATTAGTAAGGTTGTAAATCATTTTGTTCATTTCTTCCATTCTATTAGTAGTGGAGTCTCTATCTTGACTAGAAGTAGACACCTCCTCCTTGCCTTTCCCTCTAGCATCTTGGTCTGGCTTTCCCTTTGATTTACTAGTGGAGATGAAATTTTCCTCCAACTCTAGCGCATCTGTCTGAGCATCATCGAGGGTGGTAGGTTTTCTTTCTCTCAGAGAGAAACCAAATTCTGAGTCAAAAGCTGCTACGAAAACAACTTTAGTAGTAGTTTGATGAGGTTTCATATCAGCAGGAAGGCTCAAATACAATTTGTTAAACCTCTTAATGAACTCTGACACCCCTTCATTATGTCTTTTCTTGAGTGTGTTAAACTCAGTAATACAATTTCCATGATCTTTCTTGTCCCCCCATTTTCTAAGAAAAATATCTTCCATTCCTTCCCAAGTGGTGATGGAATGGTCTCCTAATGTCTTGAACCATTTTCTGGCTTCGCCATCAAAAGATTGGACAAATAGTCTTAAGACTACATCTAGGTGTTCCACATTAAAGTTCTCTGCAAAAGAACAGAAGGCCTCAAGATGTTTTTGAGCTTCAATCTCATTTTCCCCATTGAATTGAGGTAAGATCTTCAGATAGTCCTGTGGCATATCATTCAGCACTTGAGGTAATG
Organism: Pinus albicaulis; assembly: GCA_034641835.2. Classification (NCBI taxonomy): domain Eukaryota; kingdom Viridiplantae; phylum Streptophyta; class Pinopsida; order Pinales; family Pinaceae; genus Pinus; species Pinus albicaulis. The sequence continues at coordinate 697,991,645 of CM076576.1, read as the reverse complement.
CCAGGGAGGCATGCTTATTCAACAAGAAGCCAGGAACATTGGCCATTGGGGGAGGTGAGGGTAGTGCAAGAGTTTGAGGCATATAAGGAGGAGGAGGAGGAGGTGGAAGTGAAGTATGAATGATGATGGGAATGTATTGGACAATAGCTTGAGGTGTTTATGGGAACAACGAGCTGTTAATAGTAGATACTTCAGTGACTTCTTTGACCTCTTCAACCTCAGGAGTAGGGTGGAAAGTGTAATATGTGACACCCCTTGATTCAGCTTCGTCTTTAATCCGCACACCTCCTCGGGGTGGACTATCTGAGTAGTAATCGGTATCTCCCATAGTGGATTCGGGACCTTCTACTTGGGCTACTTGAGAAGAAGAAGATGGAAAGTTTTCTACAGAAAATTCAGGGATTTCAGTGTGGACTGATTGCCTTTCCCTCCAAATTATTCTATGTATGATCTTCTCTAGGTTAGACACCGAAGGTGTCTTTGGCTGTGATGTATCTGACCTCAGGTGTGGCTTGCGAGGAGTCAGGACTGCAAGTAAATTTTTTCTGATGAGTGAATGTGGAGTCGCCAAGGTGAGGGATCTACAACTCTCAACTCTCCATTATCACCTATTTGAAGAGTGAATAAGGTTTTTTCAAGGCCCAGGGATTTAAATTTTCTCAACTTCGGTCCCTGGAAATGGCACCAAAAAGATGTTTTCGACCCTAGAGACAACCTTGAGTTGTGAAAGACCAGTGCCTAGGACATCTTATATAGCAAGGAGCGTGTGATATAACAGGGAGAGTTATCAACAAAAGGCTCTCATGCTATCTCCTGTAAACAGGGAAGTTAACTTGAATGGGACCAAAACCTTCAGAAAAGGGACGCAAGGAAAGCAATACTACAGAGGCAAGGTGTGGAATTCTAATACAAATACATCAGACAATTCAGAGGTAGCTTACTATAAAGAGGGCCGGTTCAAAAATACCTCATAGAAATAAATAATCAGAAGGTGATTACTGCGTATGAAATATTGAGATAATACTAACTGTCATTGAGATGATATCCAGATACACAATATCACCATGTAATGGGCTTACTAATTTAAGAAGCCATACATGACAATAGTGTTTTAAAAATAACCTCCCAAAGAAGCTAATATAGCAGAAATATGGTTGAAGTGAAAAGTGAAACAGTATATCATGCCTGAGCCATATTTAAAGCGCTTGACTAGTTCAAGCATGGGTATCAACTAGGATAAATCCATACCAAAAACCAGTGAGCCACTCGCATTCCAGAACATGATACAAGAAAGGTGGATGAAACGAAATGAACAATTAAACTAACACACAAAGGGAGAAGTTACAAACTGTGAGACACCAAAGACCAGAATCCTCATTACAGATGGAACTCCTCCTCACTGAAACCCAACGGGCTCTGTGCATTCATATAAAAGTTCGACAAAAATGCATACAAAATTCTCTTACTGCCTAATTTTCTGAAAATTTGGAACCCTCAACAATCTGTTCCTAGGGATTCTTATAGGAGAAAAACTAGTAAAGGGAGTGGATGATGAACATTTAATTTGTCTCATTAAGACAGAATGGAAGAAGCATTCATGCCCATACTTCTTAATGACTCTGTAGTGATGTATGTACTCAGTTGCCTGCTTCGAGAGTCCTAGTCAAGTCGAGATTGACCTCAGATGTGTTCTTGAAGTCCTTTATGGTTGTTTGGAGCTCTACGCTAGCCTTATGGAATAAATGAACTAGGTGGAAAATATGCAAGGCCTACATGCTTCATAACTGCTGACTGATAGGCATAGAAACTTCAGTCAGTGTGTTCATTTGTTTAAGGGTTCGAGGAGGCATGGAGGCTTTAATGAGAATATGTACTGCCTGGAGAAAAACGTCCCGCAGATATTCAAACGTAGATATGGCTGTTGTGTGTGCTCTTTGGGTCTTCAAAATGTGTCTTTTATCCTTTGAATAGGGGATTAGGCTCTAAATATTCAATTAACAAGCCCAAATCCATTGACTCTATTTATTCTATTTCACTTGGCCTCTATTGTAATGGTCTCCCTGTGCTTTCAATCACAATGGCTTTAATTATGGAAAACCAAGTGAATTTATCACTCCTGTGAACCTTGCACAATACGATAAACTCATTAAGAAATCTAGGGAGTGGCGGAAGAATTGCTTTGAAGGCCTGCGAAGCGGTGGTGGCAATGGTGGAGAACAGGCGGAGAAATGATATTTAGCACGAACCATAAGGTTTAAACAAAGGAAAATGCACGAAAAAATATGAATGGGCTTGTATGGTGGGACTCAGCTAAGGGGGAGGGCGATTTACTATGAGCCGTTGGATCTCAGGAGGAGATCAACGACGAGGATTAAAGGATGAATTTTTGGAAAGGTTCGATGGAAGAAACATGGTAGAATACACGATGCAACATGGGCCGTCAATCTCATTTGAATGGACGGTCATGATTGGATTGAAGAATCACAATCAGGGGAGGCGGAGGGTGACACATTTAAAATTTGTGATTGGCGATGGTGCGATTGAGTGCTGGCAGTTGGATCCGGAGCCAGATCGATGAGGAATATTAAATTGGCAGGGTGAAGTTTGGTGCGATGAGTGGAAGGCGATGAGATCTGGGTCGTTGGATCTTGAGAGATCAACGACAGAGATCAAATCGGGGATCGCAATCGCAAAGGGCAGAGGGTGGCACCGTTAAGAACTTGTGATTGCGATGGAGTGATTAAACGCCAGTCGTCAGATCTGGTGGGGAGATCGACGGTTCAAAAATGATTGGAGGGGCGAAAGGGGAGGAGTGAAGGGCATGATACGATTAACGCCGGGCCGTCGGATCCTGAGAGATTGACGAATCAGATCGTGGAGGGGGTCTATGGAACCATACTACAATCACATTGGAAGTTTTTCGTATAACATAGAGATGTGCCTCCTGAAAGTTATGATTGCGATTAGCGCCTAGGCCTTAGTGCTTGGTCTTAGTGCTCGGGCACATGGAGGGGAAGTGGTTAAGGGGCTGGGCCGAAAGGGGCTAAGCCTTATATATGAAGAATATGGGTTTTTGGCTTGATTTCAATAGAATTTAAAGCCAAAAAGGGATAACGAGAGAGGGAAAAAGGGGCTAGTTGGCCAAACAAAGGGTATTTGTGAGGTTAAAAGAGGAATTGAATGATCAATGAGGGATTAATGAGGAATTAGGAGCGCGGAAAAATGGTGTTGAAACAAAGGATTAATGGGAATAAAACAAAGGAAATGGAGGCCTTTTGGGCATTTTTCTTCACAGAAATAGAAATGTTTTTTAATTGGAAACAGTAGTGGGATTCATCAAAGGAAAAAAGGGCATAAAGGGACTTCAAGGATGATGTTTTTTCAGTAGGAATGCATTCCTTGAAAGCTTAGAGACAGTTTGACCCCCTATTTTCTTGTCAAAAATTAATAGGGGGCTAACATTATCAATAGGAGTAGTTACTATTTCTTGGGAATAAGAAGCCCAAAGGGGAATTCCTCGACCATATCCTCAAAACAAACTTCTAGCTTGTGGCCTTACGAAGCTTCTAGTCATGGAAACTTCGTTTCTATTTTAAAAAATTGGCAAAAGAGTATCGGTGTGGGTCCGAAATTAACACAAAGCATCGATCGTAGTGGGTCCTAGTGCAAATCTTTGCTATTGACATGGGTCAGACACTGAGACAAAGCGCTAAACTTGAAAACTAGGTTTTTTTAGGGATCTTACAGAAAAGTTCTAAAGGGAGATGAATTGGAAGACTAAGTGTGGTTCAGGGGTATGTATTGCATGCATGGAAAGTACACAAGTTTCATTGTATGGGTCCTCTAGGATCAAGGAATGGGGAGTATACGTACGGTGAAAAACTGATGTGTAATAGATTCCCCCTAAAGTATGAAGTCAGAACATGAGTGAGGGGTGAAATGCTTTACAAGTACATGCAATGAACCATACGCTATCATTGGGAGACCTACAAATCAAGCCTAGATACATATACATAACTAGAATCTCTGATGAAAATACATGAATCAAGGTATGGATGCAGCCATCCGTAAAAGAGACCATGGTATGGTCACAACCATCCTTCCGAGATGGATCTCATATAGACTCATGGTATGGTTGCAGCCATCCATATGAAAGAAACATGTATCAAATCATGGAAAAAGCATATCTTCTTGCAACTTTGACTCTAGACAATAAAATCTAGGGTCTTGTGCTCTGTCATGACCCGATCGAGTACAATTTCGAAAAAGAGAATAAATGAGCTGAAGTCAAACATGCAGGAAAATTGCCTGATTACCAGTCAATGATGTAAACTGTTAGTGGGCACGAGAGAAACCACCAATGATGACAGTGGTACTCAAGGTACTACCAATACAATCCACATAATGTGAACAATGATCTGGAGTCAAACATTTGCTAAATCACTTGATCAAAGGCTAAAGATGAGAACCTATCATCGAATGAAAAGAACTTTCCATTAGGGCATGCAATCTCTAAGGTACCAGAAAGAGTCTCTATATCGACTTCCTGAATAATGATCTAAAATCGACAGGAAGTGATCCATCAAAGTTGGCCATAATGAATCCCACATCATCGACACAAAACAGATAATTTGATATGAGTGTTATCAAGACTCAAATAGAGGATCAAGAAATGTACAAACTATAGAAGGATTTTATCTTGAAAATATTAGCGACAAAACTCCAGAATTTGGAAGCATTTGACTCAAATAGTATCATAGGTCATGTTTACAATATTGGTAATCGAATGAGAGGCAAACGGATTTCCCAAATCCATGGACGCAAAGTGATAGAGTGAAGATATCACAACCCGACATGAACTGTAGATAAGTGGCATGTTCAAGAGTGACATACTGCCGACACAACTGTCGAATAACTTTGATTTTCCCCCACCATTTATGGTGAGTACCTATTTATTTTTACACAAGCTTCAAGAGGATAGCATATTCTTGTCATACAAGTTTTTCCTTTGGAGAAATCCATATTAGTACCTTTTATGAGCCCTAGGAAGGAGGAACTTGGTTACGTCATGGTGATTGTTTCCGATGTCATTTAGGTTTTAATGAGTCTGAAAAAGGAAGAACTTGATATATTTTCATGCTTAGATATTTTGAAAAGAAGCAGAAAAGAAAAATCTAGTAGGTCTCTTTTCGTAGGTAGTCTCATAGATCCGAAAATTTAGAAAAGTATGTGTGAGAGAACCTTTTAGTCGCGATAGGCAAAGGTATTCCTTTTTCATAAATAATCTATCCTAGCCTGAAAAAGGGGCAAACTTATACTAGGTAGATATCGTTTCACATCCTTTAACAAGTTCAAAATGACAAGAGTCTCAACAATCTTTTCAATTTATAAGAGCTAGAAAAGAGCTAAAAGTTAACTCCTCCTGGAGGAACGAGTGGTATTAAGGGTAGCAACTGGTTCTGGTGATGGTGGAACTGCTTGTAACAAGTAAAGTTCAAGAGGATGGCCAACAAGACCTCTCATTGCATTTTTTCCTGAGGAATTTGTAAAATAATCAAGTGACGGAGTATGATTGTCTAAGAAGATGGTGACGACGGAATGAGAAAACCAAGGCTCATCTGGAAAAATAGGCTGATAAAATGGCAATCAGGAGAGGTAAAATAAGAATGGTTTCATTTTTACACAAGATTGAAATCAAGAAACTCTGCTTGAAGGTGGTTTCATTTTTACACAAGCTTGAAACTGAAATAAACTATGCTTGAAATCAGTTTCATTTTTATACAAGCTTGAAATGGAAACAAACTATGCTTGAAATAATTTTGCATGCCCCTAGTATGATGACACAATTCGAGGAACATGCCCCCCAACTTCATGGCATTCACTTGAGTAGACTACTAATTACTAACAGGTGGATGGAATGAAGGTTCAATTACGAGATCAAGAGAAAGACATGACTGGGATTTCACGAGATCTAATAAAAAAATCGAATTGAAAAGGGAACCCGGTTCATTTTTAATGAGGTTGACATAGTAAAAGAACTATCCACATAAGAGCTTGTTTCATATTTTAAGGAGCTTGACACAAGAAAAATAACTATGCTCCGATGAGCTTGTTTCATTTTTTAAGGAGCTTGACACAAGAAAATGAATGCTTCTCGATAGAGCTTGTTTCATTTTTTAAGGAGCTTGATGCAAGAAAACAAACTATGCTCTATAAGATGATCATGGAAAATAATAAGTCATGGCTTCCAAGAGTTTCTCTATCTATGGGAGAATAACACTCTTGAAATAGGAATCCAATGCCCCTAGTACATAATTCACAACATCACTGACGACACTGTCACTGGATGTGAGCAAGGGATTGGTAGCCACATAATTGACTTGTAGCGGGTAAGGTATAACTGCCACGTAAAGAACAGGAAAGGATTATGGTAGACCATATGTCACATTAAGACCAAAGAACGAAAGTTGATAAATGGTAATGATATAACCTTCACGTGGAAAAAAAATCACGCGAAAGAGGGAAGAGATAAGTGCATCCATGGCACAAGCATACTCATGCCCCAGGAGTAAATTAAAATCCAAGGGGTCGTGGATAACCATCACGTCTATATAGACAATCTTTCCTCCCAAAGTAATAGGTAAATTCGGAAGGATCCCTAACAGCTGACTTGTTCCTTTTTTAAAAGCCAATAGATTTTGAGTAATAATCACAAGATGCGGAGAACCCAAAGCTTGCCATGTAGTTGAGGACAAAATACTAATGGAGGCACCTTCATCTATAATCATACCCGGTACAACCATATTGTAGGCCTATACAGTGATCTCAAAGGGCATGTAATAAGGAAGATGATATCCCATGAATCGACTCCAATCAAAGGAAGCAACCAAACCACCTAGAGGGGGTTCCATAAGAATAAGAGGATTATCCCCTTATGTTATGGGAGAAAAAAAACTATCCTCTTGTTGTAGCCCCTACAAAACCATCCAAAAAAGATCACCATTTCAAATTTTTGGAGCCCCTTAAAACCAAAGAGAAACTTTTAAGTCGCCAAGTCGCCAGGTCGCAAAGCTAAACTATTGATGAAAACCGCGACCTTGCGATCTTGCGACCCCAGGTCGCTAGGTCACAGATTACCAAGATTAACGCAAAGTGCGACCCAGCTACCTTGCAACCCACCAACCCCAGGTCGCCAGGTCGCCAGGTCGCTAAGTCGCAAATATACAATTTTAATGAAAAGTGCGACCCAGCGACCTTGCGACCCCGCGACCCCAGGTCGCCAGGTCGCAAGGTCGCAAGGTCACAAAACTATGGAATTAACTAATTTGCGACCCAGCGACCCGCATTTATTGCACGCATGTGCGACCTTCTATATAAGGGAGGTCGCCAGGTCGCATTTTACACATTCAGTGATTTGAAAGAAAACGCCTCTGACAGCTCGACTGGCGCGATTTTCCTGGGTAAGTTGCCATTTCCTCCTGCTGTTTCCATTATGAGCATTTCTTGCTAAACCCATGTCCCCTTAGGCCTTTAAATTTCCCTTTGTCTGTGCTTTTATATTTTTTGAGTGTTTTGTGAATCTGCTTTCTCCACAAATGTCCAACCTCACCACATTTCTGGTCCAAACTCTCGTAGCTTTGCCCCTTGCTCTTAAAACCATTCCTCAGCTCTGCCTGGACCCAGCCAGCTTATAAATCCCCAAGAGGAGGGAGAAAAGAAGACTCACGGCTGCGCGCGTGAAAACCCCCCCGGCAAGCCTTGTCGCGACCTGCGACCCAGCGACCTTGTCGCGAGGTCGCAAAGTCGCAATTTTCCAGATTTTTGGAATCTGCGACCCAGCGACCCGGCGACCTAGTCGCAAGGTCGCAAGGTCGCATTTTCCATTTTCTTTGGAGAATTGCAACCCAACGACCCAACGACCTGGTCGCAAGGTTGCAAGGTTGCGCCTGAACCTTTTTCTTGCAATCCGCGACCCAGTGACCCAGTAAACCAGTAACCCAGTTTAAAATGTGTCACAGCTAAATTTCATCACTAAAATATAATTGGTTTTATATCATCATGTCATTCTTATCTTGGGATTCCTTTATGAATTTGATGGGTGAACTTCAAGAAGACATAGAGTGCATACCTGTTTTATCAGATTCTAGTGACATGGTGCCCCCGCTATCTCGGAGGAAAGACAAGCAAGTGGTGGAAGAAATTGATGAGCTAGAAGTGGTGTCCCCACCCCCAATATACAGGGATACACTATGTACCTTTGCAAAAGATGACAGTATGTGATGGTACCAAGTGTATCATGAATTTGCCATACCGGAAGAGGAATTTCCAGAAGATCTCCCAGACCAAGAAATATACTTGGCAGTCAAGAAGTCCAAACTACATCTGGCAGGGGCGCATCCAGCCATATTTCCGTGTCCTGAGGTGATAGATTGGATCATACAAAAGACGGATCCTAAGAAGTTTTTGATCCGAGACAGCGAAGGTAGGGCTTTCGCTATGCTCGTAGGCGCGGATGCTCACCTCTACTACTCGTTGCCTCTCCCGGATGCGCATTTCACTCCAGAATGGGCTACTGCTCACGCTGTTTCGATAGTTGATACTATTAGACAATGGTGGGAGGAGCCCGAGAAGTTCAAGGTCAAGAAAGACCAAGAATACCCGGTGGCTAGCCTGAGGAAGGTTTACAAATTGGTTGCCGCCATGCTTTTCAGGCTTTACGGGCGCCCGGATTGCTCCACTTTCAGCAGTAGTTGGGCTACCATCATGGAGTATGTGACAACACATGGCACCCGTTTCAACTGGGCCGGCATACTGATGACTTCAATGAAGAACAACTTGAATGCGGCATTGGCCCTGGATGAAGGAATGCCTGCTGAATTTTACATGGCCTCTTACCTACTGGACGCTGTCTGCGCAAGAGTACACTTTGAGGGGTGGGCACACAATTGGGATTCCGAGCAGTCGCGTGCAATTCATCTGCAAATCAGGGTATTTTGGGAGTCCAAATAAAAACAGGATATGGATCAGATTTCCCAAGTATTTATTCCCTCTCTGTATAGACACTTATTTGGCCAAGACGCCCCTTGCATTTCTTGGCGGGCCAAGGAGACTCTAGTCAAAGTGGCGCACTGGTTCCCTTTCCCCGGGTATACCTTCATCTGAGTCTTTGGAACTTACAGGGCACCACATTCTATGCCTCGCTTTGTGATAGACAAAATGCTCATCCAGGAGGTATGCTTCCAGATTTCTCAAGGCTTCTCTAGCGTCCTGTCTAAAGGAAAAAAGATGCGATGGCCCACGCTACCCCTCACCATTGGCGCGTGCACAGTTAAAGACTTCAGGGAAGTAGCAGCGGAGGGAGAAGCAATGAAAATTTATCAGCTTGGGGCGCTAGAACACCGGACATATGACCCAGAGAGAATAGTTCCTGAACACTGCCTGAAAGCTAAATTCAAATGGACTTATCAGCATATTGAGCGCCCGGCAGAAGACGAGAGAAGGAACTGGTATAATGCTGAGAGACAATTTGCTCCGGGTGTAAACGTGGTCCAAGAAGATCCAGATGATCAGAGCCTAGAAGACAGAAGTCGTCAGGTAGGAGGTTCCTCTTCCTCCTTACGCAAGAAATCTCGGACTGACACAGGGCTTACTACATCTATCAAACAGAAAGAAGCAGAAGCAAAAGCCGAGCAAGAAAGGGAAAAGAAGATAAAAGAGGATGAGGAAGCACGCCAGAAGAGTGCAATGGCAACACAGAAGAAGAAGTAGGCCAAGGAGGCCAGGAAAGAAAAGGAGGAAAAGGAGGCACAAGCCGCAGCAGAATGGACACTCAAAGCAGAGCTGGATAAAGCAGAAGCTGAGCGCCAAAAAGAGGCCGAAAGGGCTGCTGCAGTTGAGCGGAAGAGGAAGGCCAAATTTGAAGCAACAGCAGAAGCTGAACGCCAGCAAAAGGAAGAAGAGGAAAAGAACACAGAAGAAAGGGAGGATGACATGCTGGAAGACATCGAGGTAAATCCCCTCGAGATACCCCTGGGTAGTACCAAGCTTTCTGATGTTAGATCCCCCCAGGGGAAAGAAGAGGATGTATTTGACCTCACCAGACTTACATTCGATCAATTCTCTTTCAAAATCCGGCAAGAGAAAAGAAGGTCACTGGCGCAAAGTCCCTCTGCCACATCCACGGTTGCAACAAGAAAATACATAGTCCTTGATATCAGGACTAATCCCATAATGATAGCATCGGCGGGTACTGCTTTCGCCGCAGCCACAGAAGAGAACGTAACCAGAATGAGTAGAGAAATAGTCTCTCTAAAAAACAGATTGCACGCAGCTGAACAGCGCGAGGAAAGAGCAAAGCAGGAAAAAGCAGAGTTGAGAGTAGAAGTGCAACAACTTCGAAACCAGGCTCCACCGGTAAATGAAGTCCCCCTGGCCATTTTCAAGGAGTGTGAAGTGTTGGAAGTAACCATGAGGCAGGTGTACAGAGAAATTTTCACCATCAAACAAACGGTCGCCCCGCTAGTAAAAGCACGAGCAGAAACCAAGCAAAGGCACGAGCAGCTCAGGGAGGCCTCATAGGCCTTAGACAGGATGATGGGCTGGACGGTACAATACCCGCAGGCACCTGAAAATTTGCCCAAGAGGGATTGGATTCATACACAGGATGCTAAGGTTCAGCTCCATATGGCAACATAATCCAAGGACAAACTGTCTAAAGACCTGGACAAAGTAATGTCTTCATACAACCACCTGATCAACGGTATCGACTCGATGCACACTTTGCACCATATTCCGTCGCTTGGGGCATTGGATGAAGAGAAAACCTCGGAACAAGTGGATCAGGACATCCAATTATTTTTGCAGCCTATCAAGTAAGTCGCTGCTGATCCCGAGCCCTCAGCATCTCAAGAACATCTGAGTAAGTTTATTGCCACTTCAGCGTGGATTTATACCAAGCTTTCCTCGCTGTCAAACCAGATCTCACAGAAAAGGGAAACCTTAGTACTAAATGCTTTGGAATGCATGCATCGTTTGAAGGAGGAGGTCCCTCTGGTTTCCCCCATAGCGGCAGAGTACTGGACATGGCAAAATTTTCTCAAAGAGAAATAGATTGACGCCCATGACATCAATATTGTGCATCCATCTCCACAGCCTGGTAGCAGCAAGTCATGAGCAGCAGTTAGAGCTAGGTCGCAGGTCGCACCACTCAGACAAGTCGCAGGTCGCACTATCTATCCAGGTCGCAAGTCGCACATACCAGACAGGTCGCAAGTCGCAACCTCTTCGAGGTCGCGAGGCAACTCAACAGACAGGCAGGCGAAAATTCGGGAAGCCCAAAGGGCAAGTTTTGTGCTATAAAACTCCCTACCGGGAAAGTGTAAAGGGATTTTCTTTTTGGAGACTCAAGAGCTACATTGTATTGTATTGAAAGACCATATTCTTAAGCATATGAATACGAATACTTGTTAAAACCCCTTTGTCGACTGATGTGTTTTGGCTGTGACAGCACTGTGTGTATTTTTTGGACAGTTTCAGAACATCTTATGATTAATGAAACTGCATTTCCACTAACATCATTTATGCATCATGTTTATCTATGTGTGTGTTAATGATGTCCAGTTTTACCGCTTTCTAAATGGATGTTAATACCTTTGTCTATGAGCATTTCGTTTTATCTTTCAGAAAGTAAGGAGGAATCTTGTCATTAAGAAATTTTCTTTTGTGGTAAGATACCTTGCCAGCATAACCCCAAAGACGTGCCGTTAACTGCACCTCTTCGGGCGTATATGTTTTATTCATTCTCTTGCTACGCATAGTGTTGTATACGTGTTCCATGCATCAATCATGTATTTTGTATCCTATGAATAAGTGTGTGCTCGCAGATTCAATCAGGTCCTTTTGAGACCAGAAGGTAAGGCATCTTAAGTGGTAGCCAGACCCACACCCCGGACAGGATCCCTACTCCGAACGGTTTAAGGTCTAATTGGGACTTTTTACCGGGGAGATCCCCTACTGTTGGCCGGACCAATTTTCCCGTCAACAGATTTGGGGCTAGAAGGAGCGCCTGATGGCAGCCTCCCATCATACAACGAACTTTCCATCACAAACTCCCCAAGGGGAGGTCATAGACAATGAAACTGTCCCTCCTCCTCTAGAAGATATTCCAGAGAGGAAGACTCAATATTATGAAATCACCAGGGCACAGTTGAGAGCCTTGCGCCCAGCTACCCGCGATCTAATCAGAAACTTACGATTTACTCCAATCATGGAATACCTTGCCCACACTAGGACCCCTCCCGAGAACATCACTCGGAATGGTTCCCTTGCAAGTACCATACCCGAGCTCGTAAATATCATGTTGGAAGACCTTGGCAAGGCTGTTGAGGAAGATGACCCGATTCTCCAAGAGGGCGAAGAATTTGGCGACACCGAACCTTTCCCCGACTCCCAGCATAACCAGACTCGGCAAAACAACAACCAGGAACACCCCCCACCCGGGGATGGTGAGGAAGACAGAGGCCGAGGGAATGTAGACGAGGGAAATAGGGTTTGTAGAAATGAAGGAGAAAGGAATAGGGCTCATAGAAATGAAGAAGAAGGAAATAGAGGCCAAGGAGCCGCGGGTAGAGGAGATAGGGGCCAAGGCCAAGGAAACCAAGCTCGCAACCGTCACCCAAACCTAATGAGGCCTCCTATCCACAACTTGGGATATCTTAGAGATTTTCTTCACCGTGGGAGACACCAAGACGAACACTCCCGTCATGAGTCAGAAGCATCGGTCTCAGGTTCATGAGGTGAATCTGAACATGAGTTTAGGCAACACCAGCGGGCTAGGAGAGTGCAACCCCTAGCCTGGATGGCTCAATCCCCATTAAATCTTCTGGGCCCACTCCAAGATCTGCCTAGGCATCCGGAGAAACACCTCCCCAAGTTTGACCCTGAGAAAGGCACCTTAGTTGAAGATCATATCAGCAGCTTCTATTTGTCTCTGCAAATCATGAGAGTCCAGTCCGATGATGTCGCATGTCGACTGTTTCCCCATACTCTCGAGAACAAAGCGGCCACATGGTACTGCTCTCTTCCCAGTGCCTCTATCACCTCATGGGACCAATTCCGTCACATGTTCCTGCAGAATTTTTCAGAAGATAAAACTCCGTCCATGCTTCTCACGGAATTGAGCACTATCAAGTGTCATAAAAAGTAGAAGGTTAAGGATTTTAACCAACGCTTCGCTACCATACTACAGAAATTTCCCACCAACCTGGCGTTGGATGACTCGATCACCATTGACTACTATACCAAGGCTCTCCTGAGGGATATTGCCTTTTTCGTCAAACATGAAGCCCGTGCTACCCTCATGGCTAATTATGAGGTTGTCCTCGCTGTGGAGAAAGGCATGCTTTCGATAGGGGCCATCGATCACGAAGGGAGAGATGATCACAAGTCTAACAAAAAAAGGGGTCAGTCCTCCACTCCTAAGACCAACGATAGGGATAAATATGCGTTTGATTTTGAAAGCATGGAAAAAACTCTTAAGCACTTAACGAATGAAGTCACTGACCTAAGGAGAAAGGGCACAGAAGCCACAACTAGCACTAAAGCACCCAAACCTTTCTTCAGAAAAAGTAATCCCAACACTAACAGACCTTCGTCTAACACAAATACTGCTCTCAATGTGGAAGAGATAGGGAAATATAACTTCTTTTCTTTCCACCAAGTTGCCCACTCTGAAAAAATGTGCCCTCAATGGATTGGCAGCATGACAACAGTAGTTAATCAACTTTTAGATGACCAAACTCCAGGGGATGTGACAGAGGATGATGTTTCAGATCACGATGAGGATCCGCCCTCGAACGAAGAACCAGGATCCTCTATCCTCGCTTTTGACATAATCCGAGGTGTGGACAACGTTACCTCCATTGATATCAACATGGCAGATACTCCCAAAGATCAGCCCGTGCGGAAATATAGTCTAAGGAGCAAAGGACCTATTCCCGAGCAATCCTATGAAGACAAGAAAAGGGCTTTCCTCAGGAAGATCCTGCCCCCAGGATGCGGAAAACAATCTGTCCCGGAGAAGCCCCCCAACAACACTACCCGAGCAAGTCAAAAGAGCAAGCTTCCGACAGAATCCTCTAAGACCTCCACCGAGCCTAGCCCTCAACCAGAGTCTAGCTATAAAATTGTTGAAGATATGAAGAAAACAAGAGAAAACATTTCTCTCTATGAGCTGGCCCGCATTACTAACCAAAAGGAGCTCATTCTAAAGGCTTTCGCAAACACTTCAGCTACAAAAACCGTGAGCAACACGTCCGCGCAAGCCGGCCCAGATGTACAGTCTATAGTAAACACCATCAATACCAACTCAAGAGGATCCACGCCTCCTTTCCTTTTGTCTTTCGAGATTTTTAACTTCAACGTCCACAGCTATCTAGTTGACTCCGGTGCCTCAACCAACGTCATGCCCCTATCCGTCTGTAAAAAGCTGAACATTCGCCCGGAGAAAACTGACGCAAAGATTATACAACTTGACAGATCACAAGTACCAGCCGTAGGAGAGTTGAACAATGTCATCATCCGCTTGTCGTCAGACTCTAGGGTCCATCAATGCATTGACATTGTGATTGTCGACATCCCGAAAGCATACGGCCTATTGCTTAGCAGGGACTGATCCAGCAAGTTACAAGGCTATTTCGCCACCGACTGGTCCCACTTGTGGCTTCCTTACAAGGGGCGGAATAATCAAATCAGGGTCGAAAGTGAACCTTATATGAAACACACCGTCACTGATTTGGATGCCGTTAATCGACCCATCAGCTTTGCACAAGAAGAACTTGGCATGTGCTTTTTGGAAGCAATATTCGGATGCTACCAACCCCCTCAGTCTTCCGTAGGCCCCGAAGTCCAATCTGAACTAGCACTTGTCACAGAGGAGCAAGTTATCCCTGACTCACCATCAGCAGGAACCCCTCCGCAACCTAGTACCCCGAAGGAGCCGGAAAGTGACATGTGGACCTTGTATTATGACGGTTCCAAGACCCATGACGGAGCCGGTGCTGGTTGCATATTGCTTGACCCACACAAGAATAAATACTTAATCTCATGCCGGCTACAGTTCCAGTGCACCAAAAATTCTGCTGAGTACGAGGCATTAATCCTCGGACTTAAGAAAGCGCTGGATTTGAAGGTAAAATGCTTACAGGTCATTGGAGATTCCGAGATTATCACCCGCCAGGTACGCAACACTATTCACTGTTTATCTCCACATTTAAAGGCGTATCAACAAGAGGTATGGCGATTGATTTCTGCTTTTGATGCATTTGGAATTAAATCTGTTCTTAGAATGCACAATGTAGCAGCTGATACTCTGGCTAATGCTGCTGCTAGATTTACCCCCTTAAGGGACGGGTTTTCTATTGAAATTATATATAGACCCTCCGTGCCAGACAACATTACTAACTTACACGTCTTTGATGATGATCAACAGGTACTAGAGTTTATGTGTAACTCAAAAACATTCAAAGATGCTGCAATAGATGAAGATGATCACGACCAAGCTGTGCAGGAAGAGTATGAGAAACACAGAGGGAACCCCATGCCAAAGGGAGTAGTGTCACTTGAGAAACTCTTCGATCTGCAGAGCCGTTTTCGAGGGCCCCCGAATACCAAAGTGCAAAGCTCCATCTTGGCCCATCGACAAGTGAATTTGGGATCATAAGATAATCCTAAGTTCGTCAACCTTGGGAAAGATTGCACCACCCAGGAGGCGCAGGCTTTCACCCAACTATTTCGAAAGTATCGTGACGTATTTGCTTGGACATATGATGACTTACGTACGTATGATACTCGAATTATCTAGCATGTTATACCCATGAAGGAAGGTGCAAAAACGTTCCAGCAAAAGCTCAGAAAAGTACATCCTACTCTGGAACCATTGATTCTGAAAGAACTCAAGAAGCTCTTGGATGCACGAATTATTTTCAAAATCCGTCACTCCACATGGGTGTCAAATTTGGTACCCGTACGAAAGAAGTCTGGCGAGATCCGTTTGTGCGTAGATTTCCGCAATCTGAATCGTGCCTCAAGCAAAGACAACTATCCGGTGCCACCCATGGAACAGATATTACAAGCCGTGTCTGGATCCGAAATGTTCTCCCTATTAGACGGTTTCTCCGGCTACAACCATGTGCTGGTAGCTGAACTAGATAGATTGAAGACCACTTTTCGAACCAAGTGGGGAACTTTCGCATTCAGATGTATGCCTTTTGGATTAATCAACGCAGGGGCAAATTTCCAAAGAGCCATGGATACAGCCTTCAGGGGGCTGATAGGCCAAAGTGTGGTGGTCTACTTAGATGATGTCACTGTGTTTTCAAAACACCGGGGTGACCATATACGCCACCTCAGGCAAATTTTTGAAAGATGTAGAAAGTATGGAATTTCACTTAACCCAAAGAAGAGCGTTTTTGCTGTGGCAGAAGGAAATTGGCTAGGCCATATCATAACTAAACAAGGTATTATCTTTGATCCGGAATGGGTGAAAGCCATTGCTCAAATTCCTCCTCCCAGGAGTAAAAAAACGATGCAATCTTTCTTGGGGAAGATCAATTTCGTACGAAAATTTATATCAGATTTCGCACAGATAGTCAAGCCATTACAAGGAATGATAAAAAATAATGCTATGTTCCAATGGAACCTACCGGAAAGGGAGGCCTTTGACAAAATCAAGCAAGCTATAGCCGAAGCTCCCTCCCTACAAAGTCTAGATTTTGGCAAATATTTTATCCTATATACTTTTGCTTCAGATTCCTCACTTGCGGCCGTCCTTACGTAGAAAGTTGGCAACAACGATGAACGGCCCATCTCTTTCATGAGTACTGGTCTGCAAGGAGCTAAGTTGAATTACCCAGAAATCGAGAAACAAGCCTATGCGGTCTACAAGGCGGTAAAACATTTTAGGCCCTACATCTTGAAAAATCATGTCACAGTTTTTGTCCCACACCCAGCAGTCCGCTCACTTTTCGTGCAGCAAGAGCTAGGCGAAAGGCGGGGAAACTGGGTGGCGTGTTTGCAAGAATACGATTTAGAGTTTAAACCGGCACACACCGTTAAAGGATAGGGCTTATGCCAAATGGCCGTGGAGGCTGCAAGTGCTCATGAAATTGAAGAGGAATGTTGGGAACAAGAGATTGACATGTATCAAAGCGACCATGTGTCTCAGCAGGGTAACCCTTCTTGGTATTCTGACATTTCAAGATATTTGGCCCAAGGCACCATGGACCCTGCTCTTACTGCTTGGCAGAAACGCGCAATAAGACTAAAAGCCGCATCTCACCAACTGATCCAAGGCAATTTGTTCAAGAAACACCACGATGGGGTCCTGTTACACTGCGTGGAAACCGACAAAGCGCAGAAGATCTTAACTGAGCTGCATGACGGACTAGCTGGAGGTCATTTTGCCGGAGATACTACTGCACATAAAATAATGCATGCAGGATACTATTGGCCTACTCTTTTTAGAGATGCGCATGCATATGTTCGGAAATTCATTCAGTGCCAGAAGTTCGCCAACCGAGAAGCACGGCCAACCGCCCCCTTACTCTCAGTAGCAGTAGAGGAACCTTTCCAACAATGGGGTTTGGATGTAATTGGTGAAATCACACCTCACTCTTCTAAACAACATCGATATATCCTTACAGCTACTGATTACTTCACTAGGTGGGTCGAAGCAACACCTTTACACCGAATCAATGATCAGGAGGTAATAGAATTCCTCACGCATTCCATCATTACCAGGTTTGGCGTTCCAACTTCTCTAGTTTTCGATAATGCGACTTATTTCTCATCTTTTAAATTATATGATTTTGCGCTGGAAAATGGTATTATTCTGAAACATTCTGCAAATTACTATCCCCAGGGAAATGGATTAGCTGAGTCCACTAACAAGAATCTTATCCGTATTATCAAGAAGACTCTGCTATCCCACCAGCGCAACTGGCACAATGCCCTTCACAATGCACTATGGGCTGACTGTATCACTCCCAAGGCCTCTTTGGGCACCTCCCCATTTTTCCTCGTGTATGGAAAAGAGGTTGTTCTCCCTCCTCATTTATCTCTCCCGGCCCTCCAACTGTCCCAAGAATGTCATGGTACCCCGTGCCCCACCTTACAAACTCGAATCGACACCTTGCTGAAATTGGAGGAAGAAAGGCAAAAGACCCGGGAAAAGTTTGCCATCCATCAGAGCCGAATCAAAAGATGGTTTGATAAAAAGTCCGCAGGGAACAAAATTTTTGAAGTAGGAGACCTGGTCCTCAAGTGGGATAAAGCCCATGAAGAAAAGGGGAAGCATTCCAAGTTCCAAGCAATTTGGACAGGCCCTTTCCAAATTAATGAGAAGATAGGATCCCACACATTTAGATTGCAAACCCTTGATGGACGAGTCGAGGTCCTCCCGGTAAATGGGCATGACCTCAAACACTATTTCACCTAGCTACCCTTATAGGGCTACATTATCCTTGTACTATAGTTTCTTCTCTCGTGCTAGTAAAAAATAAAAAATAAAAAAAAAAATAAAATAATAAAATAAAATAAAATAAAATATAGTAATAAAATCTTTTGAGGAAGGATTTGTTAGAGCCACGCAATTGGCACACTGCAACAGGTTCTATACTGATGGAAAGTCCTTTCCTATAGACTCAAAGGCGGAAAAAGCTGGCTTGTTCTCTGCACCTAAAGGCAGCATATCACCGAACTCGAGGCATTAAGCGGGAAGCTTACCTCGCCAGTCTGAGAGGGCGTCCGCAAAAGAAAATGCAGTGTAGTGGTAACTAGACCAGAAGGGAAAAGAGGCACTTTATGCTACGACAAGGTATCTGGGAAAAACCAAAGTCCTCATACCAGACCAGGAACAACCTCTCTGCAAGCAAAATAAGTCGGGATCCCTCATCCGCCCAGGCTAAATTGCCATCTCAAATAAGTGCCACGAGCACATCTAAATAAGTGCCTCAGGCACATTCAAAATAAGTGCAATAGCACACTAATAAAGGGTAAAGGATTGAGAAAGGATTCCTACGCAGAGAGGTGATGTAACGACTCCGTCGGGGTACTGACCAGGCTCGCTGGCAGCGGAGCAACGTTTACGATTCCTAGGCAGTGAATTCGCCGGGACCGAGAGGTTCGCTGGCAGCGGAGCAACACAATGAGGACAAAATAATCGTACCAGACCCTGTGGCCGCTTGGAGTTCTCCAACCCTTCCAGTCCGGAGACCTGAAGAAATGAATTTGGTTGAACGGCGCCCAAATAGGCCAGATTGAGCAACCCAGCAAGGTGCCAAAGGTTAGGAAATGTCAACCACAAGGTAAAAGAAAACAGTCAGCATAGGCCCCTCCCTCCCCTCGCCAAGACTAACCATCAGCAGAGACTCTGAGTTCGTCCAATAAATCGCCATTTGTTGTAGCCCCTACAACACCCTCCAAAAAGATCACCATTTCAAATTTTTGGAGCCCCTTAAAACTAAAGAGAAACTATTAAGTTGCCAAGTCACCAAGTCGCCAAGTCGCAAAGTTAAACTATTGATGAAAACCACGACCCCGCGACCCCAGGTCGCCAGGTCGCAAGGTTGAAAATCCCCAACTTTAACGAAAAGTGCGACCCAGCGACCTTGCGACCCAGCGACCCCAGGTCGCCAGGTCGCCAGGTTGCTAAGTCGCAAATATACAATTTTAATGAAAAGTGCGACCCAGCGACCCCAGGTCGCAAGGTCGCAAAACTCTGGAATTAATAGATTTGCAACCCAGCGACCCGCATTAATTGCCCACACGTGCGACCTTCTATATAAGGGAGGTCGCCAGGTCGCATTTTACACATTCAGCGATTTGAAAGAAAATGCCTCTGACAGCTCGACTGGCGCGATTTTCCCGGGTAAGTTGCCATTTCCTCCTGCTTTTTCCATTATGAGCATTTCTTGCCAAACCCATGTCCCCTTAGGCCTTTAAATTTCCCTTTGTCTGAGCTTTTATATTTTTTGAGTGTTTTGTGAATCTGCTTTCTCCACAAATGTCCAACCTCACCACATTTCTGGTTCAAACTCTCATAGCTTTGCCCCTTGCTCTTAAAACCATTCCTCAACTCTGCCTGGACCCAGCCACCTTATAAATCCTCAAGAAGAGGGAGAAAAGAAAACTCACGGCCACGCGTGCGCAAAACCCCCCCGGCAAGCCTTATCGCGACCTGCGACCCAGCGACCTAGTCGCGAGGTCGCAAAGTCGCATTTTTCCAGATTTCTGGAATCTGCGACCCAGCGACCCAGCGACCTAGTCGCGAGGTCGCAAGGTCGCATTTTCCAATTTTTCGGAGAGTTGCGACCCAGTGACCCAGCGACCTGGTCGCGAGGTCGCAAGGTCGTGCCTGGACCTTTTCTTGCAATCCGCGACCCAGCGACCCAGTAAACCAGTAACCCAGTTTTACATGTGTCACAGCTAAATTAAATCACTAAACTGTAACTGGTTTTATATCATCATGTCGTTCTTATCTTGGGATTCCTTTATGAATTTGACAGGTGAACTTCAAGAAGACATAGAGTGCATACCTGTTTTATCAGATTCTAGTGACATGGCACCCCCGCTATCTCGGAGGAAGGACAAGCAAGTAGTGGAAGAAATTGATGAGCTGGACGTGGTGTCCCCACCCCCAATATACAGGGATACACTATGTACCTTTGCAAAAGAAGACAGTATGCGATGGTACCAAGTGTATCATGAGTTCGCCATACCGGAAGAGGAATTTCCAGAAGATCTCCTAGACCGGGAAATATACTTGGCAGTCAAGAAGTCCAAACTACATCTGGCAGGGGCGCATCCAGCCATATTTCCATGTCCAGAGGTTATAGATTGGATCATACAAAAGACGGATCCCAAGAATTTTGTGATCCGAGACAGCGAAGGCAGGGCTTTCGCTACGCTCGTAGGCGCGGATGCTCACCTCTACTACTCGTTGCCTCGCCCGGATGAGCATTTCACTCCAGAATGGGCTACTGCCCACGCTGTTCTGATAGTTGATACTATTAGACAATGGTGGGAGGAGCCCGAGAAGTTCAAGGTCAAGAAAGACCAAGAATACCCGGTGGCTAGCCTGAGGAAGGTTTATAAATTGGTTGCCGCCATGCTTTGCAGGCTTTACGGGCGCCCGGATTGCTCCACTTTCAGCGGTAGTTGGGCTACCATCATGGAGTATGTGACAACACATGGCACCCGTTTCAACTGGGCCGGCATATTGATGACTTCGATGCAGACCAACTTGAACGCGGCATTGGCCCCGGATGAAGGAACGCCTGCCGAATTTTACATGGCCTCTTACCTACTGGATGTTGTCTGCGCAAGAGTACACTTCGAGGGATGGGCACACAACTGGGATTCCGAGCAGTCGCGTGCAATTCATCTGCAACTCAAGGTATTTTGGGAGTCCAAATACAAACAGGATATAGATCAGATCTCCCAAGTGTTTATTCCCTCTCTATATAGACACTTATTTGGCCAAGACGCCCCCTGCATGTCTTGGCGGGCCAAGGAGACTCTAGTCAAAGTGGCACACTGGTTCCCTTTCCCCGGGTATACCTTCATCCGAGTCTTTGGAACTTACAGGGCACCACATGCTATGCCTCGCTTTGTGACAGACAAAATGCTCATCCAGGAGGTATGCTTCCAGATGTCTCAAGGCTTCTCCAGCGTCCTGTCTAAAGGAAAAAAGAAGTTGTGGCCCACGCTACCCCTCACCATTGGCGCGTGCACAGTTAAAGACTTCAGGGAAGTAGCAGCGGAGGGAGAAGCAATGAAAAGTTATCAGCTTGGGGCGCTAGAACACTAGACATATGACCCAGAGAGAATAGTTCCTGAACACTGCCTGAAAGCTAAATTCAAATGGACTTATCAGCATATTGAGCGCCCGACAGAAGACGAGAGAAGGAACTGGTATAATTCTGAGAGACAATTTGCTCCGGGTGTAAACGTGGTCCAAGAAGATCCAGATGATCAGAGCCTAGAAGACAGAAGTCGTCAGGTAGGAGGTTCCTCTTCCTCTTTACCCAAGAAATATCAGACCGACACAGGGCTTACTACATCTATCAAACAGAAAGAAGCAGAAGCAAAAGCCGAGCAAGAAAGGGAAAAGAAGATAAAAGAGGATGAGGAAGCACGCCAGAAGAGTGCAGCGGAAACACAGAAGAAGAAGCAGGCCAAGGAGGCCAGGAAAGAAAAGGAGGAAAAGGAGGCACAAGCCGCAGCAGAACGGGCACTCAAAGCAGAGCTGGATAAAGCAGAAGCTGAGCGCCAAAAGGAGGCCGAAAGGGCTGCTGCAGTTGAGCGGAAGAGGAAGGCCGAATTTGAAGCAGCAGCAGAAGCTGAACGCTGGCCAAAGGAAGAAGAGGAAAAGAACACAGAAGAAAGGGAGGATGACATGCTGGAAGACATCGAGGTAAATCCCCTCGAGATACCCCTGGGCAGTACCAAGATTTCTGATGTTAGATCCCCCCAGGGGCAAGAAGAGGATGTATTTGAACTCACCAGACTTACATTCGATCAATTCTCTTTCAAAATCCGGTAAGAGAAAAGAAGTTCATTGGCGCAAAGTCCCTCTGCCACATCCATGGTTGCAACAGGCAAAGACATAGTCCTTGATACTAGGACTAATCCCGTAATGATAGCATCGGCGGTTACTGCTTTCGCCGCAGCCACAGAAGAGAACGTAACTAGAATGAGTAGAGAAATAGTCTCTCTACAAACGTATTCCACGCATGAACAACATGAAAAGAGCAAGAGCAGAAAAGGTAGTTGAGAGCGTATGTGAAGTGTTGGAAGTAACCATGAGGCAGGTGTATGGAGAAATGTTCACCATCAAACAAACAGTCGCCCCACTGGTAAGAGCACGAGCAGAAACCAAGCAAAAGCACAAGCAGCTCAGGGAGGCCTCACAGGCCTTAGACAGGATGATGGGCTAGACAGTACAATACCCTCAGGCACCTGAAAATTTTCCCAAGAGGGATTGGATTCATACACAGTATGCTAAGGTTCAGCTCCGTATGGCAATACAATCTAAGGACAAACTGTCTAAGGACCTGGACAAAGTGATGTCTTCATACAACCACCTGATCAGCGGTATCGACTCGATGCACACTTTGCACCACATTCCGTCGCTTGGGGCATTGGATGAAGAGAAAACCTAGGAACAAGTGGATCAGGACATCCAGCCATTTTTGCAGCCTATCAAGCAAGTTGCTGCTGCTCCCGAGCCCTCAGCATCTCAAGAACATCTGAGTTAGTTTATTGCCACTCCAGCGCGGATTTATACCAAGCTTGCCTCGCTTTCAAACCAGATCTCACATAAAAGGGAAACCTTAGTACCAAATGCTTTGGAATGCATGCATCGGTTGAAGGAGGAGGTCCCTCTGTTTTTCCCCATAGCGGCAGAGTACCGGACATGGCAAGATTTTCTCAAGGAGCAACAGATTGACGCCCCTGACATCAACATTGCGCGTCCATCTCCACTTCGCCCGCAGCGCGAAGTCATGAGCAACAGCTAGAGCTAGGCTTGTGTCGCACCACCAGCATGTTGCAGGTCGCATCGTCTATCCGTGTCGGCAAGTCGACACATCGGCATAGAACATAAGTCGCAACCTCTTCAAGGTTGCGAGGCAACTCAACAGACAGGTAGGCGAAAAGTCGGGAAGCCCAAAGGGCAAGTTTTGTGCTATAAAACTCCCTACGGGGAAAGTGTAAAGGGCTTTTCTTGTTGGAGATCAAGGAGCTACATTGCATTATATTGAAAGATCATATTCTTAGGCATATGAATATGAATACTTGTTAAAACCCCTTTGTCGGATGATGTGTTTTGCTGTGACAACACTGTGTGTATTTCTTGAACAGTTTCAGAACATCCTATGATTAATGAAACTGCATTTTCGATAACATTATTCATACATCATGTTTATCTATGCTTGTGTTAATGATGTTCAGTTTTTATCGCTTTCTAAATGGATGTTAATACCTTTGTCTATTAGCATTTTGTTTTATCTTTCAGGAAGTAAAGAGGAATCTTGCCATTAAGAACTATTTCTTCTATGGTCAGATACCTTGCAAGCATAACCCTAAAGACGTGCCGTTAACTGCATCTCTTCGGGCGTATATGTTTTATTTATTCTCTTGCTACGCATAGTGTTGTGGACATGTTCAATGCATCAATCATGTATTTTGTATCCTATGAATAAGTGTGTGCCCGCAGATTCAATCAGGTTCTTTTGAGACTGGAAGGGAAGGCGTCTTAAGCGGTAGTCAGACCCACACCCCGGATGGGATCCCTACTCCAAATGGTTTAAGGTCTAATTGGGACTTTTTACCGGGGAGATCCCCTACTGTTGGCCAGACCAATTTTCCCGTCAACACCTCCTAAACTCTAAGAATGAGAGGAGGAGGATCACTTTCTGGAATTGTGGGGAGAGGAGTGAGAGGACCACCCTCTTGAATCATGGAAACAAGAGGATCATCCTCCGATCCTAGGGAATCAAATGAAACAAAAAGAACCTGATTGGGATGAGACCCACTCTCGACACAAAATACCTGGTGAATTGTAGGTGGAACCGGGTCGTCCTTCTTCTCAACCAATGATTGGTCGGAAATGGACTTGGGAGACTAACTTTCAGAGAGAGTGGAATTGACTGGAGATGAATCATGATCAATGGGTTGATCAACTATTGGAGGACTCGAAGAAATCTTCCGGTAACTGACAGGAAGACAGGACTCAAAAGCCGAAAGGGTATCCAATACCTTAGAAGCTTCATCCATATAAGGACAGAGGTGAATGGGATGGTTCCCTTCACACAACCTACAGGGAAATTTGATATTACCCTGTTTCTTACGAGTCTCATTATCTTTAGTTGAAGGCTCATCATCAGCATGATGCCTAGAGGTTGATGATGAAGGATGAATCAAACCAACAGACCACACTTCCAGAACCTTGGGAATACCAGGGCAATCACGAAGAAGGTGGTCACCCTCACATATCTTGCAATGGAATTTTACTCTGCGAGATAGAGTGGGAGGTTTATGGGCCCTCAAATAATGGGAAAAGAGCTTATCCTTTGGAGTAGTTCCTATTTCTTAGGAACAAGAAGCCCAAAGGGGAATTTCTCGACCATATCCTCAAAAAAAACTTCCAGCTCGCTGCCTCGCGAAGTTTCTAGTCGTGGAAACTTCGTTTCTATTTTTAAAACTTTCCAAAAGAGGACTGGCAGGGTCCGACATTAAGACATAGCTTCAATTGGCGCGGGTCTTAGTGCAAATATCTGCTATCGGCGCAAGTCAGACACTGAGACAAAGCGCTGACCTTGAAAACTAGGTTTTTATAAGGATCTTCCATAAAAGTTGTAAAGGGAGATGAATTGGCAGACAAAGTGTGGTTCAGGGGTATATATTACATTCTTCAAAAGTACACAAGGGTCATTGTATGGGTCCTCCAGGATCAAGGAACGGGGCACATGTAATGGTGACAAATTGATGTTTAACAATAGGTAACTGACTTAGCCACCTTGTATACCATGATACAGTGAACACAACATTCAGGAATATTGGTTTCCGTACATTAAGTCCTTAGTTCACCAAGGTGTATATTGTAGGTCACAGTTTCTTGGTAATACTTTAAGCCTAGATTACCCTCTTTGTGATTATTTTTGTGATAATTTCTAGAATTTATTAATCATTCATGGAAAAATTAAATCCCCACCGTCGGCTCTAAAATAAAAATAAGCCTTCCACCAAAGGCTACTCCTGGTCATCGTCAAAATCATGAGAAGACGCAAAATACTGAATCGGGACCTTTGGGAACTACTTCTAGCCCTCCTCTTGGTATTGATTTGCCAAAATCATATGTCCCTTTGAGTTTCGAGCCCGAGATTACATCTACTCTTGATAGTGACACTGACACAATTGAAACATAAGTCCCTGAAACAAATTTACTTGAGGTTATTGGATCAGACTTTCCCGAGTTAGACACATTGATTCTTGAGGTTGTTGAACCTGAGGAGCCTTAGCCATATTTACCTGTTACTTTAAGACCTTCCTCTTCTCTTCCTTTCTCTCAGATAGAACCTACTTGGAACTGACAGCGAACCTCTTCCATATGGACTTGTGAGTATCGAGGAGATACCACACGAAGAGCCTCTTCCATATACTCTTGTTCGTTGGGGTGGACTCCATTTTTATCATAATGATCCTCTTCCTCCTCTTCATAATCTATCACAAACTCATTTACCTCATTATTTGGACTCACCTGCAAATACCTAGTGGAAATACTCATCGGGTTGATACATCAAATGTTTCTACCTCATCTATGATTGTGACATCACCAGAAACACATTTTTATGGTGCCTGATTCATCCCACCTGGTTACGAGACTTTATCTGGTACCTTCTGCAACTTCCAATCCTTTGACCTCTCCCATGTCATCTAATTCAGGAATTACATCTGGTACTTCTCTTATGAATGCCACTCATCATGCTCCTTCTCCTCCACATACGCCTATGAATAAAAAACAGACTAGCCCTTATGTTGGTGGGAAAGACTATCTTCAACAACCTAGCTCTCCTTATGTTGGATATGCTCCATTTGTATCGCACCTTCCTCAATCATCCCCTCCTCCTTTGCAAGGGGGGAAACTAGTTGTTGGTATAAATCACGTTGGTAATAAAACTTATTACAATTATCCTTATCCTAGGATGGATTTTAGTGTTTGGAAACCTAATTTTCCCATCCAACCTAATTCATTTTGGAACTAATTGTTGAATCCTCAACTTGAGTCATATTCATCTCAAATTCCTATCCATCCATATGTACCTCAAAAATCATAAATACATGTAAACCAACCTTTATATTATTTTCTTGCATTGCAAACTATTCTGTCGGTATCTAATGCCTCTGAAGTTCCACTTACCCAACCTTTATAAGGTAACTTATAGTTCGAACCGATTGGGAAAGGTACTCCTAAAATTTCAATAAGAAAAAATGTGTATTGTCTGGTGCAATCCCAATCAGACCCACCTTATACTAGAATAGACCATAGGGCCACGGTATAGATTCGAGCACAACATTCCTCCAGTTCCTTTTTAGGGTAATACATCCAAACCAAGCCATTTTAGCCTTTATAGGGTTATCCTAGAGCTGGTCAACAAGGTTACATGATTGATGCTTACCATAACCCTCCTTATTATGATGCCTAGGTTCCTCCTTATCATAATCCTCCTTATCCATGAACACAAGTATCTATTGCTCATGCTATACATTATTATAAAATTTATCCTTCACTGGATTTCAACTAACAGTTACCTTTTGTGGTGAATATCAAGTTTCTATATTTGACTCCACTTACCAACGATCCCATTGCTCATTCGTCTTAGTGACTGATAATTCCCACCAAATTACATTTTGATATCCCAAAATTCAATGGGAATCCTGGAGAATACCCATCAAACCATGTCATGATGTATAATTTTTTGTGTTCTTTGAACTCCCTTAATGATGATTCCAAATGATTATGTATTTTCTAGCGTACTCTGAAAGGTAGTGCAACTAAATGGTACATTTAGTTACCTAGAGCTTTGTTTCACAATTTCACTTCATTATCTACCACCTTCCTCATGCATTTGTAGTTACCCATCTGGTATGAAACTAGAACGAAACTTCTGACCAAATTTAAACAATCTAAAGCCACTCACATTTCAGATCACATTCATGAGTGGTGGCATCATCCCTAGTTGGTGAAGACCTTTATTTTGGATCAATTGTTAGTGAAATGGTTCATTAAATAAATTTTTCCATCTATCAAAGAGGATGTAGCCAAAGACATAGTATTTAGTGAAGAATAAGTAATTGCTCGTGCTCAGTATTTGGACCTCATCTATACCCAATTTGGCATTCTCTATGAAAATATACCAGATGCTCTAATACCTTCAAAATTCGTTTGTTCCAATATTAGTAAAAAATCTCATGATGCAGATGGCATCATTGGTTATGCCAGTTCGCAGAATGTGAGAAAAATATCTAGTGCTGCTCTCATTATTTCTCCCCAAACCTCTTCATCCAATCCTCTTGGGGATTTTTATTTTGAGATAAATTCCCTTTCACCTAATAAAGGACAACCTCAAAAAAAAATATGAACTAAGAATAAATCAAAAGGAAAAAAGAAGAAATATTCTTCACCACATGATAAACAAAAAAAGAAATCCTCTATTTAGAAATGAAAGCCTCGCTACCCATGCTTGATTTGAAACGAAGATAAATTTACTCATGATTATCCTCATTGCATGGAAGTGAATCAATTTCTGAAATCCTCCACTTCTCTTGCTGTGTTGATCAAATCGTTTCACAATCAGGAGACCCATATGGTATCTCTAGTCCCATATTCCTCTAACAAGGTTTTGATGCTTTCCTCCACGAAGCATAGATCTAATGTTATGGTGGCTACTTGGAACATGGACTATGATAATGGGAATCTTCCGAATTTTCATACTACTGATTAACCTGCCAGTTAGGAATCACCTCCACATGATCCTCCTCCACCTTCGATTCCTACAGAATTAAAGAGTAAGCCTCCCAAGGGAGTTATTCATAAGTCAGGTTTTAACCCTAACGTAGTTGAAGACTTGGCTCAGTCTCCATCAACTATTTCAACTCTCAAGTTGGTACGAAAGTGTCCTACCCGAAAAACGCTTTAATTTGTACTATAATATGTGTTAATCCTTTGGAATCCAACTGTTGTCGTTTTCAATCATGAGAACTATTCTTCTTGACTCCCAACTCAATTTGATTTTATGATCTAGGTTATCCTCGAGGGTAAAAATGTTCATCGTTGAATTATGGACAAAGGAGCCTCGACATCTATCATGTCCTTGTCTTGCTAGAAGGTGATTGGTTCTACTCAACTGAGTCAATAATCAACCAAATTGAATGTTTTTAATGAAAAAACATATAGACCATGTGCTATTTTGAATTCCTTACAAGTATAATTAGGGGGGGGAAAGGTATCTATAGAGGTTGAAGTAATTGAAATACTCTTGATTATAACCTTCTATTCGGTCGCACCTGGGTATACGCTATGATCATTGTCCTTCCAAATTATTTACAATTATTTCCTTCAGTCATAAGGGAGAAATTTTGGTGATCGACCAACTCACCTTCTTCTCCTTTGATTCTCATGTTACAATACGTTTCCCTCTTGTAGGGGAAGTCCTACACTCGTACCGTCATGTCGAGGTTAGCCTGCTTAATGATTCCTCACTTATGGGAACCTTTCCACTCTCTCCTCCCTCCTTTCATGGTAGCTCAACTTCAATTGTTTATATCATTATGATATCATATTATACTATCCAAACTGATTCATGGATAATAACAGATGAAACTAACAACAAAAATTTTTGTGACTGAATGTCGTTTATCCCTATTGAACTTGATTACGAAGCTATCTTTTCAGCTTGCATGACTCATACATTTTTCTTGATCAATTGGTTCGATTAATAATTGGATTATGACACATCTTCTGATCCATTCTATCATGTTTTTTATACTGATTAGAGCATCCTCAATATCACGATGCCAGATGATGCATAATGGGATGATCATCACCATACTTGCTCCTTAGCATATTTCATTGAGTGTAATCTCAGTGATGTATATCTACCTAATTTCATCAAATATTTTATGAGTTTTGTTTCTTTCCATGAAGTTGATTATAGGAGGAATCTTTAGAATATAAAAGAGATGATACCTCATGACATTTTTATTAAAATAGGTGTTGTAAAAAATATATACACCGGTGTGTCTTCTATTTTTTTTTAAATAGGTGTTGAAATGATTGTGTTTTTTATGCATCAGTTCTAGTTGAATTCTTGGTTTTGTTATTTCAAAACATGGAATTCCTATTGATCCTTTGAAATTGCATGGAATCATCAACCTTCCTACAACTTCTTCACTCATTTAGCTTCAACGACTTCAAGGGAAATGTAACTTTCTACGACTGTTGATCCCTAATTCTACTGAATTTACCGAAGGATTCACTATCCTACTTAAGAATGGGGTTCCCTTCCATTGGGACAATAGAACTCAGAAATTTTTTGATTCCTTGAAATATGTATTGGTTCATACATGTATATTGTATTCCCTTGATTACCAACACAACTGTTTCCTCTATTTGGTTTCTTCCATTTCTACTATAGCATTGGTATTTGTCCAAGAACACAATTTAGGAAAAGAACACTCCATATATTACCCAAGTCAAAATCTCAATGATATCGGGATTAGGTATAATCATGTACAAAATTTGGCTTTGGCGGCTATTCAAGTCATCCAAAGGTTTTGAAATTACATTTTGTTCCAAAAAAATATAGTTGTTTTAGATTGCAACAGTAGGACATACAATTTTTAATGTCAACTTTTGGGGATAAAATACTCTAAATTGATCATCATACTGCAAGAGTTTGACATGGAATTCATCAAATCCAAATCAAATAAATCCTTGGTTTTCGATGAGCTTATGTGCAACCTTCCTTCCCTTGATTCTGAATCAACATTTGACGATTCTATCCCTTATAATTCATTATTTATAATCTCTCCATCTAACCTATGGTATGGATTCTTTCTAATTTATCTCCAAACCTAGAAATTTCGGTGTCATACCTCTCACTTTGAGAAGTGAAGTATTTAATACCAAGATGAAAATCACATCATCATTGGTGACACTCTTTATTGAGAGGATATCAATATGATTCTACGAAGGTGCCATACACATGAGGAGGTAGGGAGTGTCTTTAATGAATGCCACTCGAGGGTATGTTGGAGGTCATTTATCTGGATATGCTACCTTGTAGAAGATGTTATGTGTTGGTTACTTCTAGACCACTATTTTTTGAGACTGAATTATTGTTATCCACAAGTGTCAGGCATGCCAAATTTATGATTGTAAGACTCGTGCTCCACCTGCTCCATTGCATCATGTTATCATTGTTGGACCATTTCTGAAATGGGGTATTGAATTTATCACATGTAACCCTCACTCGGTTGAGGGAATGGTTATTTCATTGTAACAGTAGATTATTTTACCAAATGGGCCAAGGTGATGCCTACATATAACAACATTAGTGAAATGACTACATATTGTTTCTTCAATCATTTCATCGCACAGTTTGGTGTTCCACAAGCCATAGCCACAGATCATGGGAAGCTATTTCAAAATCATATGATGACCAAATTGATTGCCAATTTGGGATTTTCTCATGAAATTTCCACTCCCTTCTACCCTCAAGCTAATGGAAAAGTTGAATTTATCAAAAAAAAAATTAAACTACGATTCAATGTATGATAGGGGCCAATAAATTGGACTGGAATTTTATTCTCTAAGATTTCTTGTCGACATGTTGAACCTCATTTAGGACTACTACTAGATTCACTCCTTTCTAGTTGGTGAATGGTATATACAAAATCCTACCAATCAAATGTGAGATTTCGTTGATCAAAATAGCTATCAAACTTCTTCCTACCACATCTATATAAGAGGAATTCCATTTATAGGTGACCCATTGGGATGAGACTCAGCACAATGCTATTATAGCTAATGAAGCTCATAAAAGATGTATCAAGGCACAATACGAAAAAAGTTTCAAGCCTCGTATCTTCTAGGAAAGAGACCTTGTTATTTTGTATGACCAGTAAGCTAACAAGTTAGGATCAGGAAAGTTCCAACCAATGTGGTTAGGCTCATATATTTTCAAGAATGTCCTTGAAAAATGAGCATATGAGTTATTTGATTCTGGCATAATCCCTTTGGCACAAACTAGGAATGGGATGTACCTTAAAAAATACTATGCTTGATCTCATGCATAGTACATTGTGGATATAATATATATAGGTGTGTTGAGTGTGTTTGTTCAGAGTTTCCTATAATTTATTTTGATCCTTTTAAATTTCGTTTGAAGATGTGAACATCACTTGAACCATACATCGGTTATGATGATCATGTTAGTCATAGTACTCATAATTTGTCCTCTACAACATGGGATATATTTTCTCCAAATGGAGAATTAGTGAGTCAATGAAGGAATTGTATTGGTGAATCTACTAATAACATTGTTGGGTTGTTCTATAAAACATGGTATCCACTACTTATTCATCAAAATTGACTCACAAATTATGCTACTACAATTGGCCAATGTTTTTTCAGTCATAAGTCCCACCATACTTCGCAAT
Organism: Pinus albicaulis; assembly: GCA_034641835.2. Taxonomy (NCBI): domain Eukaryota; kingdom Viridiplantae; phylum Streptophyta; class Pinopsida; order Pinales; family Pinaceae; genus Pinus; species Pinus albicaulis. The sequence continues at coordinate 697,959,365 of CM076576.1, read as the reverse complement.
TTTTTAAGGGTTCGCCTTCTAGAAATACATTTCAATGTCATCCCATTTTAACATATTTCTAGAAATATATATACATTGAAATATATGCTTTCTAATCATGTTTTATATAGAAATTTTCAATTAATGGAAATAATCTTCAATACACATGACATCAATTGAAAACCACAATAGGAAAATAGTAACACTATATATATATATATATATATATATATATATATATATATATATATATATATATATATAGTTTGTTTTACAAAGTTTGTTCCTGAGACACATATGGCCACACGACTTATACCAAAAAATATTTTCAGATATGATTATGAACATCAATAGACTAACAATTCTCATGATAATGTGCTATTTCACGAGCAATCTTCCACAGTAGCCGAATGATACGTCTAGGCACTCTGATAGTGTATCGCTAGAGTCGCATAGGGATTTGACTGACTGAGGTCTCATCAATCCCATGTGCCAGCCACTCCAAGTGGAGCTCCACCATTGCTATGGAATCTTCTGCATGAATATCCTATAGTGCATCTTGTCCTACTACAAAAACTTGTGTTGGTACTGCAACATCGTATGGATCTCCTTCACGATGAATATATGAAGAACCTAGATATTAAAGAGGTCCAAAATCTACATGAAAAAATAAATATAGTCTTAGAAAAATTAAAAAACACCAAAAAATTGTAAAAAATCTTTAAAAAAAATAAAATTGGTTAAAATATCTTACCCATAACACCCTATTATTGACCCTCAGGAAGCAAGAGATCATGGTCGTCTTGTAAATCCTCCCCTACGTATGAATAATCATCAATCATAATGATTTTTTTACACATCCATCTCAGGAAATCTAGTATGAAACTAACCGTTGATGGACACACATCTTGAAGCATAATTTATATCCACCTCATCAGCCATGGAACCCTCACATCAATGGGATCAAGCGTGATATGTTGAGGCTGTAATAATGGAATCCGATCTAGGGAAAAAAAATCAGAATTAAACCATAGATTGCCTTTTTTAGTTTACCGTATTTTTCTTTAGTTAGTTGTTCATTCATATTGAATAATACCCCCTTTCTCCAATGAGAGATTGTTGGCTCCAGACACTCTAAACCATATTGCATGTATGATATGCTAGCTATGTGACGTGTTGAGCTACCAACCAATCTAGTGATAATAAAAAGGATTATTCTAATATGAATATGAGTGAGACCTATGATGTTTATATTATCATCTGTAATCAGTTATTCTCAACATCTACAATAGCTGGCAATGTAATATTTCACTAAATCTACTCCACTTCTCCGACCTAGGAGGGAGATCGGGGCATCTCTCATGGACAAACTTGTCATAAAGTATATGTATTCCATGTTTGTCTCAAGTAGATATTCCCCTAACCCAAATTCTTATGCATTTACATCACATGAATTAAATTAGAACTTAAGTAATTCCATTTGTTACTAAAATAATTTCAATAAACCATAGGTTTTGAGTGCATGAATCATGGGAGGATCATTTTCTACATTCAAGTCTTGTTCTTTGTGTTATCTTTATCTCAAAAAAAAGGAAATTTTGTGTTTATTAGTATATGAAACATCAATAAGACACTCATTACAATCCTTTTCATGCAAAAACATTGATAGATTTTGAGAAAATGGCAATTTTGACAAGGGAATTGAACCCAACGCTGCTCGAATGGGGATGACAGATCATTGCGCCGCTCCCTGTAGTTTCATATTTCCCAAGTGCAACATATTTTTTGACATGGAGGGCCTCTGTTGGTCCTATTGAAAATTTTTATAACCCTAGGGCTTTAAAAAAATCCATAAAATTTTCATGAAATAAAAAAAAAAGGAACCATGAATTGAAAGAGAAAGGTATTAGATCCTACCTTGAAGTGACGATAATGAAAATGATCCACTACATTGATGACAATCAAGTGCAGAAGATTAAGGAAAAAAAGGGTTCAAAACTCTAACTATTTAAGGTAAATTTAGAATGGTAAAAATGAACTCATTTTTCATTACCTATGGTCATTTTTTTCATTATTTTATCATATTTAATGCTCTGGCACAATAATTTTTCATTTTTATCATGAAATATGTACATTTGATCCTTTTTGTGATCTTTTGAGGAAGTCACAAGTTGTTTAATTAATTTTTCCATGTTTTCACATATCATTTTAACCAAGGAGTACACTTTTATCACTTTTTAAGACTCCATAAACTCATGGAAAAGGAATTGCCTCGAGTCCTTTTTCAACTCTTTTTAGACTACCAATTTTTGAAAATATTTCTGAGAACTTACCTTTTCGAACTCATTAAAGTAGATGAAAAGGCGTCTACTAAGTATAATTTTAACCCTTTTCTGGACTGAGGCTTACTATTTATGAAAAAGGAATACCTTAGTTGAACATGGCTAATGGTTTCTCTTCGGTATAGTTTTCTACCTTTTCAAACTCAAGGGACTATCTACGAAAAAGAAAATCTAGAGTTTTACATCTCTCCTCTTTTTCAAATTCTCTAAACATGAAAAATATGTCAAGTTTTACCTTGGTTGGACTCATAAAAACATCAAAAAATCATGGGCTTGTCAAAAATTTCAAGGACAAGCGACTGGACTAGTAAAAACATCAAACAATCATGGGCTTGTCGAACATAACAAGGAAAAGTGACTCCTTTTAAGGGTTCATTAAACATACTCATAGGGATTCATCTATGTGATGAACTTATAGATCAATAATATGTTATCAAACTTAATCTTGTCAAAAAATAAATAGGCACTGATGAGTATTCTTGGGTAAATTTGGAAATTAGGGTATTCCACTTTCTAATGGAAGTGACTGTAATATCCCAAAATAGGGAAAATCTAGAACAATGGGAATATATTAGGATATTCCAAAATTGGAGATGCAGTGATATATGGACACAAACTGGAAAAAAAAGTGAATAACATCATACCAAAATGTATGGAAACCAGGGAGCCATTTTATTATGTAAATCAACAACAAACATGTATAATACAACTCAAATGATCAAGGCAAACAAGCCTCCCATGAATACATATGCAAAAAGTGGAATTCTGCTCTATTGCAGAGTGCTCATGAACATGTATTGCATAGTAATATATGGTACACTGCTACATGGGAATGTAAAATAACATACATCTGCATATAGATGGCTCATAAAATATTGGGAGTGAAAATCGAAGCTCCCAAACACCATTTCAAGACAATCCTAGAAGGATTGGCTGAAATATGCAAAAGTGGTAAAATGTAAGAGTTGCAGTCTCAAGACTGAGTAGTAGCTACAACTCAAGAACTGGATGGATATGGATGTAGATGATACACAAGATGAATAGACCTCCTCCAATGGATATTCCAAGTGAAAGGCTGATCCTAACACTGAAGATCTCACCCTCCAAACAAACACTGCAACCCACACTGCAAATACTCTCTGAAAATAACATAGTCACTAAGGGATACTGTGTTGTAGGTGCAAAAAAATAGGTTGGAAAAGTGCCAAGATCTGAAATATGCTCCAAGGGCTTCCCAACTGATCACCCAAAGGAAATAAATCTTCATCCTCTGAAAGATAACCTCAAGAAGTGGTGTTGAGGAACCTCCACTACAACACCCTGCAACACAACTCAGCTCTAAATAGAAACAGCGCTGTAGCTGAAGGAGGATGCTTGGCCTGAAGCCTGAATGTGGAGATATGAAGAGCAAGATCCTTCAAGAGGCCTCTCTTGAAAGGAGAAGGAATTCGTAAACAAGAACACATTGTGCTAAGTAGCACAACAACTCTACTAAATAGCAAGAGAATGCACAAAGTCTAAGCAGACCAAGAAAACGATAATCCAAATTATATATAGAAATGGTTGCCTTGCCCTCCTTTTAAACAAGTGAAAGCCCTCCAACCATGGGTCCCACTCATTAGGGTTTCCTTCACCAAGGAAACCTCCTCCCATTCATACTACACGGTCTCTCAAAGTGTTCTCCACTTCCTATCCCAGTGCTATTGACTTGGTCAAACTTGACCTTGTCCACATGCAAATGAACCTTTTCACACATGAGGGTGTGAAATCCATCTCCTATGATGATCTATTTTCACATTATGAGGGATTTTATTCATGTTTTTAATATGCATGGGCCTCCTTACCCATTTATTCAACTCCTAGGTGATAAAAACAAAATTCAATATTCCAATTAGCTGCAAGCTAAATTTGGAATATTACAGTCCTCCCCTCCCAAACGTTGCTTGTCCTCAAGCAACTGCAAGGATAGAACTGAGAATTTTCCCCTCCTCCTACTGTATCATCCACATATGATATGCTCCTCCAAAGAATGAGGTGTTGTCTCATCAATAAATCTCCATATTTCCCCTCCCAAGCATGCAAGTTAGCTAAATAACTATCATCATCAACAAGTAGAGTACCCGAGAAGGAAATAAGGTGTTGTCTAGAGGTTCCCTTGAGGCATGGGATCTAAAATGTATTGGGAATCATCATTCGCATGTGGATCCTCCATCCACAAGCAATCAACCATACAAAATGAGTCACCCTCCAAAATGGTAACTCATACAAATCATCCTCCACCTTGAGCTCCTGCAATGTAGGTGGGCTGAAAATTTGATCATGGTAGAAAAAATATCCTACCCCACACTGTCCTCCTCTACACTTATGATAAGTGTAGAGTGTCTGCTGATCATGGGTTGCAAAATTTTTGCCTCCAAGTGGTAAGAAGAAAACTGGATCTCAAAAGATATTCCCTCCAACGTTGTGAATCATGCTGGCCAAAACCATCCCATATATGATGAATAGGAATTCACTATCATATGGCATCCAAGTGAGTGGAATACTGAAGGTTTCATGTAGAGCTAAAAGGTACCAACAATTTTCCAAGTGGTCACAGTTCAATTTTCCTAACTATTGTTTCACAACATGACATGGAAACTCATAAAAAAGTTTCTCCCAATGCTTTAGGAGAGTCATAGCCCAAGTGCTCCAAGAAATTTCATGGCCCACCTCATAAAGAGACAAGTGTTTTGTTGTGGTGGCCATATCACCTCCCATGCTCCCATTAGAACATGCAATGCAAAAGTGTGGGACACATCCAATCAATGTGCCTCTCCCCCAAACATGCCCCCAAACGATAACAACAGCAACATAGGGAACCATAATGAGAACCATACTAGCTGCCATTTGAAGCAAGGGAGAAGGAAAATGGTCCCTCAAATGTAGCCAACGCAGTTTGAATCTCAAATGAAATAAAAAATGAAATGATGGGTGGTCTCCCCACCACTTTCTTGCTACCCCAATATCCTCACAAGTTTGGAGAAAGTGTATGGTGTATGGTGCAATGTGAGGATGCTCTACAAAAGATACAATCTCTCCAAGTCTTGCTAGGGAGTAGCCATCACCAATACTAATTATGGCCTCAAGTAGAGCATGAGGTCTAGGAAGAAGGATGCTCATTCCTTGAGCAATATCCTGCACATATATGGTTAAGGAATGCACATTTTCATTATGTAAATCATTATACAACCAAACAATATCCTTACCATATACTTTTCTCATACAAATGGAGTGGCTCATAGACGAGTCTCCTCTCATCCTAAAAGAGAGAATACGTGGTTGTGCTAAATCTTCCAAATATTTATGTATCTCCTCCATCTCCACATGATCCATGAATCTCCTCATATGCTGATACATCTCCTCCTCAAAGCCTTCCCAAAAATAACCCTCCATGATGGTGTGGTATGCCCCCATACAATAAGTGTGGCTGAAAAGGAAATATCCATGAGCTTCTTGTAGCAACTTCTCCTTGATCTTGGAAGCTCTAGATAAGAAGATCCTACCATGGTAGTAGATGACCCCATCTCTAACTGAATATCCCTCCTCATGCAACTGGTCATCCAATATCATATAAGTAAAGAGATCCTTGGAATACTCCACCAATAGTTGGGAGTTCCAATATGGATCTATCCTCCATAGTGACAATGCTAATGATGTCTCATGAAGAACATCTGTCATATGGTCATCCTCCTCTTTGAAATATCCCATGCCAAAGATGGAAGTTGGAAGGATTCTATCCTTCCCCTGTTGCTTCTGCGACAACGCAGAATCTGAAATGGGAGTGGGTAAAGATGACGTTGAGAGAATTAATATCTCCTCCTTGAGTCTACCCAAGACTCCCAGCACTGTACCAAGCCCTCCCAAGGTCTCCACTCCTCTGAAATCAATGAATGGTGCCTTGAAATGTGAATCATGTCTCATCATGTGTTGATTTGGTGGGCTCCTTAGTGAAATGTCTCCATGCAACGAGACATCATCATCAAGAGTAGACTACATATATGAATGGAAAGGTTTGTACTTGCCCTCACCAAGAAATCTATTCTCCCTCTTAGGTGCATCAACCTCCTAAAATAGATAGCAGTGTGTGCTCCTCGTCACATGATGCTGGTCATCCTCCTTATCTCCTCCTTTCATCTCCATAGTTTCACACCCTATCATCAATGGCACATGCAGATCATGAGGTGTGACTTGATCTCCACATGTGAGATCCTAGGGAATTCTTTGCAATGGTACAATAATATCTCTATTTGGAGCATGTTCTCCATATACCTCTTCATGAGGTGCTAGATAAACTCTATATATGATAGTGTTGTTGCCCTCCTCCTCATCAACATGTATGGGCAACCTCCCAAGAATTGGATCATATTTTGAAAAAGAGATTCCCATGCCCTCTTGTTGAGGAATATGAGATAGAGGCTTTGCCTTTAACAAGGTATGATGCAAGATGCTAGCCTCCTCCATGGTTTTGTGAAGTGGATCTGAGTTTATAGTTTTCTCCATCACATGCAAGGTTTTTGTTTGCTTGGGTTTATTTGTTTCCACCACATGTGTTTTACAATTTTTTGCATTAAATATTTCCACTAATGTCTTAGTGAACCTAGCATAAGCAGAAGTATTTGGATTCTTTAAAGAAAAGAAATAAAATATCCACCATGCATAGGCCTTACCTCCAAAATGCAGCACTACAACTCTGATGGCTTCATCTTCAGAAGTTTGGTGCTACTACAAAAAGGTGTCTAGTTTTTCCACCCAAGCTCTAGCTAAACATGTAGGTGAGCCATCGAAAGTAGATAAGAGGAATATACTCCTATCATTCTGCTTTCTTCTCTTCACCTTGATATTTTAGAACTCTGGAAAATTGATATGGTGTCTAAACTTCCGAGTTTGAGACTCAAACTCGTGCAGAAAATCACTAAGAGTTTCCCTCCTAGTCATTCCATATTCTTCCATCTCTCTCATGGTAAATTTGGGCATATGGACATTCTATGTATCATGATGTGTGGCTGGATGCTCACAATCATCATATGAAAATCTATATTTTGATTTATATTCAAACCCTCTTGGAGACTCTATACACATCTCCCTTCTTATTCTCTTGAGATCTCCTAAAATACTCTGTATGGATTTAGGAAGAAGCTTTGAGAGCCTCTCCTCCTTCTTTCCTCCAAAGGATGGAGTCTTCATCTTCTATTTTCTTGATAGAATCATGGCTGAACTCACAATATGAGCCAAGATTATGCTCTGATACCACTCTAATATCCCAAAATAGGGAAAACCTACAACAATGAGAATATCTTAAGATAATCCAAAATTGTAGATCCAACAATATATGAACACAAACTGGAAATAGCAGTGAATAAAATCATACCAAAATGTATGGAAACCAGGGAGCCATTTTATTATGTAAATCAGCAGCAAAAATTTACAATACAACTCAAATGATCAAGGCAAACAAGCCTCCCATGAATACATATGGAAAAAGTGGAATGCTGCTCTATTGCAGAGTTCTCATGAACATGTACTGCGCAGTAATAGATGGTACACTACTACATGTGAATGTAAAATAACATACATCTTCATATATATGGCTCATACAATATTGGGGGTGAAGATCTAAGCTCCCAAATATTATTTCAAGACAATTCTGGAAGGATTGGCTGAAATATGCAAAAGTGGAAAAATACCGGAGTTGCAGTCTCAAGACTAAGTAGCAGCTACAACTCAAGAACTGGATGGAGATGGATGTAGATGATACACAAGCTTAATAAAACTCCTCCAATGGATCTTTCAAGTGAAAGGCTGATCCTAACATTGAAGATCTCACCCTCCAAACAAACACTGCAAATACTCTCTAAAAATAATGAAGTCACTAAGGGATATTGTGTTGTAGGTGCAAGAAAATAGGTCAGCGAAGTGCCAAGATCTAAAATATGATCCAAGGGCTTCCCAACTGATCACCCAATGGAAATAAAACTTCCTCCTCTGAAAGATAATCTCAGGAAGTTATGTTGAGGAACCTCCACTGCAACACCCTGCAACACAACTCAGCTCTAAACAGAAACTGCGCTGTAGCTAAAGGAGGATGCTTGACCTGAAGCCTGAATGTGGAGAGATGAAGAGAAAGCTCCTTCAAGGGGCCTCTCTTCAAAGGAGAAGGAATTCCTAAATAGTAATGCCTTGTGCTAAGCAACACAACAACTCTGCTAAAAAGCGAGATAATGCACAAAGTCTAAGCAGACCAAGAAATAAATAATTCAAATCATGAATAGCAATGGTTGCCTTGGCCTCCTTTTAAAAAAGTGAAAGCCCTCCCACCATGGGTCCCACTCATTAGGGTTTCCTTCACCAAAGAAACCTCCTCCAATTCATACTGCGCTGTCTCTCAAAGTGTTCTCCACCTCCTATCCCAGCACTGTTGACTTGGTCAAACTTGACCTGGTCCACATGAAAATGACCCTTTTCACACATGAGGATATGAAATCCAGCTCCTGTGATGATCCATTTTCACATTATGAGGGATTTTATTCATGTTTTTAATATGCATCGGCTTCCTTACACATTTATTCAACTCCTAGGTGATAAAAACAAAATTCAATATTCCAATTAGCTGCAAGGTAATTTTGGAATATTAAAGTGACTCACTTTTCAACATGAAACTCTTCCACATCATATCAATGGTGGTATGGTTGGGTAATCATCTTTATTTTAGTTCATGATACCATTTTCAAAGCCTCTATTTTCGATTTAAGGTCATTGGTTCCAACTCCGTTCAATGTCGCCACCTTGTTCAAGATAATTCATTCTGTTGATATTTGATAAAATATTCTTAAGCCTTCATTGCATGTCCTTCATTCCTGATCTAGTTTCGTATCATCACCATTTTGTCTCAAATCATGATACCCATTTCATGTTTTTGATAGGAGATACATGAAGGCCTTCCTAGGACGGGATGCTTCTTGTTGACATCAACTTGTTATTGAGGAAGTTGACTTAGAAACACCAATTGTACCATGGTGCTTGCATAAATCAATGGAATGTTTCCTCACTCTCGGTGACATGTTTACATCATTTTCCTTTGGCCAAAATATTGTGTGTGGTGTTCGTCATTAGCTCATTTAATCACACCATAAAAATTTTATTGTACTACATTTATATCCGTTAACATCTTCAGTGGCTTCTCTCACATCTGTTAATGCTTACCTCATTGGTCAGTAATCAGATGGTGTCCACCATGTTTGAATCTAGCTCATTGATTCACATGGTTAGACTCATACATTCGACACTCATGTGAACGTGATAAAATACCCCAGATCTAGTTTCTTCCAGTCAGGCTATGATTTTAAGATAAATACAAGATCATAATGTTTGAAGGATATGGTCATAAATAAATTCATTTACTCACGGGTCCACCATTTTTCATCAATATACATGTATTCTTATCATTGTACATGTAATTTTAACTTATTTTTTGAGTATGGTTATGCCTCCCCTAAACAAATATATCATGATGTAAATGTATTGTAATATAATATTATCTTTTCATTTGTTCATGTGTGACTTGTCAGAAGGTAAATCACTTCAGTCATCAATCGCTAATATTGAGATTGCCCTTTAGAGGGCAATCTTCTATAGGCCATTTTGTCACATCTGGTCATTCAACCTACAAACTAGATCAGTCAACATCCTTTCACCCCTTGACTTCATCATAACATAAATCCCTATGCATGGCACTTTCATATCCTAGGGTTTATGCCTGAAAACACCTTGTTTAGGTAATTTTAAGGACCGAATACCTATCATGCTAATGGAAAATGTTCATCTATAGGTTTCTCCACTATGGTTTGCGTTGATCACCTATAGGTTGCTCCACTATGCACATATATTGGTTCTAGAAATTCGGCAAAAGGAGAGGGATTACAAAAGCGTCTTCTCATAGAAGGTTGCAGAATTTGATAGGAAAATTTACCTCATATAAAAAATTCATATCATGTCCTTCCATACCTTGTAGTTTCCATCCTTTATCCTTTGATCCCATCCTCCCATCAAGAGTGGATATCAATCCCTATATTGGTGATTCGATAAGAACTCCCAACTTGCACTCCTGTTATATATATTTGTGGCCATCCATAGGTTAGAGGTTGGATTTTGGAGATAAAATTCTACCCTCATGTTGTTGTTGTAAAGAGTTAGCATTCCATGGATTACAATGATTAGAGGTGCATTTTGTGGCAAAGAATGGACAAATCAAATTTGAGGAGATGTTCTATAATATTAAATCCTATTTCTGGTTGTAACTCCTTCCATTTATATTCATGCAAAAAGTTATTTGTTTTCCTACATATGATGTTATGGTCTCATGTAATTCAACTCCATGTTGATCAATTGAATCAAGTATTTAGATGACACTACATATATACCATAGAATTTTTTCTCGTGTTGTATGATTTTGCATCTTATAGTTGTATCAACGAGATATAGGATTGGAGCATTAAAGCCAATAAAGGATTACAGATCCCAAGTAGGCTTCATCCCATTATCTATTTACTTTAAGGGAAACAAAAACTTCTTTGTCTTTATGTTGTTCTAAGATAAGCCACCCAGTTAAGGGAATATACTTTTGTCTGTATTGGTAGATTCTATATAACAGTGAGGTAAATAAAAACATGGTTAATGTAATGGATTCTAGCCATGTATTCTTGAACTAAACATTTAGTTATTTCAAAAACATTCAATAATAGACAAGGGATGGCGTCCCTTGATGTCATTGAGCGAGGGGTGAACTCCCTCACAAAACGTTTAATAATTTTTTTTTTTGGGTTTTCCATTTATGTTTCTATATATTTCATCATTTTGATGATATTTTTACCCTACATAACGTTGACACTTACACCATCAAATATGTGATTAACTAGATTAATCAAATAAACAATGATAATGATGTACAGTTACAATAAAACTTTAAGTTAACATGTTGAAACAATGGTTGTTATGTTATGTGACTTGTTATTCCATTTCTAAAGTTACTTAAGCTAATGAAGGTGATTTATCCCAGAGGAACTCTAAATCTCAATATGGGATAGATGTTGTCATGTAACGCTATATTTAAAAATATTAAAATAATATTTTAAATTAATAAATTAAAAATAATATTAACAAATTAAATTAATTCATATCATAATTAAAATAATTCAATTTCCACCTAAATTTTACATAACTTTATATGGAGATATAAATTAACTCGAAGTAAAAGAGAAGTAATTTAACTTCTAGTAAAGGAAGAAATGTAATTTCTTTACTGCTTAATATAGAGATTAGAAAAAAAAAAATTTACCTTTTAGTATTACATGAAATAGTATTATTAATATTACATGATTTGTAATTCATGATGTGTTATAAATAAAAAATTTCAATACATATGTTAAGACAAAATATTTTAACAAAAAATATAGAAAGTGAAACATTGAAGGAATTATTATTCCATTAATAATTCCTTTCTAATTTAATGTATGAGGTATATTTGTAATTATTTTAATGCTTAATATGGATTTGGTATGTATTTTTTTACAAGATATTAATAATAAAAATAATTAAATTTATGCATACAAGAAAAAATATAGGGGAGCATGTTTTAAACTTGTATTGTAGAGAGGGTGAATTATAAATAAAATATTCCAATATCGACTACATATATATATTATATCATTCTAGATATATCTTAATCATGTATCTATCAAGTCCTAAGAGAGATCAAATATCTTTTCACTCTAAAAGAGATTTGCATCTCAAGATATTTTATCACTCTTGACGCTTGTTGGATATGAAGTTAAGATGGATACAGGCTGGTTTTATATAATTTTCGGTTAAGGAATATGGAATAAGTGACTGAGAATATTAAATTTTAGTAAATCCCGTAAAAATTTTCTAATCCCAAGTATTTTTACACGAGGTCTACCGAGGGATCTTACCATTGGTATTAGAGCAAAGGTTGCAGCACTAGTGCCTTTTGGGTTATGTAACAACAAAAAGTAGAGGTATGATGGTAGTGAATATAAGTTAGGCTGTGACACATGAAAATTGTATGGAAATGTATGCAGTAGAATAGATTTGATATCAGATGCATGATTGTGTTAATAATCACATTAAATAATGATAAGTGTTAATGTTTCTTTAAATAATAATTGTGCTCATGGAAATTGAATCTTGATGTGGATAAAAGACAATAAAAAATTATGTTTCATTGTTAAAATCTAAATCATGAACAAATTTGAATATCACATTGTAATTATTCATAATGTAGATTAACTATCAACCTTTTCATGCATACTCTTATGATAATGTTTAATAGTGAATTTAACATGGTGAAAATACATTGTTTAATTTGGGGTGTATGGGACTGTTATAATAATTTTTATTGACACTAAATTACTAATGGTGAATTATTTCTATTATATGAGTAAATATTTTTATAGAATTTTATGCATATGTAAAGAAACTACAGTTATTGCGGAAGTGGATATTTGTTTAACAATGCATATACATGATTGTAAGTTCTTGAATGTTACAAAGAACATATATCTTGATAATAGTTGCATCTATAAAGTGACCTATTTAAAATAAATGATTTTTTATGTAAATAATAAAAAAAAATGGGAAAAAGGTTGTGTCCTTTCATATGAACATACATAAATGATAATTGGTAGGATGATGTTAGCAAATATTATTTGATTGTTTAACAATGTACTGAAATACATGAGATAAAATAAATTATGTATGTTCTTCCAACTTAATGGTAGAACTACTAGTAATTATATGTTCCTAATTACATTATTTTTTCATACTTCACGGCTCTACAATTTGATGGCTCAATCATGATGTTAGCTAATATGAATAATACATATAAAAAATATATCAATTTCATCCTTTACAAATTCGTCTACTGCATGTGAATATTGTGGTGACACTACATATTAAACCTAATCAGTTATGACTATTATGTTGTGGAAATATGGTGTCTTCATTCTCAACGCTAAACAAAAATCTAGATAAAATTTTGAATCTATTAGCATTTCTAATTTATTCAGCCAAGAAAAATCTATTTGATTGAGTTAAATTTAGTGATCTTGCATAATGGCTAGTTGTTATGCACATATGCGTAAAACGAAATGTCATTTTAATGAGTTGGAACTATAGTGAATGACAATGATTAAGTTCATATTCTCTTAACTATTGTTTTGGAAAACATCTTTGTGGAAAACTTTGTTTTAAAATTCCTTGGATATAGAATTTGGAAGATGTGTCCTTGTTTATTATTTGTACTCTTAATGCCTGGAAATTGTTTATGAAAAAGTAACAGGACCAATACCTTTCTACTTTATACAAATATTGAGAACATTGATGCATGTGCAAGATGAAGTGCATCTTGACTATATTTGAAAAGGTGTAAAAAGAAGAATTTTGTATAAGGTATGGTTTTATCAAAATTAGTTGTCACTAATGATGCTAGTGTGACTAAGTAGGGGTAGCTTAATGGAAGCATAGTTACGTCACCAATATTTCAGTAACATGGAATATAATATACGATAAAATATAAAATGTTACAATGTGATTTGTATGTAATATTCCCAAATGGGAAATGCAACAGTATAGCTCATAGAATGAAAGAAACAACAATTATTTAACACATGAAACCATGAGACAAATATGGATTCATAACATTATGTATTTATAATATCAAATAAATACAAAATAGTGAGGCATAGGTCATATAAAATGAGGAAACAAGCCTCCCATAAGAAATCACTCTCAAATATGAGTCGTTGTCACAAAAAAAATGCTAGAGATAAACTACAACGCAGTCATATTGGATAAAAATACAACTAGAGATGATACAATGGTGTAAAAATAATTATATAGGCCCCAAAATAATCTAAACATATCAATCCGGGCACTAGATAAGCTTCCCAAGACAACCCAAGAGGTTTTCCTGAAAATGCACACAATGTGCCAATGTAAGATGTAGCCCTAAGGCTGAAGATATGCTGCAATAAAAAAATTGAGAATAAATGGCCAAATATGATGTAGAAACCTACAAATATTCTCCAATAGATCCTCCGGATGAAAGAATGGCTCTTCCACTGAAGAAATTACCTCCCAAAACAACCACTACAACTAACCCTGCAACTCTTCCCTAAAATAACATATATCTGGGATAAAACTGCACTACAGGGGATAAATTCTCCTTAGCTTGCAGCTAAATGTGTCAATAAAGCTTAAGGGGATTCTTTACAGGCCTTCCAATGGATGGAAACTTCATTGCAAAACTAGCTCTGAAGACACCCGATCTAATTCTCCATTGCTGCACCCTGTAACACAACACAATATACTGCAGAAACTGCGCTGATGAAGAAAGTTGTAGCTTGGCCTTAATCATGAATGTGGAAATGAAATTAAATTCTCTTTTAAGATCCCTCTCAAGGAAAGAGGTGAGATTCCCACTTGGGAACACTCGATTCTAAACAACACAACAATCTCAACTAAACAACTGAAGAATGCAAGAAGTCTAAACATACCACATACAAAATAATAATCCAAAAACATAACCCCATATGGCTGTCATCCTATTTCTTATATAGGTTATGAGCTTCCTTGCCCTTGGCCCCACTACATTAGGTCATTTCCTCCATGTAATCAATCTCCCTCCAAAACTGCGTTATTCCTCATTTAATGTCCATTCCTCCATAACATCGTTGTTGATTTGGTCAAAGTTGACCTATTCAACATGATCCAACCCCTGTTCATACTCAAAGGTGCTTTATTTACTTCATTAGAAGGTCTCCTTTCATACTTGAAGTATTTTCATTGCTTCTAAGGATATTTATGGGCCTCCCCACCCATTTATTCACCTACCTAGTGACAAAATAATCTATAATATTCCATTTAGCTAAAAGATAAATTTTAGGAATATTACAGTCCTCCCCTCCAGAATGTTGCTTGTCCTCAAGCCACTGTAAAGGTGGAGTGAAATTCCTCCCCTCCTCCACTTTGTGGCCTCTTGATCAATATTCCCCACCATTGCTTTAGATATTCTACAATAATTCTGTCCCCCAATGATTCCTCCCAAATGTGCAAGTTGGCCTTTGGTGGATAAACCAAATGGCTCTCATCGTGAGAAAATGGAAGGTATATATGGAAAAATTCTTGCTATCCAATGGCATCTTCAAGGTAGAAGTGATGACAAGCATAGGGGATCTCATTCCCCATGAGAGACTCCCATCTCCATGTTATCATCCAAATGAAATGAATCACCTTCCAGCAGGGTAATTCATAGAAAAGTTCCTCCCAAATATTTATGAGAGGCATACCCCAAGTGCTCCAAACAATCATATGGCCCACATCATAAGGAAAAAAGTGATATACTTTAGTGGCCATACCATCTATCATGCTCCCCTTTAAGCATGAAGCATAAAAGGTGTGGGAAATTGCATTCCACATGGACACATCCATCTAATGTGCCTCCCCTCCAATCATGTTCCCAATAAAGATATTGACATCATCAATATATGGAATAAAAATCAAAGTCATGCTAGCTACCATATGTAGTAAAGGAGAAGGACAATGATCCCCCATGTGCAACCAGCGCAGTTTTTCTCCTAACTGCCATAGAATACGATATAACAAGTATTCCTCCCACCACTTGTTTGTTGCCCCATTTTTCTTGCATGCTTGGAGAGGGTGTATGAATTTTTGTGTCAATGAATCATACCATGAAGAATACATCATCTCCCCAAAATATTCTAGGGGATTGCCAACATCATCATTGCTCATGGCCCCAAGTAGCCCATGAAGCCAATAAGAAAGAATGCCCCCTCTTGGAGAAATTCCCTGCACATGTGTGTTAATAAAATGAAATTATATAGTAAATATATCAGGATGCTCAAAAATATAATCCTTACCATACACTTGGTTCAACCCATTGAGGTAGCTCATGGATGAGCTCCCTCTCACACCTAATGAGTAAGGAGGTGGTGATGATAACTCTTCCCAAGATTTATGTTTTTCCTCACCCTCAAAACAATCCATGCACTTCCTCATATGATAGTGCATCTCCTCTTTGAAATCTTCCCACATGAATCCTCCCAAGATAGTATGGTATGTCCTAATGAAACCAATGGGATTGGAAAGCAAGATTTCATAGGCTGCATATAGTAGTTTATCCTTAAGGTTTGAGTCTCTAGTTAAGTAGATCAGATCATGGAATTAAATGAATCCATCAACCACTCTATACCTCCCATCTATCACTTTCCCATCAAGAACCTTACATGTGAAGAGGTTCTTGGAATATTCCACCAATAGTTGGGAATCCTAATATGGATCTAGGCTTCCCAACAATGACATCACTGTAGAAATATAAAATGAAGCACTTGTCACATCACAACTCTCCTCTTTGACATGCTTGATGCCAAAGCCACATGTTGGAGTATAGCTACTTCACTTTTGTTGCCTTTCTTGCAGCTGATTTTTCCCAAGCCAAGATTGGAGTACATGGAAGTCAACCTCCTCCTAAAAAGTGTCTCTCCTCCAAAACTTCCATAGTTTGGCCCCTGCATACAAGAGTGTTATTAACCTCTTGTAATATTTAGAGATCTTCCTCATGTGTGGAAGTATCATTTGGTGCTCCCAAGCTATGGGGTGGCCATTTGACACGATGGTGATGTCATCATGGATTTCTGAATCATTTTTCAGCTCAAATAGCTGAGTGGGAGATAGTAGTTTCCATATTAGGAGATTGGTCACTCCTCCTTTGAACCCATCAAAGGTTCTCTGGGATGTGATAACTTCTCCCAAGGCTCCTTCCCTAGCCAAATATGCCAATGCTACACCATGTTGAGAGAACTCTTTGTTCACCTTCCAATCAATCAAGGGGTCTCCCTGGTGGAATGCCTCCATGTAAAGAGACATCAAAATCTGAAGTAGATTGTATAGATGAGTGGATTGATTTGTCCCTCCCTTCATTGCATAAATCAGTCTCCTTTTTCTATATACAAACCCCTTTAAATAAATAAGGGTACATGCTCTCCATCCTTTGATGTTGATCCACCTTTTCTTCTCCTCTTGGATCAAGGTGTTACTGCTTATCACTACTGTCACATGATCCTCCTTGGGAACCATTTGCAAATATGCAAAAGCTCCTCCACTTGAAGCAATACCTTCATGCCCATCTCTATGTGGTGATGGTTCTTCTTCTGAAGTGACAGTGCTGTTACTTCCTCTCTGCTCTTCCTCCTCATCAATATTTGAGAATACCTCATCAATAATGAGAGAGCCTAGGTCTTGGTCTTCCCTTGAAGGAGGAACCTCTATGTCTTCCTTTTGAGAAGAAAGCTCTTCATACAATGGGGATATTGACCTTGGCAAGGTATCATACAAGTTATTATCTCCTTCAATAGAAATCTGAAGTGGAGTTGGTACAATATAACTTTCCAACTCATGCAAAGGTTTTGAATGTTTATGTTTTTCTATCTCAATCAAAGATGTTTCAATTTTTTTTTCATTAAATATCTTCACTAATATCATAGTGAATCTTGCATAAGTAGCTATATTTGCATGATTAAATGAAGAAGATTCATAAAACCACCAAGTATGAGCCTTACCTTCAAGATTCAATGCTACTATGCTAAGGGATTCCTTTTCTGAAACTTGATGTAGATGAAAATATGAGTCTAGCTAATCTATCCAATCCTTGGCTATGCATGTGGATGACCCCTCAAAATTTGGCCGAAAGAGTCTACCTCTTTTTCTTCTGTTGTGATTGCTGGGTCTTCTTTCATCCTTGAGTTGGCAAAATTATTGGAAGTTCAAGTGCTCCTTGAATCTCCAAGATTGAGATTCATACTCCTGAAGATAATCACTCAAAGTCTACTCCTTTGGTGCATCTTTTTCCTCCATCTCTCTTGCAACAAATCTTGGCATAAGACTACGTTGTTGATCAGAATGTATGATTGCATGCTCACTCCCATTATGAGAAAATCTAGGGCTTGCTTCATATTCAAACCCCCTTGGAGATTCCCTACACATCTCCCTTCTCATATTCTTGATATCTCCCTTGATGCTTTTCATAGTTTGGAAAAGAAGCTTTGAAAGCCCCTCTTCCTCCTTTCCTCCAAGTAATGGAGTCTTGTCTTTTATTTTTCTGTACATATCCTCTTATTGTGAGAATATGTTAGAAATTTATATATTACAGAGCAATGCAACACATAAAATATGCGGAAAATACAAGCACACAAAACACATAAAACCACAGAGACACAGATATACGTGGTTCACCCAGTTTGGGCTACGTCCACCCCGAACAGCGAGTCCTTCCTTTCTATTATCTAGCAAAATGAAGAGACACAACCTACAGCATATCCACTGTAATATCCTCTTTTCTCTCTCATAGTCTCCCTCTTTGTTTCTCGCTCCGAGAATACACATACAATACACAGCCGCAATACAATACCCTCATAAAAGTGAGGGGTTGCCTTCTAGGACAAAAAAACCTAAACTAAACATAACTTCTATCATTAGATCATTTGCCTAATGAATGGCCCAGATTGACTAGAAATTACTATACTTTTACAAGGCAATTTTACATCTATTTTTAGCTTCGGGGGCGTTGCCCCTGAAACCCCTCGCTAGGGGGGGGGCTCCATAAAGTCGCTGTTGCCCCCACTAGACCCCCCATGGTAGCGATTAATTTACGGGCGGCATTTCCGCCCCCATTTAAGGTACAGGGGTCCAATTTTGTGATACAAAGTAAAAAAATAATCAGGCTCCACACCCAACAATCTCCCACTTGGAGACTGATTGTAGAAACTCCACCACTGCCTCATTTGTTGGAAAATGACTCCTCTTTTGACCTGGTTGTTTCTCATCTTCATCGTCATCCTTGAAGACCAATTGAAATTGAGCACGTTCTCAGTTTCTCCTTGGTTACAACTTCTGTTAGCATATTTGCAGGATTCTGGCTTGTGTGTATCTTTTCCAGCTTCAGCTCTCCATCTTCCAATACTGACCGCATGAAATGGTACTTGAGATGTATGTGTTTAGCACTGGAATGAAATGCTGAGTTCTTTGCAAGATGAATGGCACTTTGGCTATCACTTTATAGCATGCCCATATCATGCTTCTTACCCAATTCATCCATAAACCTTTGTAACCAAATTATTTCTTTACTAGCCTCTGTAGCAGCAACATAATCTGCTTCTGTTGTTGAAAGTGCAACAACAATTTGGATTTTTGAAACCCAACTGATAACTATTCCACCTATAGTAAATACATATCCTGTAGTGCTCCTCCTATTATCTCTATCACCTGCCATATCTGCATCAACATATCCCTGTAGAGAAATTTTTGAACCACCAAGGCATAATGCTTGATTTATGGTACCTCTCAAATATCTGAGAATCCATTTTACTGCCATCCAATGTTCTTTTCCTGGATTTTTCGTGTACCTGCTTACAACTCCCACTGCATGTGCAATATCAGGCCTTGTGCAAACCATTTCATACATTAAGCTTCCAACTGCTGATGCATATAGAACTTTAGACATATATTCTATTTCTTCGTGGGTCTTGGGGAACATCTCCTTACTAAGTTTGAAATGGCTAGAAAAAGGTGTACTAACTAGTTTTGCATTCTGCATATTAAATCTTTTCAACACCTTTTCTATGTACTCATTCTGAGACAGTGTTAATTTGTGATTTTTTTTTCTGTCTCTAGTTATCCTCATACCAAGGATTTGTTTTGCAGCTCCCAAATCCTTAATTGCAAATGAATTTTCCAATTTTCTTTTGAGCACATTTATTTTCTGCATGTTAGACCCTGCAACAAGCATGTCATCTACATACAATAACAATATAATATAACTGCCATCATTTTTCCTTTTTAGATAAACACAATGATCAGAGTGACATCTAGTATAACCTTGTTCAGACATGAACTTGTCAAATTTTAGATACCACTTCCTTGGAGCCTATTTTAAACCATACAAGCTCTTCTTTAACCTGCACACCAATTTTTCTTTTCCTTTTACCTCATATCCTTCTGGTTGCTGCATGTATATCTCTTCCTCCAAATCTCCATGGAGAAATGTTGTCTTTACATCTAACTGTTCAAGATGTAAATCTTCCGCTGCTACAAGACTTAAGATAGTTTTGATTGAAGTCATCTTAACAACAGGAGAAAATATTTCATCAAAATCAATACCTTTCTTCTGTGCAAACCCCTTCACCAAAAGTCTAGCTTTGTACCTCTGTTTTCCTCCATCTTCTTCCTTCAGCCTGTAAACCCATTTATTCTGCAATGTAGTTTTACCTGTAGGCAACCTGACTAAGTCCCAAGTCTGGTTATGCATTAAGAAGTCCATCTCTTCTTCCATGGCTAGCTCCCACTTCTTCCTGCTTTCAACCTGCATTGCTTCTTCATAACATTCAGGTTCACCAGAATCAGTCAACAATAAATAATATAATGAAGGAGAGTATCGTTCAGGGGGTCTACTTATCCCAGTAGATCTTCTAACACCACTTTCAGGTGTTTGAGGTGCCTGTTGCTGTTGTGGTGGTTGCTGCTGCTGTGGTTGTTGATTATTATTATTTTCAGGCACCTTTATTTTTTCAGTTATCTCATCAAGAACCGTGTATTCCTTGCTTTCTTTTTCATGTTTCTTTTCCTGCAACTGATTCTTATACAAGACCTTTTCATTGAATATTACATCTCTGCTCCTAATGATTTTGTGATTTTCATAATCATATAAGCGATAACCAAAATCATTAGCACCATGTCCAATAAAGGTACATTTCTTTGATTTTGCCTCAAGCTTTGTTCTGTTTTCTTTATTAATATGGACAAAGGCCTCACAACCAAAAGGCTTTAAAAAAGGGTAGTTTACCTTTTTACCTGTCCATGCTTCCTCTGGAATACCACCATCCAAGGAACTTGAAGGCCCTCTGTTTATTAGATAAACAGCAGTATCTACAGCATCTGCCCAAAATTGTAAAGGCAATCCTGCATGCAATCTCATGCACCTTGCACGCTCCATGATTGTTCTGTTCATCCTTTCTGACACACAATTTTCTTGTGGTGTTCTTGGAACTGTCTTCTCTCTACGAATTCCATGCTCTGAACAGTACCTATCAAACTCTTTGCTGCAATACTCACCTCCATTGTCTGATCTGAGACACTTCAGCTTCTTTCCTGTCTCAATCTCAACCAAAGCTTTCCATTTCTTGAAAGTATCAAATACATCAGATTTATTCTGAATACAATAAATCCATGTTTTTCTATTTGCATCATCAATAAAAGTAACATAATAACGAGAGCCACCGAGAGATGATACCTGAGCAGGTCCCCATACATCTGTATGCACAAGCTCTAATTTTTCGCTCTTCTTTTCTTTCCCAACTCTGAGAAATCTGACTCTCTTCTGTTTTCCATAAATGCAATTCTCACAGAAATCCAAATCAACATTCTTCAAACCTAGCAACAAATTTCTTGAGTGGAGAATCTTCATTCCCTTCTCACTCATGTGTCCGAGCCTATGATGCCATAATGCTGCATTTGCTCCTTTGGAAGTTAAAGCATTAACAGAGTTAGAAATACCATTGCATAAATACAATGTACCAACCTTTTCGCCTTTTGCTATTACCAGGGCTCTTTTGGTGACCTTCCAAGCTTTATCTATGAAAGTTGTCACACAACCTTCACCGCCTAACTGCCCTGTTGAAATCAGATTTTTCTTTAGATCTAGAACATGCCTTACCTCCTTTAGTAGCCATTAGTTTCCATTCTGTTGTTTTACAAGAACTTTACCCATTCCAACAATTTTACAGGGTTTATCATCACCCAAACGAACTTGTCCAAAATCTCCTTGAACATATTCATGAAAATATTTCTTATCAGGTGTGGCATGGAATGAAGCCCCTAAATCTACAACCCAAGAATCAATAACATTTTCGAAAGAAAGAATCAAAGCATCTTGTAACACATCACCTGTCACATTTTATTCATGATTTTTTTCTTGCTGTGTGTCTCCTTCTTTTCCCTTCCAAGATCTACAATCTTTGTTTAGGTGTCCTTTCTTTCCGCATTTCTAGCACACTATCCCCGATCTAGACTTGGATCTGCCTTTCCTTGATTTACTATGATATCTCGAGCTCTTTCCTCTTTCCATTCTTCTCCCCCTAGACTCTGCACTCAAAGCATTACTCGATGTCTCACCGGAGCTTTTCCTTCATATTTCCTCGCTAAGGATAGCACCGACAACATCATCAAACTTTAAATACTAGATCTAGAGACAGAGTTACTAATGGCCATTACTAAACCATTCCAACTCTCTGGCAATGAGTAGAACATATAACGAACTCTAACCATCCTCGAAATTTACCCTCTGACAGCCCCGAAAAGTTAAATATTAAAATCATTTAAATGGTCTGCAACAGATCCACCTTCCGACATCTTCATATTAAATAGTCGTTTCATAAGAAATACCTTATTTGAGGTTGAGGGTTTTTCATATAGTTTCGCCAACGTCTGCATCAAACCCTCTGTTTTTTCCTTCGAAATATTGAAGGCAACTGATGCCGCAAGGCACAACCGTACTATTCCAAGTGCCTTTTTATCAAGAATGTTCCATTCCGCGTCTATCATGGCCGTCGAATTCTTTGTTTTTCCGCTCAATGGTAGGTATAGATATTTCTAATACAGATAATCTTCCATCTGCATCTTCCACAGTAGGAAGTTTTGGCCATTAAATTTCTTGACCCTAAACTTACCATCTTCTGCCATTGATCCCACTCGAACCAGGAATCCTTCTTTCCTGAGAGTTTATTAGCCAAATATACCTTTGGCTCTGATACCAGTTGTTAGAAAATTATATATTACATAGCAATGCAACACATAAAATATGCGTAAAATACAAGCAACAAAAAAATAAAACCAGAGAGACACAGATATATGTGGTTCACCCAGTTTGGGCTACGTCCACCCCGAACAGCTAGTCCTTCCTTTCTATTATCCAGCAAAATGAAGAGACACAACCTACAACAGATCCGCGGTAATATCCTTTTCTCTCTCTCATAGTCTCCCTCTTTGTTTCTCACTCCGAGAATACACATACAATACACAGACGCAATACAATACCCTCATAAAAGTGAGGGGTTGCCTTCTAGGGCAAAAAACCCTAAACTAAACATAACTTCTACCGTCAGATCATTTGCCTAATGAACGGCCTAGATTGACTAGAAATTACTATACTTTTACAAGGAAATTTTACATCTGTTTTTAGCTTCGGGGGAGCTGCCCCTAAAACCCCCCGCTAGGGGGGGGCCTCCATAAAGTCACTGCTGCCCCTCCCTGGACCCCCCATGACAACGATTAATTTACGGGCAGCGTTGCCACCCCATTTAAGGTATAGGGGTCCAATGCTGTGATACATAGTAAACAAGATAATTAGGCTCTGCACCCAACATAATATTCTCCTTACTGTGAGATATTGGCTGAATGCACAAGTTGAGCCAAGATTATTCTCTGATACCATTGTAATATTCCCAAATGGGAAATGCAACAATATAGCTCATAGGATGAAAGAAATAGCAATTATTTAACACATGAAACCATGAGACCAATATGGAGTCATAAAATTATGTATTTATAACAGCAAATAAATACAAAATAGTGAGGCATAAATCATATTCCATGAGGAAATAAGCCTCCCATAAGCAATCACTCTCAAATATGAGTTTTTGTCACAAAAAAATGCCGGAGAGAAACTATAGTGTAGTTATATCAGGTACAACTACAGTTGGAGATGATACAATGATGTAAAAATAATGATATAGGCGCCAATATATTGTAAACATATAGATCCGGGCACTAGATCAGCTTCCCAAGACAATCCAAGAGGGTTTCCTAAAAATGCACACAATGTGCCAATGTAAGCTGCAGCCCTAGGGCTGAAGATATGCTGCAACAAAAAAATGAGAATAAATGGTTGAAGATGATGTAGAAACCTAAATATCTTCTCCAATAGATCCTCTGGATGAAATAACGGCTCCTCCACTGAATAAATCACCTACCAAAACAACCACTGCAACTCCCCCTGCAACTCCTCCCTAAAATAACACAGATCTGGGCTACAAATGCAATGTAGGGCATAAATTCTCCTTATCCTGTTGCTAAATGTGTTAATAACACTCAAGGGGCTTCTTTGCATGCCTTCCAATGGATGGAAACATTCCTCCACTGCAAAACTAGCTCTGAAAACACTCGATCTAATTCTCTATTACTGCACCCTGCAACACAACACAATATCCTGCAGAAACTGCACTGATGAAGAAAGTTGTAGCTTGGCCTTAATCCTGAATGTGGAAATGAAATGTAATTCTGTTCCAAGATGCCTCTCAAGGAAATAGGTTGGATTTCCGCTTGGGAACATGCAGTCCTAAACATCAAAATAATCTCAACTAAACAACTGAAGAATGCAAGAAGTCTAAACATACCACATACAAAATAATAATCCAAAAACATAACCCCATATGACTTCCATCCTCTTTCTTATATATATTATGAGATTCCTTTCTCTTGGCCTCACTCCATTAGGTCATTTCCTCCATGCAATCAATCTACCTCCAAAACTGCATTATTCCCCATTTAATATCCACTCCTCCATAACAGCGCTGTTGATTTGGTCAAAGTTGACCTATTCAACATGATTCAACCCCTATTCATACTAAAAGGTGCTTTATTTAGCTGATTAGAAGGTCTCATTTCATACATGAAGTTTTTTCCTCACTGCTAAGGAGATTTATGGGCCTCCCCACCCATTTATTCACTTACCTAGTGACAAAATAATCTATAATATTCCATTTAGCTAAAAGCTAAATTTAGGAATATTACATTGTAACTGCAAATGTGAAGGTATAAATTTTATTGTTATGATATGAAATATTTGGGCGTAGAAGATATATTGCATGTTGATTATTATGTGAAAATTTTGAAATGAACACCACCCGTGCGACCTGAGATGTTAGTCTTGATTTCCTATTAAAGATACTTTTATACACTATGGGGCCCATTATTAGGGTCAAGTGTGAACATATTATGTACATGAATGTTATTTCTAATTTATTATTAAATATATAAAACAAATGTGCATATGCTCAACCATGTGAAATTATGGTAGGAAATGTGCTAAAAATAATTTCATGTCCCAAGAAATTACATGAAAACTAGGAAAGACCCTAGGAGGGCTATAGGTAGAGGCACATTCTTGCATAAATTTTCTCTCCTTAGAGATATATTATCTGAGTAAGAGGATAAATGGGTTGGCCAATAAGGTGAGAGGGGAAATTATTGAGGAAACCTTCTTAGTTTTGCAGCCTAGTTGGAGGAGGATCAAAATAGTTAGTTGTTGAGCTTTAAATTCCTCAAGATAGGAAATTATAAGAAAAAGAGACAGGACATTCCAAAAATTAATCTTGTGCTTTAACAAGTTTGGTTAGTATCACAAAATTATCTTATATGTGAAATTGGCTCAGTCTGGTTAGTGGAAACCAATTCTCATTGGTTGCGAGGAAAATTTCTTTTCCCACTGTCATTTTCGTGGTAGACCAGGTTAACTAAATAGATAAGTGACATGTTATAATTAATTTTATGTATTTTTGGGTAAGAATTTTATGTATATCCTGAAAGTAATGGTGCCTAGTGCTTAGGAAGGAACTACTAGAAGTATAGTTCTTTTATTGTATTACCATTCATATGCATGTCTATAGCAAGGACTAAGAAATTATGTGCTTTGTACAATTATGACTACTTTGATGTTTTCAATGATTAGAGACATGTATTCTCTTTGAGTACTTGTTGAGGTATTGTGCTTCAAAATATCACTTGGAATTTCATAAATAATTGATATGTTAAATTTTTTTAATTAAAAGTAATGTGATTATGATTGAGAGATATTAGTTGGATTTTTTGGTCATATTCTATGGGGTGGTTGCCATGGAGGCTAATAAACCACCATAGGTGCTTGTTGTTAGCCTTATAAAACACTCTTGGAGTGATTTACACAACTTATAAACCACATGTATTTAAAACTATTATGTGAAGTGGCCATGGCTTCTAGGATTACTGGAATATAACAATAAATTTCATATGGATTTTTTTTCTTCCGAAAATGAACAGTGGCTAAAAGATTGAAAGTAAAAATTGAATTTTTTTCGTAGTTGTAAATATTTATGATTACTAATAAAAAGTTACTTCTTTTACTTATTGGTATTTATTGAACATAAAATCATTCACTTCGAAGCAGAATGTTTCATTTTTTCCTACTATGGTTAGATAACTATCATGACTAGAGTTAGATGTCATCACTAACATATAATTTAAAACATATATTGCAAAGGTAAAAGAAATATAAATGAAAAGAAAGATTCTAGTGGGAGATGAAGACTCGATGAGAGTATAATAATGATGAGATGAACACTAAGGATGATGTTATATTTAAGGGGAGGAGAATTTAATATCCATAGAACCACATATTTACACATGGAATTAATTAAAATAATATTAATTTAGTTTGAATTGAATGGTTTCCTTAAGGAATTAGTTACTAATATAATTGTAACACTCATGCAACTTAAATACATAGAAACTAAATTCACTTAAATACATATGATAAACTAACCAAATCTCTTCCCCATGATACCCTTTTTACTACACTTATATGGCATATTTCTAGGAGTTTCTCTCTCCACTTGATGCTACCGTAGACAAATTTGAAAAATTTCTTGTCTAGTCTTTCCAAGTTAGTCTCTTCTCATTAAATGCGAGGAAACAGTGAACATGATTTCATATTTTCTTATAATGAATACAATCCTTGAATGTGATTAAATGGTGATGGAGGTCTCGGCTTGTGGACATGTTTTTATAGAAAAGTGAAATGAGGTAATTAGTGACTTTATTTCACTTCATTGTAGTTGTTCAATACTTAACATGCATGGTATCATGTTGGCCTGGAAGTCACCAAAGCATCCAAATTCTCCCTGGCTGAGACAAAGCCATTCACTAGCATGGAAGTGCACACCAGAGTGAAGGTAATGTATGTCGAAGCGAATATGCATATGGCAAGAAGGCTATCTAAGCATATTTGTTTCGACGTATGTGTTAAATATATTAAATTATGGTAAAAAATCTTCATGAGTTATTGTGGGAAAAAGATAATGAATTTTCTGGTGCTCAAAGATAATATTTGTTAGGCTATTTTATTTTGGAAAGAGAATATGAATTTAAATGTACGAAAAAGAATAGATATTGTGCTACATTTCTTGAAAATAAACATGTGTTTATATGCATGAAAAGAATAACTCTCATGTTATATTTTTTGGAAAAATAAATATTTTTTTATATGCACAAAACAAATAGTTATTGTGTTAAATTTTCTAGAAAAATAAATATGTATTTGCATGCATAAAAATAATACATAGTTTTAGATTTCTACAAAACAAATATGTGTTTATATACATGAAAATAATAAAAATTGTGTTAGGTTTATTGAAAAGAAATATGTGTTTATATACACGAAAATAATAACTATTGTATTATATTTCTTTAAAAAATATATATGTATTTTCATGCATGAAAACAATAGATATTTCTTAAGAAAAATAATATGTGTTCATATGCACAAAAATAATAGCTATTATGTTATTTTTCTTGAAAAGAATATGTGTTTGTGAGGAGAAATATAATAGCTATTGTGCTAGTTTTCTTTTAAACAAAATATGGGTATTTGCAGTGTATTTCTATTCGGAAAGTGTAACAACCCCTCATTAATTTTCCATGTAAATAAAATGAAACCAAGGTCATAGCACATGTATTCAAAGTTGAATGGTGGGTAAACATTATAGTGGACATCACTTGTGGTTTATTAATGGATGTGGAAATTGGCAAAGGCATTGTCGAAGGTAAAGTGGCAATAAATGACATTTAATTATGAGAAACAAAGGAAAATAAGATAAAAGGGAGATTCAGACACACAAATGTGAATGCAAGGGAAAATATAGTTAAATTGAAAATAATTTTAGAGCTTAGACATCAATGAGAAAAATGCATCTGAGAAACAATTCACGACTTTTTTCTATTATAGCTTTGGTTAATGTAGTTTTGACTCTCTTCTTACATAACATTACACTCTTGTACACTTAAAGTATTCATGGACCATCCTAGCATTCACTTTGATTTGGAAAAAGAAAGAAAGAAAAGAAATGAATTGGTGGATAACATAAAATAGGGTTGGATCAATAGCTACAACAAGGGAAAAATACAGGTAACAGGTTGCATGTGTGGTTTCCTTGTAAAGATTTAGATGCATGGTACTTGCATGTGTTCTATTTTTGTTATTTTTCTATCATTGGCATGGAATTTTCCTAGACTAACAATGGTTTCATCCTTTCCTTTCCATTTTCTAGATAGTCATGGTGTTTTGGGTGCCTTGTATTGGTTTAAGCTTTGGATGGTTGGTAGACTTTGGATCCGAGTGAGCATGTCTCAGGAAATTACGAAAGGTCAAGGGTGGAGATGGGATTTCTCTTGGAGCTCTTAATGGGTGGGTGGAGAGAGGAAAATTCCTTTGTATGTGGTGAATAATGTTGAGGGAATCTGGGATTTTTTTGGTGTTATTGATTTATCGATTGGTTAGGTGAAATCATTGTGGTTAAGGGTTGAGGTGGTTTGTCATTTGGAAGCACTAGTTGGTTATATTTTGGTTTAACCCATATGATCCCACATTTGTGTTTAGAATATTTCACGGGGGTTATTTTATGAAACAAATATTTCGTTCAACCCAATCTATGGTTGGGTGGTATTTGTAGGTCCCTGACTTGGTTGGGTTTTTCATATGCTAATATAACTTAATTTTATATATTGTTATTAATGAGCACATGAACTAGTTATTATGTAATATTATGTTTGATTTTTCATGGTTTCTATTCTATTTATATGTTGGTTATATGCTTCATTACATGATGTCCTCTTACTATGGATCTTGTTCATGATCTGATAAGTTATTGAATGCTTGATGAATGAATAGGATACCAAGTGTTTTTTAATCTATTTGAGATGGAATTGGACTCCCTTGATGATTCGTTGATGTGGTTCATAATTTTATGATGATATATTCATTCATGAACTATAGCTTATATGTTTATCGTATGTTCAAATAAATTTCTATCATGTATTAGGTATGTCTGGGTAAAGATATTACTCAAGTTATATATGCTTCTCTTTTTTATCATTGTAGCTATGATTTCTGAAAGTTATGGAGTGTTTTGGGTAGTGGTATGTAGGCTAACATTAAAAGTGGCATAGATCTTGCCACCACATGCACAAAACAAGGGAGTCTGGGTCATAACTATATGCATATAGTTGGCTTGTGGGTGTAGTTATCGCCTCCAATACACATGGATTTTGTGTTATGGGTGAAATTATTGAGTTAAGATAGATAAAATGATTTATAGCTGAAGGATTGGCCACCTTTGGTGGCAGTGAGGCTCCTGAGTGGTTTGTATTTTCTGAGGGATGTCAATATGTGTTCTGATTTGTATATGTGTTCTGATTTGTAGGCCCACTTCCATAATTATAACTTGGAGGTTAGATTATATCATTTTGACACTAAGATAATGTTTACCATATAGAGCTTATAAAAGTGGGTAAACGTGGGAGGAGGCATTAGAAGGTGGTATCAGAGCTTCCAGTTTCAAGCACTTGGACTGGATGAGCTAAATGTGTTGGTTATGCATGCATTTTTATGGTTATGGTTATTCTATCTATGTAATAATTTATATTTTTGTGATGTTGTATCATGCTAATCTGGATGAGCCTATGTATATGCAATAACCTCCATTAAGATACACTGAGGTAAGATTTGATTATTTCCTCTATTTGGTTTATATAACATGCTATGTTTTTTGGAAATATAACATTAGGGATGAAGATAAAAGTGGTGGACTATAGTTCACATGACACCCCTTACAGGCTTGAAGTGAGAAAAGTGGAATGGGAAATGTCAGTTGAGAAACATGGAGAAGAGTAATCTCCTGATTTACAAGATAAAATAAGGCGTTTGAGGGTGAAAATTAGAAGTTTTAAGGAATATAATGATAGGTTGATTGAGGCACATGAAATAATTTCAAGAGGTCAACAAAATAAAATGGTAGTTGATGTAGTGATTCTTCAGAGTCTTTCAGATTTACAAAAGCATGGACAGATGGGGAAAATTCATGGAGATAGACAAGAGGAGAACACAAATGGGGCATATGGTAGTGGGTCTCAATGGAGATACATGATGGAAAGATATGATAGAGTTAGAGGTGATAGACCTTTGGATACACTTGATAGGTCAGTTAGCAATCATGAATTTTATTCAAGCTTTGTCTTTGAGAGACATCATCGTCATTATTGTCATTATCATTATAGGGGTAGTGAGATTGGGTACTTTATATATAAGTTTAGGAAAGCCAAGACTCTTAGTTTTAATGGGGATGTGAAGAAGTCAAAATATGCAGAAGCATGGGTGCCTGGGATGAAGAAGTTCTTCAAATTGCATGATTATTCAAAGAACATGAAATCCAAGGAAAATAAAATATCTGGTGGGAATATGTTAAGTGGGTCAGAGCCATCAAGG
The DNA here is from genome assembly GCA_034641835.2 of Pinus albicaulis. NCBI lineage: Eukaryota > Viridiplantae > Streptophyta > Pinopsida > Pinales > Pinaceae > Pinus > Pinus albicaulis. The sequence goes on along the minus strand of CM076576.1, from coordinate 697,928,291 downwards.
AAGAGGATTTGAGTTGGTGTGAGTTTAAAAAACTCTTCAGGAAGAAGTATTTGTCTGAGATATATCATGGCGGGAAGGCCAAGGAGTTCTATGATATGAAGGTGGGTTCTATGATAGATAATGAATATACCACCAAGATTCTGGAGTTCTTGTGGTATGTGACCTATCTCAAGGATGAGAAGACAAAGGTTAAAAGGTTCATCATTGGAATTCTAGTAACATTCAAGGATCAAATTGAGTATGATGAGCCTTAGTCATTGGAGGAAGTCATCAACAAGGTTAAGAATTGTTATTAGAATTATAAGCACAAGTATGAGTGTAAGCATGATTGGAAAGAAAATAAGAATACTAAAGGAGAATGTCCTTGGAAGCAGGGAATCCCTCAGGATGTAGGTGATAAGGAGAACATGGAACCCCATAAGAATTTTAATGCAGCTGAGGGAGAACATGGGTCTCCACCTGAGGACAATTAGAATAAAGATGATGGCAGGAATCCTTTGAGGTGTTGTAGTTGTGGTGGAGAGAATAATAGGAGATATATTCCATCACATTAGGGTGGCCTACATCAGGTTTAAAGTGCTCAAGAGGCACAACCAATTGGATATGTTGTTTAGAGTATTCCTCGAATCTATCTAATAATGGATAACAACTAGGTTAATCACCAGACAACCACTATTGATATTGAAGGTAAGACTTGTGATCAATTTGTTTCTATTTTGATTTATCATCGATATAATTATAGTTATATCAGTCTTGACCTCGTGGATAATTTTTTCTTGAATAAAGAAGTGCATGCAGAATCTTAGTTGGTGTAGCTGGCTATAGGGATGAAGAGAAGAGTTCATCATTGGTATGCTTTTGATAATATTTGTTGATGATAGATTGGTATATTCTAAGAATGAGGAAGAGAGCACAGAGTACCTAGAAGCAATGTTGAGTTTTTTGAGAGAGCATCAATTGTATGCTAGGCTCAAAAACTGTAGTTTCTTTCAGTCTCTGATTCATTACTCGCGACATGTTGTTTCCAAGGAAGGGATAACAATGGATCCAGAAAACACTAAATCCATAATGAAGTGGTCAAATTGTAGGAATGCGAATGAGGTTATATCATTCATGGGATTAGCGAGTTACTAAAGGAGGTTCCTAAAGAAATTCTTAAAGATGTATTATTACATCTATACAGAGGAAAGAAAATACGTTTGAATGGATTGCTGAGTGTGTATCTAGTTTTGATCAGTTGAAGCATTTTCTTACAAATGCTCTAGTTTTGAAGTTTGCATATTCTCATAAGGAGTTTATTTGTTATACAAAATCTTGCAAAGAATATAGGAAATACTGGTAGTTTTCTATGAATCAATGAGTCTAAATGAGTATGAGAATAGTTATGTGACTCACGATCCTGAGTTGGTAGTTGTAGTTCATGCATATCATATGTGGATAAATTATCTCCTTGACAAGTGGTTTATTCTAATGCGTGATTACAGAGGCCTGAGGTAACTATTTGACAAACCCAATATGAATTCTAGGTGAGATATATGGTTCGCTACCCTCACTGAGTTTGAATTCAAGATAAAATACATTAAGGGAAAGTAGTATACGGTTGTAGATGCTCTCAGCAGGAGAGTGTAGGTGAATCACATTTTGGTTGTGAGTTCATATGGCATAGATTTGCAAGAGAAAATATCACATGTAGGCAAGCATGATGAGAGGTATCATGAGCTAAAGCAAATTCGCATTAGGGTGATAGCGATGAGGAGTATCACCTCACAACAAATGGATTGGTTAGATTCAGGAACGTGATTTATGTACAAGATAAAAATGAGTTGAAGAAGCTTATTTTGATAGATTTTCATGTCAATCCATATTCAAGTCACTTGGGATATCATAATCATTTGACAACTGTTAATAAGTTCTACTATTGGCTGAATTTGAAGAAAGAGGTGGCTAAGTTTGTTGTAGGATGTTTTGAATGTAAGTAGGTGAAAGAAGAATATAAGCATCCAACTAGATTTTTTCGGCCTTCTTTGAATCCAAAATGGAAATTGTTTTTCATTTCAATGGACTTCATTATATGTTTTCCTAGGAAATCAAGACAACATGATTCCATCATGGTTTTCGTTGAAAGGTTGAGTAAGGTACGTCACTTCATTGCAGTGAATTCTACTAATTCATATAGTGATGTAGCTGATATATTCATCAGGGAGACACTTTTATTTCATGGTTTCCCCAAGAATATTGTATCAGATAGATATTCCAAGTTCACTTCCAACTTTTGGAAGGATTTGTTTGTAGGCTTTGGGATAGAGTTAGCTTTCATTAAAACTTATTATATTTAGATAGATGAAAATACAAACAGGGTTAATTGGATTCTTGAAGATATGTTGAGGACGTAATCATGCATTAACATAGTACATTTGAAGCTCTTTATGGGCAGAGTTGTAATAAGCCTATCAGTTGGAGTGATCCCGTGAACACGATGATTATTGGACCAGGTATGTTGTCCATTATGGAGGAGTACATGTTGGTCACTAAGAAGAATCTAAAGGAAGTGTGAGACACACAAAAGTGTTAAGGAGATTGACATAGATAATTCAAGGCGTTTCACATAGAGGAGCTCCTTGAGTATTGGGTGATGTGCAAAGATGAAACATTAGTATTGTAGGCCTTTTAATATTCTCAAGAGGATTGTACTAATGCCCTACATACTTTCACTGTGGTCAATATTGAAATACCATGATGTTTTCCATGTTTCATTTATTAAGAAATATTTTAAGGATGTTAATAATGTGATTTATTGGTCTGTATTGAATGTGGAACTATAGGTAGAGTACAACCAAAGCCACAATTCATATTGCAGTAGAAACAACTCATTCTCTAGAATAAAGAAATAGAGTAGGTCAAAGTGTAATGGAAGTACTTTCTGCCCAATGAAGCTTCATGGGAGATGCCTAATAAAATGTGGGATTTATATCCTTCTTTATTCGTTGGTTGAACATATTTGTTTGGCTTATGAATTTTTGGTATTTATATGTATTTTATTGTAAATATCACATTGCGTTGTGTTATAAAGCTCCAATAAGTGTTATGTTTTTCATGATGGTCATGGTTTTCACTGATTTTTTATTGTAAATATTGCATCGAGTTGTGTTATAAATATCCATGGGAAATATGTTTTATTGGTCATAAGTATCATCTAATACTAAGGAGTGTTCCCCTAAGGTGGATGGGTTTGTAACAACCACTGGCTTATTTTCCATGTAAATAAAATGAAACCAAGGTGATGGGACACATATTCCAAGCTGAATTGTGGGTAAAATTTATAATGGGAAGCACATGAGGTTTATTGATTGCTATGTAAATTGGGAAATGCACTGGTGAAGGAAAGAGGAAATAAAAGACATTTAATTATGATAAGTAAAGGAAAATAGGAGAAAATGGATATGAAGAGACAAAAATGTGAATGTAATGGAAATTAGAGATAAATTGAAGAAAAATGAAAAAAGAAAGGAAAAAGGAAAGGAAATGACTAGACATTAATGATAAATAGGCATGAGAGAAACAATTCACAACTTTTTTCAGTTGTAGCTGTGGTTAGTTTAGTTTTGTCTATCTTCTTCCACACTCTTACACTCTTCCACACTAATAGAATTCTTGGAGAATCCTAGAATTCACATGGATTAGGAGAAATCATGAAAGAAAGAAAAATAATAGGTGGAAAATAGAAAAAAGGGTTGGATCATTGACTACATCAAGATCACATTGTAGTTAATAGGTTACATCGGTGGTTTCCTTTTTATATTTGGATGGATCGTACTTCCATGTGATTTTTTTGGTTATTTTATTATCATTAACATGATATTTTGCTAGATTGATAGTGCTTTCAACCTTTCCTTAGCATTTCCTAGATAACCATGGTGTTCGGGGTGCCTTTTGTTGATTTAAATTTTGCATGGGCGGTAGACTTTGGATCCTGATGAGGTGTATAATAAAGGGTGGAGATGGGAATTCTCCTGGAATTCTTAACATATAGAAGGAGAGAGGAAAAATCTTTTGGATGTTGTGAATAATTTTGGAGGCATCCAAACTTGTTTTAGTGTTAGTTATGTCTATATTTGTTAGGTGAAATCATTATGGCTGAGGGTTGAGGAGGTTTGGCCTTTGGAAGCCCTGGTTGGTTCAATTTTGGTTTAACACATATCATCCCACATTCAATATTTGAATATGGAATGGGGTTGATAGGGTGAAAGAGAAATTTCATTCAGCCAAATTTATGGTCGGGTGGTATGTGGAAGTCCTTGACTTGGTTGGCTTTTGCATACATTATTATAAGCTATTTTTTGTTATTGTGATTAATTAGAACATAAATTATTTATTATGTGATATTATGGTTTATTTTTCCTAGTTGATATTCTATTTATATGACGATTATATGCCTGGTTAGATGATTTTATTTTACTATGGCTCTTGTTCATGGTTTGATAAGTTATTGAATGGTTGATGAATGCATGGGCTAACAAGTTATTTTCCATCTATTTGAGAGGTAATCAGACTCTCTTGATGATTCTCTGATTTGGTTCATAATTTTATGATCATATGTGCATGTATGACCTATAGCTTGTATGTTTACCACATTTTTGATGAAATTACTATCATGTATTAGGCATGTCTAGGTTAATATCTTGTTCAAGTTGTGAATGGTTGTCCTTGTTATTAATGTATTTATCCTTTTTTAAATTTACATGTAATTCTAGGAAGTCGTCTGGAGGCTAGCTTCAAAAAGTGGCACAAATCTCACCACTGCATGCACAAAACTAGGGATTTTGGATCATAACTTCATGGAGAGAGGCTTGTGAGTGCTGTTATAGCCCCCAAATCACATAGATGTTGTGTTGTGGGGGGGTTGTAAAAGTGAGCTAGAGAAAATGAGTTCCAAACCAAGGGTTGACCACCTAGGGTGGATGTCAGGCTCTTGAGTGGTCTATAGTCTCCGAGGGATATTAGTATGCGTTTGTTTCGGGGAAAATCACCCTAGAGGTTCGTTGGGTTACAACCTCCACAGAGCAGGGGCATGCTACTTAAGAAGGACTCACACAACCATGCATGTTCAGGAAAAACTAAATAGAGTAGATCGAGGAAGTTACCCGTAGGTCCTACGGTTAGATCGGACGCGGGGTCCAAGCCCCCGACAACGAGTCCTTCCTTTCTTAACACGATACTGCCTAATTCACAAGCACGAAGAGCTGGTTGTACGACGCCATATCTACTCTAAATGTTAGTGAAATCCATATAAAACATCGGATAAACCATAATGAATGCTTAAATAACAATTTTCTCATATATGTAAGCGAGACACTAACACGTATATTTCGGGAACAAGATGCTACCCACAGCTGTTATAAATAGCATGTACAAAAGTAACGAGTGGAGAGATCACCTGAATCCTTCCCCGATCTTCGAGCAGACCGTCGTCCGGATCCGTCCCGCCCTTGCCTCGCTAAGACTCCTTCCAAACTGGTGCATACGAGATGACATATAGGGAGATGAGCATCTCAAGGAAACAAGGGTTTCCTGTAATGAACTGGGAAAGTGCAGGAGGCACGGGGAATCGGACTTGGATAGGGAATACCAACAGAGTATAATATCAATAAATTCTCTCTCTCCCTTAGGCCATACACATGAGGGGTTTTTATACTCCCTCCAAGTAGTTTCAACAGTTGGAAACAGTTGGCCACGTGTTGGGGTGGTTGAACTACCTGAGTAACCATCAACCCAGCCCGAAAATAGGGAATTTTTATATATTTTTTCATAATTTTAATGGCATATGCGGAAAAGTGCAGCTGGACTCGCGTATACACGCGGAAAAGTACGGGCATAATCGCGTATGGGGATTTTTACACTGTTTTTAAGTGAATTTGTCCAAGTCTGTAGGAATGGGTACCCAAAACCATCAAAGCAATCATGAATCATATGAAGGTGAGAAATGATGCTATAACAGCGTTCCTATTCATATGCCCCGCTTTTATAACTGGAATTTGGAGTTCAAGTCATATCATAGTGACACTCAACTCATGTTTACCTTGTAGAGCTTGTAAAAGTGGGTAAATGTGGGAGGAAGAATTTCAGAAATAATGTGCTCTTATGGAACGAAATAATAGTAATTGTGGTGATTATATTTTAGAAGTATTCCCCTCTTATTTTTTGAAGTGATAATGATAACCATGGTGATTCTCTTAAAATATTACATCGTTCTTATGGTAAAAACTAGAATGTAACTATTTCCTTTCTTACTCTGCATGTGAAGCATGGATAAATGATCATGCCTTAGTAATATTTATGGATTTCACTTTATGCAAGTGAGATTTGGATGGTCATACATGTTTTCTATCCATACACATGCATAGATAAATATATATGTTTTTGTAATTATGTGCTTTTAATTAATTCATGTGCAGTGTTAATAAAGAAGCATACATTGATACTTTGTAGTCATTTTACTTATGCACATGAAATTATGTTTGAAACATAGCTAGTAGATATTTATTATTTGGTTTTGATAAATAATTTATACAATCATCATGTCAAAGTTGTTGATGGCAGTAATTGTAGAGAAGAAATGTGACTTATGTGAAGGATGAATTGATAGTGTTCAACCCATCCCTTATATAACAACTAAAAAATCGATTATAGTTAACACTATGGTAGGTAATGAATAATGGTCAATGCAGAGTGAAGGATTGTAAAAAGTAGGATAATCCACCAGAGGGAACAACTAGGCCTCAAGAACTCAGTACTAAAGGAATTTTAGGGTAAATGATATCATGATAAATTGAATGACTTCTACTTAGTTATGCTTTAATTAACGACAATATCTCTTTGTAAAAATTTTAACAACGGACACACAATGGTAAAACATAGGATAATCCACCAGAGGGAACAACTGGGCCTCAAGAACTCAGTGCTAGAGGAATTTTAGGGTAAATGATATCATGATTAATTGAATGACTTCTATTTAGTTATGCTTTAATTAACGACGATATCTCTTTGTAAAAATTTTAATAATGGACACACAATAGAATCCCTTTCTTCCATTTAGTGAGGGGTGAACTCCCTCACAAAACGTTTAATAAAATCAACATTTGTTGGTTTTTCCCTTTGGGGTTTCTAGTCTATATGGATGTCCATTTATGTGTTTTCCTATTTTGTCATTTTCTCGATATTGATACCTTGCATGATGTTAACACTTCATCAAATCTGTTATTAACTAGCTTAATTAAATAAAAATGATAATGATGTAAGGTTACAATAGAAAACATTACATTATCATTTTGCATTACATTATGTGACTTGTTATTCAATTGATAAAATTTATGTAATGACAATGATTTTATCTAATGGCAAGTTAAATAATATGGAAAAAGTGATAGGGAATATCAAACGCTAGTAAATCCCATATTTTTTTTAATCCTATGTATTTTTACACAAGCATTACATATAAACATGGAGGGATATATACAGAAAGATAGAGAGAGATATTAAATAAAAAACATGTCAACTCTTTCTTAAACATTGAAGGAACTACACATCAACTCTATGCTAGTTGTATTATTAATAATATAGTATCACATGAGACTAAAATTATTGATATTTTATAATGTTTTTGATTAAAACTAAGAAAATATAAATTTTATTTGAAACTGAGTTTATTGATATTTTATAATTTTTAATTAAAGCTAATAATATATATATATATGCATGTGTCAACTCTAAGTTGACTACATAAGGACTAACACATCTCCCTCATATTGGTTCCAATAATACAATATGGTGTGAGTGGGAGATTACTAATGTTTTATAATGTGTTTAATTAAAACTAATTACCCACCCCACACAAAGATACACACTTTAGTTTTCTTATTATAGAGGATAAGGACATGTGTAAAATCCTACTTGAGGAATTACACATATCACCATCATGTCCCCATATTAGTCTTGTAAAATGTGTTTCTAAGGAAATACAAAAGAAAATTATACCTTTTGAGTTAAGAGGCAAATTCTATATCCTACCTGATTTGGTGTATGTTCAATGTGGCTTGACATTTTCTAATTTAAAATAATAATAAAATATTTATAAATATGAAAACAATTTTGACTATAGTAAAAAAAATAAAAGATGAATATACATATTTGATTAGTTTTAATTAAAAAAATAATAAAATATTTCCAAATACATGTGAACTAATATAATTTTATATTCACTTTAAAATATATATATATGATAATTTAAAGTAAATAAATTCTTAAATTTTAACTTTTTTTATTGTGAAAAATATATAAAATTATTTTATTTTTAAATATATTTTATTATAAAACTTAGGTAAATTATTTGAATATTCAGGTAAAATAATTTATTTTAATATACATTTAATAGTTAAGTAAAGAGAAAAATTTGGCCGCAGTAAAATATCTTAACGCTCAAAAACAAAAATTATAAATGAAATATTTTAACATGAATATTAAATAATATTGATATATATTTATATTAATAACGAATAGTCAAGCTTAAGGTGAAAAAAATTATGACCTATTAAAAAATTGTGGTTGAAATTAGACAAGTAGATTAATAATTCTACATTTTGGTCTTTTAAAAGTACATTTTTCTATTAATTTGGTCTAAGATTCAACAAATAATTGTTGGAGTTGCAAAATTACCTTGTAGTTTGAAAAGTCATATTAAAGTTTGTAAGAGCAGTCGTTGGACAGGAATAACACACAAAAAACATTAGATATATTACTACACTAAAATCAATAGAGATTACATATGTATATATAGTTGAATTCAGATCCAACTAATTCTAATCTTAGAGAGATAAGTTGAGAGAATCTCTCAACTTCCTCAACAAACCCAAACCAAACTAAGTAAGCATAATCCTAACAAATCCTAATACCCTCCCTTAATTCTTACTTTAAAAAACATATAATACTTAATCACAATTACAAAAGAATTACAACACTTTAAACTTTCGTCTCTTTATCTGATCTGGTCTTCATCAGTGACTCTACCCACTCTGCAATCTTCTGGACTCCGCTCTTTCTTTCTCTACATCTTTGAGCCTACCTTCCAACTCATTTAAAGTACACCTACTTCTGACCAGCAATGCTGAATTTTTAAGATTAAAAATCCTTGACACCCCCGAAGAAGAGTCTCGACACTAAACTACCCTATTGAAATATTTCCATCTGTGAAATAAACCCGAAGAATAAATTTCAACAGTCATATAGGAAAATATTCTAGGTAAAGAATATGATCAACGATCAATCCTACAAAGTGACCTTTACACACTTACAAACTCACAAGGTAAAGGTAACCTGTAATTGTCAATCTTGGAGCACCAAAGTACAACAAGAGTCTACAACATATAACAGATTCTCACAATCAAATTAGCGATACATTCTCTCGACATCGAAAAACATTGAGAACCGCTATTTTAAATTGTGTAAATCTATTCAATAATTGGTTCTTTATTATAAAATTTTACAAACCAACATACTAATTTCACCCATATCTCTGTACTGTATCATGAAGAACAACAGGGATGAGAAAAAATCTCCATGCGCTTCGTCAAGTAGAACAGGTATACATTTTGAAATAGAATAAATAGACGGTGGGTTATTGCTTCTTTGCATCTGGATGCTTTCTCCCATCTAAATTTTTTCACAAGATGATGCAGAAGCACTCCGACCTGAGGACCCTCATTGCACAGATCACCCAAGATGCCACTACACTGCTCGAGATGCTTCTACTTTATAAAGCTTGAATAGAAAGTCATTGTCATAAAGAAACTTCCACAAATCAGTGCAAACAAACCAAAAACCCCGCTCCATAATTTGCAACGCAGCAACAGTGATAAACTTTGAGAAACTGCTCCATGAACCTTCATCCTCCATCACCTTATGTTGCAGGTCTCCTACATCTGTTGTATGAATATAAGGATATAGATGATTTTGCAAAAAAAAAAAAAAAAACTTCTTTAACATCTCTTCTTGGCATTTCATATTTTTACGATTTAACTATTTCTTTCTCTTTTGGACAAAAGGATCTCTAATTACAATTGTGTTAATAATTTCATTCTCCACTCTAGGTATTACAATTGAAAATGAATGTCATGCTAATTTTTTCTATACCGTTAGGGTTGAATTAGGTTTGTAATAACTATAAAAAAAATTCCATGTGAATCAAACCATTCAATTTATAAGCAACTATAACATTTCCATGAGATAGGATAAAGCGCACATGTATTTCTTCAAAGGTAAAGATTCAATTTACTTTGAGAAATTAAATATAATGAAATGAATGAAATAAGAAAGTTATAAGAAAAACATAAGTTTTAGTTTAGAAGAAATGTAATTGCAAAACAGAAATCAAATATATAAATGTCACTACATCATAATAGCAATGGCAGGAACATGAGCTGAGTGGAGTGAGAGCATGGGAAATTGATAGGAATGAAGTATCATATAAATAATGAGCCATTATGTCATTAATAATAATAATACATGAGTCAAAAAAATGAACCATAATGCTAGAGATGAATATAATACATTTTATAAGCACAATATATAACCAACAACTAAAATATGGAAACTTTAGGATAGGTATCAAGTAATGGATGTAAAAAAAAACGTCTGGTTCTTAGGTTACAATTGTATCCACAAAATCATCAAAGAACTATCATAAAATAAAGTAATACGAGGAAATTCCTAGTAAAAATTGCACGGTGGAAGAATGATAGGTAATAACATGAGAAACAATGGAGGTTTCAAAATCATCTAAGATGAGAGAAGAAAAACACCAGGGAATATATATATATATATATATATATATATATATAGAGAGAGAGAGAGAGAGAGAGAGAGAGAGAGAGAGAGAGAGTGGAGTTTTAAACAACACATGAGAGAAGATAAGAATAACACTAGGCTATATATATAGCTAGCATAAAATCCTAACCTCTATATGGTTAAAAAAAGCCTAGGCTTATTTGATAAATATTAAAGGAAAATGATTAAATGATAAAAAGTACAAAAATTATGTCTCTATTGAAAATTTGTTGGTCCAAGAAGGGATGCTCCAAATTTTATGGTTGCGTTATGATCAAATTCTTATTTGCATCATTATGGATAGTTTGACTAGCCGTTGATGCCACAACATTGGCTAAACTCAAATGGATGAGAAGGTCAAAAATCTTACCAATGGAGTTAGTTCCTCAAAATTTGGATTTCATTTTATGTATAGTAGGATTAATATTTGTGAATGTTGTGTATTCTTTTATTGTTAGAAATTTGTTAAATTAGGATTAAGGGAGCTTAGGAATTTTCTCTGGAGTTAAAATAGGTTGATTTGATCCTCTTCTCATGTATTTGAACAAATATATATATATATATATATAATTGTTTTGTTTTGTTTTAAAGAAGCAACTGAGATGGAGGCAAAAAAGGGATTTGAGTATATATGATAATCATAGAACACACACACACACACATATATATTTCTATGATTTTGTGTGAACCTTCAATAGTTATGCATGTAGGGAATGGTTTTTTTTGAGAAATGACTCTCTCTCATTAGTATATTGATCATATTATTTGGATAAGATGAGTTATTGTGGTATTTGTGTGTGGGAATAAGAACAAAGAAATTTGTATGCTTATACAATATTCACGAATTCCATGTGTCAATATTTTTATAGCATGAATTTCCTTCCAAATTCCTATTAAAATTATTTTTCCTTGTATTTGACCAGAGTAGCATAGGTTGAATATTTCAAGGTTTCAAAAATACCCCCCTCCTTGGTGTAATATCAACATGATTTTGTGTTCATAAGATTGTAGGTTTGAATAGTGGGAGTATTTTTAGGTTTTAAAAATAGAATATAAAGAGGGACAAACCTAATGGTTTCATCAATGTTACAAGTTTCTCTCAATTGAAAAAGGTAGGTGAGACAACCAAAGATTCTCACAATATTCTTTGTCCTAGATATTACAGGAATTTTGAGGTCTAAAATGGGCCTCCTAAGAAAATTATAAAATAATAGCAGAAATAATAAAATAAGATTTGATTAAATCATCAAAATTTAGAGGGAAAATAGAAAAAACTACTTTTTCAACTCGTATTTTGAACTGATATCCCAAAGGTTTTACTCAAATTTCGAGTAGGAATATTAGTTCGATGAAACATTTAATTACCCATCCAAGGAGTACCCGTATTGCATACTTTCAATGGACTCTCCTAAATGAAAAATGAGAAATCCATGAAAAACATGATTGTAATCACGTGTTTTCATGTATTCCTCACTTTTCGTGTACCAGGTTCCATCAAAAGTCTTCAACATGAGTACTCCTTGGATGAGGAGTTAAATTTTCATCCAACAATTTCTCCTGCTTGAAATTCGAGTAAACCCTTAGGGAGATAAGATGAAAATACAAGTTGAACAAGTAGTTTTATTTTTATTTTTAATTTTTTAATCTTTTTAATTTTTCACTACAAAAATGGTGAATCATCCCCCGTGGTTGACATCATCATCTTGAATCCTATTGGTTCTCATAAATTTTATTTTGGTTGTGCATTTTTCTTAGGAGGCCCATTTTAGATCTCAAAATTCCCCTAATGCAGATTCCCCGGAGGTTTCCACAAGTGACTATGTTTGAAATTGTTGGGACAAACATTTCAATAGTAATTGATGGAAAGTAAAGTCGTTAAAATCCATTATGTTTTCATTTCCTAGAAGTCAAAGCTAGGGGTGATTGTAAAAACGTTGAGACATGATTTTATCATCGGGACAATATATTGGAGACTACAATTAACAAATAAATGTGCATGACAGAAATAATCCATCCCAAAAATTTCAAAGGAATGCCATTTTCACACTAAAATAATATTTTAGGGTTTGAGCTTATGGTTCACTCATGGTCGCATATGCCTCATTCGAAAGTGTAGGTGATAATTTTGGATATGGGTTGCGCACACACACACACACACACACACACACACACACACACACACACACACATATATATATATGGGCTTGAATTTGGTGTTTTTTTAAATATAATAAAACCTCCAACTTGGTTATTTTAAATTATAATATAGTTATAATTTGGGGACATAGTTCCACGTCTTGGCTGGAGTGGTTCTATATGGATTTGAGTGTATTATTCCAAAATTTACATTGTATGCATATATATTTGGAGTAAAGACCCTTGTCCTAAACCATTATTGGTATCAGACCAGGATAGCGTGCTCAATTAAATTTTGTAGAGGTTGATTTTTTTTTTACAACAACGATTTATCGATTTGGTCTCTGTAATTAATTCAAGACAAAGATGTAATGATATGTATAATGCTGTAAAGATTGAAAAATATGGTTTTTACTTGTATCACAAAGAATGTATTGCAAAGAGAGACAATCAAGCACAAATTTTGGTTTAGATTGAAACAATTGAAGTTTAGTACAAGTTAAATTTCTTGAATAAGAATTGAGAAGCAGGGAAAATTATAAACAACTTATTTGTACTAATAAGGAAGAATGGATATTGCAGTAGTGGTTGGGTAACAGGTAATGAGTCTCCTTGTTTTCAACTAATTGAAGGGAAATTGTTGAAGTAGGTAGCAGCAAAAATATAAGATATCATGGAAAAAAGTTGTAACAAGAATGATGTAAGGAGATTTCAGATGGAAATTGGAAGTGAGGGAACAATGAAAGTTCTTAGAAAAATAACATTTTAGAACAACGCAAAATCCAGATAAGAGGAAGGGGATCTCAAGAACGAGGTTTTAGGAGATAGAACCAATGATGTTGAAATATAAATCTCAGGGAGAATCCTTGATGAGGCATTGAGTATTAGTGTTGAAGACTGACTATAGATAGAAGGCTTGGTCGCAACCCATAATGGACATGGAGGAGCTCACTGAAGAGGATATGGAGATGAATAAAAATGGTGAAAGTAAGAGTTCATAAGGAAGAAACAACAAGTAGAAAGAGGATTCCATAACAATTGGAAAAAAGAAGAGAATGAGTGATGAATAGTTTTACAAAGAGATGAATGAGATGAGGGTATTACTCAACAACATTAAAATGCTAATACAAAAGGAAATCATAAAGTAATTGAGACAAGTATTGTATGTATGGTTAAGGGTAAAATAACATATTAAGGAATTATTTCCTGGAAATTTAATTGATAGAATGGAGATGGAGGAAGCACTGAAGGAGGATGAGTGTGAGACAAGATAACACATTTATGAACCAAAGAAAGGAACATTCTTAGATAAGAAAATGATGATGATGTGAGGATGATGTACTTAGATCAATGAAAGAGAAGGACGCTAGAGGCATATTTAGAGAATAAAAGGTCTGATGTTTTTAAATTTAATTATTTATGTGAGTGTGTATTTGCAAGTACTAAATACGATGGAGTTGAACAAATATCAAATATGGTGGAAAAAGAAGAAATTCCACAAAGGTATAATTTCTCGTATGGAGAAAAATAAGTGTTTCCGTATTTTTAGGATAGACATATATTGTCATAGAAATTTCACAAGGGAAATAAATTCAACATTTATTCTTGATGACAACATTTAAGAAGGTCATGAAGGAGTTTAGAGTGGAACTAGCCAATTCTATGAAAATAATAGTAGTTTCAAAGGTATGATTAAATGGTTATATTGTCTCTTACTGAATATCTACTAGATTACTTTTGAATGAATTATATTTAATATTGGAAGAAAATGGAAATTTGGAAGAGAGAGGAAAATAATTGTTTTACATATTTGTGAACTAATCTATTTGAAGATAGTGAAGGAAGATTTTGTCATAATAACTCAACTCAATACATTTTATTTCTGCTAGAGGAGGCTAAAGGTGATTAATTATGAGAATAAAACCCAAAACCTATCATACATAATGAGAAGGCATCAATGTTTCATCAAGAAGGAAATAAAATTGGCTTATGAAGATAATTATGAAGAACAGAGAATTGACCATGACATTGCTTTGGAAGGCAATGCTAATATTTATATAGAACAAGAATATGATGTCAATCATGGCCTAGAAGTTATAGAAGGTGAAGAAGAAGCCTATGTATATGATGTGACAAGGAATTATACATTTTTAAAAGATAATGCAACAAAATAATGATATGTATTGGAAATTGAAAAAGTGAAGACTAAGAATGAGAAGCAATAGTCAGGGGAAGTGGTTGAGGATTTCAAGGAAAATCCTGAGTTGTAGCAAGAATTTCCACTACAACCTAAATATATACCTAAATATATTGAGGTGATGATTTTACCTTTAGAATATTCCATTTTATTAAGTAACTGTGGATATATGATAATAGAAACTAAACAAGGGGTTTCTTTTTAAGATAAAAATAAGGTTCTAAGATAACACCTTCTGCAATAGAAGAATATGTATAAAAAAGTTATGGCACTAGTTGAGGGAACACTAAATCAGTGAAAATATAGAATAAACAAAGAATGTGATCTTTCTTTGAAGCAAGTTAGCCTACACATAGACTCTTATAATGGAGCTTTTATCAAACTAAATATTTATGAAATTTGTGAATGGAAGATAATTGGATAGCTCTTTCTCATCACATTATTGGGAATTCAACAACTGAATGGAATAGAATGCTTCAAGGTAATAAGAGATATGGAAAATGGACTACATCAAAAAAATAGTGGAATTTTTGGTTTGATGAAGTGGAGAATGTTTTACCCAGTGATAGGTACCACAGAGGAATCTTGAAGATGAAATGGGGATAAGAAGGAAAGGCCAAAGACAACCAGAACGAATGTGAAAGAAGTGGACATATGAGGTAAGTCATTTGGATTTAAAATCACTTAGTTTGCATAATTGTAAGATGGTCTATGTAGGAGTACACCAATGAAAATATGGACTAAAATATAACAATGAAAGAAGATAATAGAACTATTGTGTCAAATGCATATCAATAATGTCAACATCAAAGGAAAATAAAGGAAGTGATGGGTGAAAGTACAATTTGATTATGTATTTTAAAATTTTAAATGTTAAATGTATTTTGTTGGATATTTTTGGATATATTCTTAATTATGTAGATGGATATAAACATAGGAGTGTTGGAAATGGAAGAAATAAATCACTCGTATTGAGCCAAGAATATGAGGGTTGGAATGAAAGAATGGTAGTTTCTACAACTCTTACATAGGCAATTGTTGAGGCGGAGGAGGATTGTTAGAAATGAAAAGTTATAGTATGTAAAAAATTATTATTTTCAAGTTCAAGAGGAAGTAAAGGCCAACAAATTTCTTGGGAAAGTGCAATTGAATGTAGCCTAGATATAATGAATCGTTGGAAATTTTCAAGGGGTAAAGAACAAATTATTACAAAAATAGAGAAATATATAAAGAAATGGCTTTATAATTTTATACCAAGTGAGGAAATAGGTGTCTCCAAGGACAAAAGTATTTCACATGAAACAATGAACAGATGGAAAATGGAAGTACTAGAGAAATGATATATTGTATACTTTACAAGGAAGAAAGTCAAGGAAATGTGTATTATTGCACATAAATAAATAAAGGAAGATTTTTGGAGACAACATATAATGATAAAAGCACAAATCGAATTAGTTGACTGAGGATGCATGGAGTAGTGTTTTGAATACTTTGGAACCTTAGAAAAATATTGGTCTAAGTTCTAAGCATTTTTTCAAGGAGTATATATCTAATATAAAGGTGAAACAATTAACAGTAAGAAAAAAATGATAGGAGTAAGATTAAGGAAAAGGATTTCCAAGTGGATGAGAAAAAAAATCACCACAACAACTACGAGAAGATGATTATTGATGAAAGTTGGATCAACGATATTGCATAGAAGAAAAATTAGGTTTCAAATCCTCGATGGTTGCAGGAAGTAAAAAAGAAACAACATAACAATATGGCAAGAGGAAAGCTACATCATAATATTTGGGATCGAGGAGGACTTCAGAAACAGAAGAATAATGATCAAGAGATCATGAGTAAATGTTTATATGGAAGTACGATGTAGGAGCATCGATTAAACTAAAATAACCGATAAGGTCAAAATTTTTATGAGAGGAGTTGCTTCCTTAAATTGTGGATTTTGTTGTATGTATATTAATAAAGATATTGAATAATTCCATGTAATCCTTTTATTATTATAAATTTTTTAAATTGGGATTAAGGGAGCTTGGGAATTTAGTCTTGAGATGAGATAGGCTTATTAAATACTATTTTCATGGATTTAAACAAATGAATGTTCTCTCTCTCTCTCTCTCTCTCTCTCTCTCTCTCTCTCTCTCTCTCTCTCTCTCTCTCTCTCTCTCTCTCTCTCTCTCTCTCTATTTTTTTAAGATAACACAAGTATATGAATATATATATATATATATATATATATATATATATATATATATATATATATATATATATATATATATTCTATGTTTTTGTTTGTATTTTCACTCTTTGTGTATGTATGAAATGGTGTGAATTTCCTTTTCTATGTGAACTACAAAATATCAGGAATCAAACTTATCCTTTTACTTATCTAGATCAAGTGTTTTTTCCATTGATTGAGAGGTCCACAACCTTATGAGGTCCTTCGATTTTTCACTTCTTCCAAGATCTTATAGTTGCATGCTTCTATTACAAGCACACATCAATTTAGGAAGTATTATTTATACAATGGGGGTAGAATATCCTTTTCATTGTTGATTTAAACCATTCCTATAGTTGAAAGGATGTATAGCTCAAGGAGAAATGATGGATAACTTACTTTTGTATCCATGTGTATGGTTGTTAGGTCATGCAAATTACAATAATGATATACTGTTGGCGTATCAAAGTTACATTGGTCTAGAAATGGGATAGGTTAGATTCCATTCATCCATTATCTCTTTGTTTAATGTTCCATAGTGAGACTAAATTAATGTTATTCTGCACCAACTTGAAAGTGTTATAATTAATAGGCAATAACATGATGATTATAGGTTTGTTGCACATATGTTTCATCATCAGCTACAATGTAAAAATCACATCATGAATAAATTTAACCTATACCTTTTGTACTTTTTGATGTTAGATAACCTTTTTAGGTTATATAAATTAAGTCAATAGAAGTAATTGAGAATTTCTAGAAATATAAGAAACCTAGTTTGTTGTATTTGTTTTTATTCAAATAGATTTACTGAATATTGGAAAGGAAAGTAGTACTAGAAGTAATAATAGACATAACAAGATGATGTCCAATACTAGATACGTTAATATAAATGGTGCGAGATCCACCAACATCAATAGTAATATATCTAACACAAAAAATAGTAGTATAAACAATAGTTCCTTATTTTGATTGTGAATTTGGCATTTATTATGATGTTGATCTTGGTTATTCAATTTATTACTTTGATCACTTGATGAGATTAGCCAAATTTCTTACCTTGAACCTTTCAACTAGGTGAATGCAAGGGACCAATTATACAAGCTACACCACCATGATTAGGTCAAGCATAAAAACCTCCAATATCAAAGTTATCAATGGGAGTAGTTGGTAGTGTATACACCCACTCTATAAGATAGCCATCCCACATCTACCCAAGTAACTATCCAATCGGGGTAAATATGCGATGAGAGGCTACTACGATCAGATTCAACCTCCTAGGTCACCTTAAGGAAGTGGAATCGATGGAAACACATCATAGAGACCTTCCACATCAACAACAAGACTCCTAGAAATCATCCCAATGACTGAAGTAACTAGCCCTTGGGTCCCACTGAGGTTTTAACCCACTTAACCCTTAGACACTCCCACAATATGGGCATGAGTGCATCTGGGATGCTCTAGATTCTCCCAGAAGACTACATACCTATGTCTAAGGACTAAATATCCCAAACTTGTGCCTACGTCCATGATATTTAAGGTAATTTTTTAGGCCCAGAGCCCAAGCTAGTGCCCATAACTCAATGAAAATTTTAGAAATGAAATAAAATAAAGAAATAATCTTGTATTGGAGAAAATCATGAAAAGACCTAGATTGGACCCCTACTAGCCATGACAGGAATTTCTTCAAACATATCACAAATATATAATCTCTAGGTGTAAACACCATATATGAACATAGGGGTCTCATACTTATATGAGAATATCTAGGAATCATTGTTCCCTTACATCATTAGCTGCAATATCATCTATAAGGTCTTAGATACATTTTTTATTCATTAAAAATAAAAACATGAGGAGATCCATCCATTGTCACTATCAAAATACATACACATAACAACCATAATAACAACAAAAATATCATGAATACATCATCCATAGGATCCACATATAAGTGAGTAGATTTATACATCAAATTCAAAAGAAATTGACTTCTCATTAATGAAAGTAAAAACCAATAAAATATGAGACTAACACGTTCCAGGTGACGATAGATTGGTTGATAAAATTATCTCTTCAGCCAATCACCCTCATACCATATTCCAAGCATGGATTTGGGATTCATAACTAAGAAAAAATAACCAAACAACCATGGATGCTACCTGATTTCTCCACCTACACTGTGAGGAATTTTATCGCCTCCTAGTCTCTAAGGCTTTATCATAGTCCATAATCTGATCGAGGGATCAATAGACCCTAAATCGAGACCCACTCTCCAAGCTTTACCATACATCCCATCCCAAGACTACTAGGTCTAATGGAGAGCAATCAACCTCTTGGATTTACCATATATCCTACCATTCATTGGAAAGGATTCCTACACCCACCAAGGCACACAATCATATATATATCGCATCTCCCAATATGGTTTAGGGGTTAATAGGCAAATGGCTTTATTGTAATCCAAAATCTGATTCAAGTACCACTAGGCCATGTGCTTTTCATTTAGGAGATCCACCCCACTCAACTTCGAATCGATCTGATAATCTAGGTCAATCAAAGTATGAGAACCCATCTCATCAAGGCTATCCAAAAATGGAAAGGCTAGGTTGAAAACACTATCACACCTGGAAAACCCATTCCATTACAGGAAAAAACCACATGCAGTACCATGCATGCCAAATCAATCAGGAAATCACACATGCAAATCAAAACTTGTAAAGAATCGTGTTGTAACTGGTTGATAATTCTCTTCCTTTATTTCTCCTTCCTTATTCTTTCCTTCTTTTACTTTCTTGATAGAATGACAACATTCTCCAAGAGAAATCTAAGTGTCCAAAAGTGAGAGAGAGAGAGAGAATAATGAGAGAGTTCCAAAATGGAAATGACAAAAAGGTTTGAGGAAAAATGTTTTCCAAATGATCCTCAGAATCCTTTTTATCAATTAGGAATCTATTTTCTTCATTTCACATTATTTTCCTTCATTTCCTCCTCAGATTCAACCTATTACCTTTCACCTCCATTTTCTCCTAATTTCCATTATTTTCATAAATAAATGTGCCAAAATGCCATTTTCCCTTCCAAATACCTTTTCCATTACCTTTTTCAATTTCCTTATCCATTTAAACCAAAATTAATACCCAGTAGTATGTGTTGCCCAACATTCAACTTGGAATAAGTGTCCCATCAGCGGTGGCTTTATATATATTTTTACATGGAATTTTAAAGATGGATGTTATATAATCCTCCCCATTGGGGGGAAATTTTCCTTGTTGCTTAATGACAGCTAGAAACCAACAAAATTTAAAAAACAAAACATACCTCCTATGGAGATTTATAACATAGCTTGTTGCATTATATACAATGACCAATGCGGAACCATGACAAACATATTGTTTACTGGAGCTTTATAACATAGGTCATTACAATATCTACAATAACAACCATGTATACAACCATATTGTGTACGAAGATTTATAAATCCAACTCGATATAGTATTTACACACATATATAGATATACACATTTTCTCAACTATAAAATAGAAGGATATGATTCCCATATCAGCAACAATGGAATCTATAGGCTCACACCTCCACCCTCAAAGTAATACTAGGATTCACCTCCTTCCTAGGAAGTCTATAATCCACTTCTAAAGTCAAAGTTGCATCCAATTTCCAGTGCTACAATCCTACGCTACAGTACCCTCAGTGAACAGTTATGAACTCATTGTTCCAGGGTACACTTCCAATGTGAATTTGATTCCATATGGAAATGCTTATGATAAAAAAAAAACCATCCCCAACCTTCCATTCTCTTCTGCACATTCCCTTGGACAATCTGGTCACCCTCTTCCGTTCAGTCACACACCTTCCAAATTATTATGGCATCCCCATCCTGCGTAGTCCATCCCTTAGAAATGCTTCCTCGCATCGGAAGATATAAAATCCAAGGCATATTGTTATAGGTCAACCTGAACATCATCCCCTAAGACTTCCTCAAACTGGACATCATCCCCAGGACCAATGTATAGGGTATGTCATCCCCTTAATATCAGTTGTTATATTCCCTAAGTGAATACATTTCATTCATGGTTTCTATTATGATACATCCAAGGTTTGGAGTATATCTTATATGACCCACTGACTCACCAATGTTCATCTGCAAGGAGCTAATTGCGTTGCAATGTTAATTCCTCCATGCAAGGGTGCATTGTAGTGCACTTCCCGGCACTCAAGGGTGTGTTGGTCACCTGGGAGAAAAATTATTATCTTTTTGGAAATCTTGACATGACCAATGCCTTATAGAAGAGTCAACAGTTGTCATGCTCTGAATTCAAGTGTCCATCTAACAACTCTGAACTTGCACTAGTACATTTGGTTCAAAATTCCAACACTTTAGTTCTGATACTTTTGACGTATTGTCGAAAATTTCCCCATTTTTTCTCAATTTTTTAAATCCTGCCAACAAGCGTTGCTATAGCGTCGTTTAGGGAAATAGTCGGTATTGCAATGTGTAGGAACATCGTCGAAATACCGATGTTTCTGGACACAACATTGTAACTACGATGTTTTGAAGACAAGAGTTGGTATTGCGACATTTGGAGACAAACATTGCTATTGTGACGTGTAGAGACACATGTCGGTAGTGCATTGGTATTGGGGACAACCGTTGGTATTGTGATGGTTTGCAGACAACTGTCAATATTGTGATAGTTTGGGGACAACTGTTGGTATTGCGACGTTTAGACCAAATGTTGGAATAGTGATGACGGTAACCATTTTTTAATGTTTTGTAACATTTTGTTATAGCAGAATATTTTGTAATAATGTTTTTTTATTTTATTAATTTTTATAGGATTATAATAATATATTTGTTATATTTAATTGTTATTAATTTCTCTTTAACTTATAACATGTTTAATCTTAAAAATCAATATATATATATATATATATATATATATATATATATATATAATGAATGAATAAATTAGAAGTTTTATTATAACTTTTTCAAAATACAATCTCCTGTGTATTGAGGAATATTTACCATTTTTTCATTATAATATTTGTATTGTGATTACCCCGCAAATCATAGCCCAATGTGGGCCCTCCTCACCTTCTTTGACATGGTGACAGATCACAGTTTCAAGAGTTACAACATGAATGTCACTCACTTAGTGACTAACCTGCGCTTCACCTTGGAAATTCACTTCAACATGACATTTTTCCTTGAACGTTACTTAATTTTTGTAACACACCAATATAACCTCACACATAGCCACGCCATCATTGATGGTGAATACTTTGTATCATAATGTGAATAAGATGGATATCATTCATTGTCAAAACACCCCTAATCACTTCCCTGAGGAAGCAACCACCATGGAAACCTTGTGCAACAAGAGCATTGGCATGTAGAAAAATATCCATCACAACTCCAAGTAGAGTGAAACACCCTTAAATCATGCATAGTGTGCCCAAATAATGGTAATGTGATCTCCCTCCTTCTCATCAATATTATGCATTCCAATACTCTCATGTGCTTTAATTACCATGACCATGCAAAGTTATTTAAGATCAACATCCCTTTTAGCTAGAGCATATAATTCAGTGCAAGTTGCAATATGAGTCGTAAACTTTGTGATTCAGATTCTCACCGAAGGCCTCTTGACCTTAAGGACTTGGCCTTCTAGCCATTCTCTGCCTTCAATAGCTCTCCCTCTATAGCCTTCTACTTGACCTTTCTATTACCCTCTCCTAATTTCATGCATGTCATCCCTTCAGTCTTTTTGCAAGATTCACATCCCAATTGCCTCTATCTGGGTCGGTCTAGTCGGATCAGGTAGGGTTGTGTCAGGTCACGATGTGAGGTTGGGTCGTGTGAGTTCAGGTCAAGTCGGGTCAGGTCAGGTTGGGTCGGGTCGTGTGAGGTTAGGCCAGGTCGGGTTGGGTTAGGTCCAGTCAGGTCGTGTGAGGTTGGGTCAAGTCAAGTTGTGTGAGGGTGCCTAAGGAACACATCCGAGTTGGGTCATGTTGGGTTGTGTGAGGGCACCCAAGGAAACACGTTTAGGTGGGTCAAGTAGGGTTTGATCGGGTTGTGTTGTGTGAGGTCAAACAAGGAAACACATTCAGGTGGGTCGGGTCGAGTCGTGTCGTGTGAGGGCACCCAAGGAAACGCGTTTGAGTGGGTCAGGTCGGGTCAGGTCGTGTGAGGGTACTCAGGAAAACACATTCGGGCAGGTTTCCTCGAGTCGTGTCATGTGAGGGAGCCCGAGGAAACGCCTTTAGGCAGGTTTGGTCAGGTCATGTGAGGGTGCCAAAGGAAATGCATTCGATTTGGCTAGGTTGGTTTGGGTTGGGTCGTGTGAGGGCACACAAGGAAACCTTTTTGCCACAGGTTGAGAAGGGTCACGTCGGGTTGTGTGAGGAGCCTAGGGAAATGCATTCGGATGGGTCAGGTTGCATCGGGTCATTTGAGGGCACCTAGGGAAATGTGTTCGTGTGGGTCGGGTCATGTGAGGGTGGTTGTATCGAAAATGCTAAGTTGTGACCACCCGTGTGCCTTCTACTAGAAGTTTGTGCGATACATTTTTCGATTTCCCCGTCATGCCTTTATTCGGGTGAGTTGAGTCCTCTCATGTGAGGGCGTAATAGGAAACATGTTCGGGTTAGATCGTGTGAGGGAGACCGTATCAAAAATTTTAAGTTGTGACTACCCGTGTGCCTTGTGCACGTTTGTCTGATCCATTTTCCATTTTCTCCCTCGTCATGCCAGCTTAATCGATGTTCAGGCATGTCGGGTTGGGTTGAGTTATGTGATGGCGCCCAATGAAATGTGTTCGGTTCAGGTCGGGTCTGGTCCAGTTGTTCTGTATTGTGAGGGCACTGAAGGAAAAACACTTAGGTGGGTCTGGTTGGGTTGGGTCAGGTCAGGTCGTGCCGTGTGAGTTCGCTCAAGGAAACACGTTTGGGTGGGTCAAGTCAGGTAGTGCTAGGATGGTCTTATCAAAAATTCTAAGTTGTGATTGTCCATGTTGCTTGTGCACGTTTGCGTCATCCGTTTTCCATTTTCTCCCTCGTGCACCCTTCGTTTGGGCAGGTTGGGTCATGGCGTGTGAGGACGCCACAGGAAACAAGTTCGAGTCAAATCATGTGATGGAGGCCATATCAAAAATTCTAGGTTATGAACACCCGTGTGCCTTGTGAACGTTCGTGTGACCCATTTTTTGTTTTCTCCCTCGTACCTTCGACGTTCGGGCGGGTCGGCTCGAGTCGAGTCGGGTCGTGTGATGGTGCCCAAGGAAACGCGTTTGGGTCGGGTCAGGCGTAGTTGTTCTGTATTGTGAGGGTGCCCAGGGAAACGCATTCAGGCGGGTCAGGTTGGGTCAGGTCTGATTAGGTCGTGCCATGTGAGGCTACCCAAGGAAACATGTTTGGGCGGGTCGACTCAGGTAGTGTCAGGGTGTTCGTATCAAAAATGATAAGTTATGGTTGCTCATGTTGCTTAAGCACATTTCTGTGATCCATTTTCCATTTTCTCCCTCATGCACCCTTCATTTAGGTGGGTCAGGTTGTGCCGTGTGAGGGCACCACAAGAAACACGTTCGAGTCGGATCTCATGAGGGAGGCGGTATAAAAAATGCTAATATGTGACTGCCCGTGTGATGGCGCACACTAGGGAAACATGTTAGGGTCAAGTTGGGTCGGCTCATGTGATGGCTCCCAATTAAGAAAAGATTTCGGGTCGGGTTAGGTCGGGTTGTGTCGTATTGTTAGGGAACCCAAGGAAACACGTTCGGGTGGGTCAAGTCTGGCCTGGTCCGGCCAGGTCGTGCAGTGTGAGGCCGCCCAAGGAAATGCGTTCAAGTGGGTTAGGTCAGGTCGGGTCATGTGAGGGAGGCGATATAAAAAATGCTAAGTTGTGACCGCCTGTGTGCCTTGTGCTTGTTTGTGTGACTCGTTAATTTTTCATTTTCTCCCTCGTGCCTTCGATGTTCAGGCGGGTCGGGTCGGGTTGGGTCCTGTGATGGCGCCCATTATGGAAACATATTCGGAAAACATTCATTCAAAAGGAAACGTCGATGCAATATCTTTTCCACACAGGCAGCCCCCACTCTCTTGTTCCTCCATGTAGGAGATATTT
This sequence comes from Pinus albicaulis, assembly GCA_034641835.2. Lineage (NCBI taxonomy): Eukaryota > Viridiplantae > Streptophyta > Pinopsida > Pinales > Pinaceae > Pinus > Pinus albicaulis. The sequence goes on along the minus strand of CM076576.1, from coordinate 697,902,718 downwards.
TTATTATATTTGAGTCAATAAGGTGCCTTTGTATTAATTTTTTCAAGAAAAAATGTCCAAGGGGATCTACTTGAGCCATATGGTCCCATGTTTGAGACAGGCCTAGGGATAAATTGAGGTCACCTCTCACCACCAAATTGGAGGCAAGCATGTAAGACTTTGAGAGAAGATTGTTCCAAAAAACCATCCTCTCCTAATAGGGCCCATATATAGATATTGACAATTGTAAAATATATACCCAGTTTAGTTGAAAATACCTCCTCTCCAATGACCAATTCAGAGCACCATGATTTTTTCAGTTTTATGGCACTGTGTTTAAACCCTAAAGATAATCCTCCTGATATTCCTTTGGCATCCACAGTCACAAAATACCAACCCAAGAGAATTTTCATGAGGGATGCTATAACTAGATAACCCTAGCCCAAAGTCTATTGGAGCATAATTACATGATCAGGTATATAATTAAGGAAGATAGCTCTCAGAGCTAGTTTCTTATGAGTGATAGTGAACCCTCTACAATCGAAAGACAGTAAAATCATTTGGAAACATGGACAGGGGTTATGGCCACTCTAAGCACCGACCCTTTGAGAGATAGTTGTTTCCCATAAACTATGTATATCATAGATTTTAACTATGCCTTTGATATGTCAGTTTTTCGACCCCTTATTTTCTTTGGCTTTTCAGGAATAAGAAGACATCCCAACCCCCCATTAAAGGTCTCAATAGACAAGCATTTTTTATCCTGTGGATGAAGGTTGCATAGGATGGTGTCAATGGATAATTTAGGGATGGTAGTAGTGATCATGATGTCCATGGACATTATACAAAGAGTTTTTATGAACAATGGATTATTTAATAGGGGCATGGAAGGACCGGGCGATTTAATAACATTTAATAACAAATCGAGAGTATCATGAATAGAAGGAAGGGATTGAGTGACAATACCCACCAAGTCTAGTGTAGGTTCCAATAGAGCCTAAGGGCCCTATTCTTGCTTCAATATCTCACCGACAAGAGGGATCTACAGTTGTTCAATATGTGCCTCCATCCCTTCCATTGGGATAAGCCCCTCTTCCTGCTGATGCACCACCTATTCCATCTATACCTGCTCACATCTTCTGACTGATCAGCTACCTGAGCCCAATAATCATTCCTGTAGACTACCTTTTGATGACGCCTCCTGCTAATTCCTAGAGGGAATTCTTGGACCAAATGATCACAATACTTGTGACATCTATGGCACCGAAAAGGAAGGTGCCCGTAATCAATAATTTGGAAGAAATATTTTCCGTCGATATGTAAGTGGATTTTTTCAACCAGATCTTCTCTTAGAACAAGAAGAACCAATATATGAGCCACATTCCGAGATTTTGTAACCTAAAATTACATATCCACATCGAGAAAGATGCACATACTACTCCCAATGGCCTTGGAAATTTCCATTGTCCATAGGTGCAGAGGTAATGCCAACTGACGCACCCAAACCAATATCTCATCCACTCTTTCCCACTTCACATCAAGTATGGGCATCCAATGCTTGAAGAGAATCATTGCAATACCAAAACCCCAATTGTGCGCAAGGACCCATTAATATATGTCTCTTTGTTCGCAAACCTGATCGTGAATCACCCTTTTGATAGGGTTATCACCTCCACCTCCTTATCCATATATTCTCCCTAATATTGTACAATCCAATCAACTATAAATTGAGCAGAGAAGAATTTTCCATGGGCTATGCCCACTAGTATGGTCTCCAAGGCCATCATCATCCGATCTACTTGTATGTCCACTCCGAAAACCAGATTTGGGTATTCAAAGTTTTTCTTAATGAATTTTCATTTTTTTCTTTTTAACCCTGCTTGTTGATAGTTTTGGGGTAGTTCTAAAAGCGATGAAAACGCTATGAAATCCTCCCCTCCTCTTCGGATATAAGCCCAAAACACCCTTCCACTTGCACCACTCTGGTAGTATTAGCACCAGGTACCCGTAAAGCTTCCACAGACTCGAGAAATAAACCATGAGAGAACACTAAATCATTCCCCTAACCACTAGATGTGCCTATATCCCCTAAACCCTAAGCCCCCAATACCTAACCCCTTAACCAATAACTCATTACTCTCCTAACCCTTGAACCCTAATCCTCATTATTCCTCTAACCCCTAATCCCATTGTCTTCTTCTTTTTTGGCTTTTCCAGAAATTCATCTACTATTTTCTCTATGATATCGCTCATCACTTTAGGTGGTGTTAATTTGTTGTGGAAAATGGCCTGATTGCACGCTACCAAATATTGTTCACGAGGTAGTAGGGAAATCGTGGTAAAATTGCATTGAACAATATGATACCCAATCTTGAGTGAATTCCTTTAATTATTATTTATTCTATCGAGAAATCATTGGAGCAAAATTGAATAGGTGATAATCCAAGAATTTTATATATAAGGACATGAAATGAATGGATGAGAGGTGGATTTTCCTCCACATGGCATAAGGCATAATGATTTGGACCAGACCATACTCTTTGAGTAGATTTTCCTCCGTTACAAATTTACTATTCAATGTCAACCATAACATCAGTTGACATTTGAGTTCAAAAAAGTGTTTCCATAAATATTTCCACCACCACCTTTGTCGTTGTGTGGTATTTGATTCTAAAAAGGCCTTGTAACCCAATATTTTTTTGCATTCCTCGAAATGGAGTTCTTTGACCAGATCAATTGATCTGGATCATCTTCATCTAAATGGATAAGGGAATATACTAGAAACCTCACACACATGTATTTCATGGCGAATTTTACCAAATATTTTAGATATGATGATTTTTTCTTATATTTCATTGTTGTTGAATACGAACATGAATGTCATGAGTTGAGTTTGAACTTATATAGTTAAAATTTCTCATATATCATGTGATTTTCATTTTTATATAGCTAAATAAATATTATCACTGTAATATTATATATCTCACATTTCCTTTTTTTACTAAATTAATGTTGTAATTAATAAAAAATTGTAGTGCGGTTGGATTTTTAGGATTTTGTTTTGAAATTTTGTTAAGGTTCAAAATTCAAGGAAGAGACACAAAAAAAATCTATCCACGTTGAGGGTTGGTGTGGGATGGGATAGCTATGAATCTCAAATTATTTTGATATCTCATATTCCCATGAGTCATGTTTTATTAGACTACAATATAGTCTTGCAAACCCCAAATAACTTTGATATCTTATCCCCTGGGTTGTAGTTTATTAGACAACAAGATAGTCTCTCAAGTCACTAATAGCTAGTAAACCAATATATATATATATATATATATATATATATATATATATATATATATATATATATATATATATATATATATATATATATAATGTTCCAAGTCCCACAAGTCTCGAATAGCTTACAAACCAAAAAAAATACAAAATAATGTTGCAATAGAATATTTTATTAGCAAGTCTCAGGATCAAATATGTGGATTGGTGGTAACAAAAAATAAATCTCATGGAGAATTCAAGTAATATTATTTTTAAACTTAACAATATAAAGAAACAAATAACATCTTCTTGAGAAAATAGTCATTCATTTTCAACCACATCAATTGTAGGAGTAGGTTTATCTGGTCATATCACAATACCTTCACTTATAAACTCGTGACATATCACATGCATGCATGGGATTTTAAATAATACCCTCAATTTCCATAGATATTGATAAATATCTCCCAAAATCATTTTCATGAATCCCCCTCCTAATACACATTTCCTATTAAGGCTCCCTATTTTTATTAAATACCTATTTGTATACTTCCTAATCCCTCTAAACCCTCCACCCACCCCCCTCCACCGATACACCCAATATCCCGAAAATACCTACAATATATTGACTTTATTCATCATAACTTGAAAATATCCTTTATGAATGAACATTTTAAGATATTGGTCAACAAGGTGAAATCCTCATGGTTTGTATATGACAAGGACCCTACACTAAATAAGATGATTAGTGGACTAGACAAGGTTACACATGTTGGAACAAGGTCGCGGAAACTTGAACCAATATAAAATAGTGATAGCCAACATTGGTAAATGATTGTAAATATGGGTTGGGAAATGGGTTTAGTGCATGTTTTGATCACACCTCTCACAATCATGCCTCATTTCTTTGTACCTTGGTATAATATTATGGGGAATTGGGTAGGACCCCACTAATCTACACCACCATGGCAGGCCAATAGGGTCACATGTAAAGCAACTCATGGTGCATGGCCTAACCCCTGAACCCTCATCCTCTAACCCATAATCCCCTATTCCCCTAACCCCTAAGCCCATAACATAAAAATTTTAATTAATTAATCAATTAAAATTATATTCTAATTACTAATTTGTAGTTAAGTATAATAATTCATAAATAATCAATTGACATTAATTCTTACCACCTTTTTTCCTTTTTTCGAGCAATATTTCCCAAATGAAATTCTTGCCACTAAATATTTCCAGGAATGCGAATGCAATTCTTACCACTTAATGCAACTTCCATGCACTGGCTCTGTAATTGCTTTTTAGTTCCATATTATCTAGTAGTTGGAATGAAAGCATATCCCGTGGAGGCAACAAAGTAATAGAGGCGGGAAGTGGGGGAAAAAATACTGAAGGGAGTTGCATTTACACATTTTCACATACATTTGTTCAAGGGAAAATTTGTCAACCCACAAACTGGAAATGACTTTCATTTGATTTTACACAGATTGGTTCGCAATAGGACAATGTTTAGACTTACAATAGGACCTATTTCTTCTTTTGATATAGCTTTCAACATTCTATAGAAATGATTTTGTTTACATTTAAGAATATGGCCGATTACGCTTCCATATCGTCTTTAATTGTTTATTCTTACTCAAAATCAAGCTCTGGCTTGATACCTCTAATAAAAGATTCATGGTGTTGATCCCTTCAGTGATCAAGTACCAATGTATGTGCACCGTGACATGTAAATTCCAATTTATGGATTGTAGAGGTTTTTGCACCATTGGTCTTCCCTATAAGAATCAATAAGATTCAAAATATGGGTATTTGATGTGGTATTTGATGACAGGAAATATGGACACATAAAATCATAGCAAGTTCATTAATTAAACATGAAGGAATTATGTGAAGGGGAAATTCACATGCTTGCTTCTGGAGCTCTTCTCTTTTTTATTTCCAAACTTGTATGCAGAAACCCTAGATATGTAATTCTAATAGCTAAAAATATAACAGAACAAAATAAATAGAAATTTGTCCTACCTAAGCTAGAAAATTATAAAATTTTCAAAAATCTACATCAAAATATCCTAACAACTAGCCAATCTAGATTCCTCCAGGAAAGTTGGCCCTATTACAAAGCCCTCTAAATAAAATGAGAAAATAAAACTTTATCTAAAATTTACATATCACTATTGTGCCTTTAAAATAAATGGTACAGTTAGCACTCATGTCTCTGCATTAAAATCCCTCAATGAAAAATGTTGACCTCTTGGTAAATATGATCAATCCTCTAGGGTCCCCAATTTTATTTTGTTTCTATGTATATGCACAGTTGCTGTTTCATTGACAAACCAGTTCCAATATCTTCTGAATAAATTCTCCTTCTCTTCATATTCCATGAGGACAGTCTTTTCAACCTTAAGTACTGACAAATCTGTGTTACATAAAACATGTCATTTTTAAACAGATGAGCCCTTCTAGCATCTTCTGACATCCTCTTCAATAGTTATTTTCTTTCCACTGGTGAATTTTATGAAACAGAGTTTCCTCTTCCTCCGTTATGACAAATTCCAGTTCCCTTCTTCCTTCAAATTTCAATTCCTTGGGAAGATATCATGACAACTTTGTGTGGTTTTTGTCCCTCATCATTATTGAAACCTACATCCAGATGCAATTTGTTAGATTTAAAAATTTAAGGTTCTTTTACATCATTTAAAACATGTGCACCCAAATTTCCATTTTTGTTTGAGTGTGTGCTCATGGTCTTCTCTTTGTTGTAGGGTTGCAAAAGCTTTATCCAATTCTTATTGTCCACAATTTGCAGCTTTATTTTCTTCCAACTTTAGCTTAGCATGCTAGATGAATACCTTTGAATCCACTATCCTATTCTTAAATGAATTAAATTCCATACAAATAAAGAAAATTGATTTGAATTTTCTTTTTATCTCCTCCTTTTTCATCCATTCATTTCTTCGAGCAACTCAATTTCTACATCATGCTCCATGAGCTCTTCACTTAAACTTGTCCATATGCCACTCTTAGAACTCTATTTTGTTTGTGTCTCCTAGATGAAACTCCATAACCTTTCATTATTTATGATAATTTGTATATATTGTTTCCCTTCATGATCTTCATGACCCGCACAAGAAAAAACACATTAATTTCAAAATTTTGGAGATTTTGAGACTTTGCAAATACTCCTAGTGTGATTTTTTGTTCCTGGAGATTCCCCATAGTCCATGAGACTTTTGATAAGTATATCCTCTTCACCCTCATCCTCACATTCAATCCTTTTCATAATACCTTTTGATCAGGGTTTATCTTTTCCCTCAACATCATTGTTCCCATTTTCCATTATGACATTATCTCTTAACGGTTTGTAGCACCTCCTCTTCCTACTCTCAGTTTTGAGATGCAGTCCTTAGACCCACTTATTTTTGTTGGAAATTTTGTTCTTGATTCTTCTTTTGATTTATATAAAGTTTACCCACTTTAAATATGAAAGGCCATCTAGCCACCTCTAGTCTTTTTGCTATCAGTTTCTCCTCGGTGACCTTCTTCCAATATCTCACTAGCATCATGAATGAGGCCTTATTCACACTTAGTGAGACATTTCACTAGTGTTTCATCAAGGTCAATTATTGGTAGCCATCCATAAACCTTAATGTATGTCCATATCCACACTGATATATTCAGGGAATTTGTCTCCTTTTCATTATATTGCTTCCAATTTTCTACATCCCTGTAATAGTAAATAAAATATGGAATACCAAAATGCTAGGAACTTTCTATCAATGTTTAGTGCCCAATATTCCTTAGCTTCAAATGAGAAAAAATTCTCTTGAGACAAACAAGTCTCATTACCCATGTCCTCTCCCTCATCTCTTGGAATCATATCTACATCCCTTTCAGAATACAAACAATCCACATATCATATTTATTTCCCAAAAAATTCACAACAGTTGGGTACAATTGTGTGGTTTCTTTTTCCATGCAGCTTTTGTGTGTTCAGAATTAGGTAGGGAAAAATTTAATACAAATTCTCTTATCTGATAACTGTTTGACCGATTGACCAAGATTTTATCCCTTTCTTCACATACTTTAGTGGCCTCTCCTACTGTGGTATGTCTCTTTCAAATGATTTCACACTGCATCCTATTATTTATTGTAGACATATCTTATGCAGGATCTAGTAGCCATAAAGAGACTTATTGTGAGGGAGACCAATATTTAATGATCTCTTACTCCCTCTTTCTATGGAATTATTTCTTCCACCCTTTCCAGTGTCTTGAACTTTCTTTCCTATATTTGACTTTATATTTTGCGGACCATATTTTCTTGTACTTTTCATAATTCTTCTTCTAGATCCTTTTTTGTCTCAAATATTTTTCATGTGAGAGAGACTTAAGAGTTCCCTTCCTTGAATTCAAAGGAGACCCTTATCTATGACTTTATTTATGATGATTATGACTATTCTTCTTATTTCATGCAAGGAAATTTGATAATATAACCATCTTATATATCTCGATGCGCAACGAAGTAATTTAACCAAAATTGATTATGAAAATTAAAGATACTTACTTGGAAAGTGAAGAGAAGATCTTCACCTTGATGCTTCCTTGAATGATCTTCTTCTTAAGCTGCTCCAAACTATGTTGTATGACATCCCTTTGTGTAGCTGAAATTTAAGACTGTATTCTTCTGAGGTTGCGACCACCACTGGTAAGTTGAGATCATGTCATTGAGTTCAATGATACATAAGAATTATATTTACTGGAAGAAGCGCCGAATCATATCTATAGAATAGAATCAGTACTATAAGTTCCCTTGATTGATCCTAGTTTTAGTACTGAGATTGGTGGGATTTCATGATGTACTGCAAGCTCTTACTATGGTAGCATTGATCATATCAAATTATGATAGTGTCACAGTTCTATCAGTGTGGTAGTAATAATGACCAGAGTCTTGTTTATTTAATCATGCCAAGAATGTCATTGTGATATGTGATTACCCTCCAAACTATATTATATCACCGAAATTTTCAGAATAAGTCTGAGCTATGGAGATGTATGTAGGCCTAGACTATATTTAGGATACCTATGTAACATCACTTCAAATACGTGTATGCCAAGAATGTGGAGATACTGTGACTGTGTGCATGTAAGTATTAATATATGGGTAATACTCCTTGACTGAGATCCGAGATTTTTTAACTCATGCATCCGTACTGAAGTATCATTGATAGCCCTTTCTTGTAACCAAAACTTTGAAACCATGTTGAGAATTACGTAGGGAAAAATTTAATACAAATTCTCTTATATGATAATTTTTTGTGTTACTACTTTCCTTATTGTCTTTTTTCATAATTATGATTACATTCAATACATCAAACAACCATCAAAAGAATAATATCAGTGACACATTAGTTAGGCTCCAAGCCAGGGATAAAACCTCTCCCTCTTGGAGAGGAAAAACCGATAATTGTTCCTCATATAGATCTTCAATTGATGAGTACCATAACCATGAACTAGACCCTTGAAATTAGTATGCCTCCAATACCTTGTCACTGCTCTTCTAGGCTCCTTATGTAGACCTTCCATTTCTACACTGTGCTACACCAATCTAGGGAAACTCAGTCCCTAACCTTTTATCATTTCTTCCTTGGTCATCCAAACACTTCTTCTTAGCCTACCTTTCTTTTACTGTATTTGGATGCCCAATACAGAATAGGATATGTGCTCAATGGTATTGTCTCTCCATAATATCCTTTACACACTGGGTTGCAGACAAGATTGACCTAGATTTTATCCCTTTCTTCACATGCTTTAGTGGCCTCTCCTACTGTGGCATGTCTCTTTCTTTCTTTGCACTGCAGCTCAGCCTTGTATTACTGACTTAAATCCAAACAAGGAGCTTCCATCCTTCGTTTTATAGGCTTATCATTTTTCTATAATGTCTCTCTTCTATGCACCAATACACATACTTTGAACTTGCACTTTAACTGCAGACTGATATAAAACTTTTGGTCTGTCTAACCCATCCGAAAATATTAGATGTAACCCACCAAAAAACTCAGAGAAGAAATTCTGAAATTTTGTCCTATAGTATATCCACAATCTTCCTGCAGTGGATCCACAATCTTGTACCTTTTCCTACACAGATCAACAGGTTATTTATAGTTGTTTCTATTAGTTAATTAGCTGACTTTCCAGTCGACTTGTCCATAATGAATAGGCCGACTAGATAAGGTTTATTCCGGCATTGGAGAGTTGATTCTTCACAACATTTAAGGCTTGTCTTTCATCGTTGCATAAAGGGTTGTTGTGAGCTTCTTCCACAAGGTCTTGGAGCATATTTTGACACTTAACTCAAGCCTAATGGACCTCAAGGTGACGTGACTTCTTCTAGGTGGCTTCTTTTTCTTCAAAATGTTGAGTGCAAAAACTATTGCCCTCAACCTATCTTATTCCATAAAAACACTAAGTTGTTGAATGAGGTATCTTACTTATCCCATAAATTTTGATACCCTCTTGATCACATGAGTTCTTGTTTCAAATTATGTCACGCCGCATCCTATTATTTATTGTAGACATATCTTACGCATGATCTAGGAGCCATAAAGAGACTTATTGTGAGGGAGACCAATATTTAATGATCTCTTACTCCCTCTTTCCATAGAATTATTTCTTCCACCCTTTCCGATGTCATGAAATTTATTTCCTATATTTGAATTTATCCTTTGAGAACCATCCTTTCTTGCACTGTTCATAATTATTCTTCTAGCTCCTTTTGTTTCTCCAATATTTTTCGTCTAAGAGAGCCTTAAGAGTTCCTTTCCATGAATTTAGAGGAGACCCTTATCTATGACTTTATTTATAAGGACTGTGGCTATTCTTATTATTTCATGCAAGTACCTTTGATAATAGAACCATCTTATATATCTCCATGCACAACGAAGTCATTTAACCAAAATTGATTATGAAAATGAAATATACTTACCTGGAAATTGAAGAGAAAATCTTCACCTTGAGGCTTCCTTGAATGATATTCTTCTTAACCTTCTCCAAACTATGTGGTATGACATGCATTTGTGTAGCTGAACTTTAAGAATGTATTTTTCCGAGGCTGTGACCACCACTGGTAAGTTGAGATCATGTCATTGATTTGAAAAATACATAAGAATTATCTTTACTGAGGAAGCATCGAATCATATATATAGAATAGAATCAGTATTGTAAGTGCCCTTGATTGATCTTAGCTTTAGTACTGAGATTGGTGGGATTTCATGATGCACTACAAGCTCTTACCATGGTAGCATTGATCATACAAAATTATGATAGTATCATGGCTCTATTGCTGTGGTAGTACTAATGACCAAAGTCTTGTTTATTTATTCATGTCGATAATGTCACTCTCGTATGTGATTACCCTTCAAAATGTAGTATATCACTGAAATTTTCAGAATAAGTCCAAGCTGTGGAGATGTATGTAGGCCTAGACTCTATTCAGGATACCTATGTAACATCACTTCAAACACATGTATGCGAAGACTGTGGAGATATTGTGACTATGTGCATGTAAGTATTAGTATATGGGTAATATTCCTTGACTCAGATCTGAGCTTGTTTAACCCATGCTTCTAAACTGAAGTATTACTGATAGCTCTTACTTGTAACCAAAGCTTTGAAACCATGTTGAGAATTAGGTAGGGAAAAATTTAATACAAATTCTCTTATATGATAATTGTTTGTGTTAATTCTTTCCTTTTTATCTTTTTTCATCATTACGATTATGTTTAATACATCAAACAACCATCAAAATAATAATATCAATGACATATTGGTTAGGTTCTAAGCTAGGACTAAAACCTCTCCCTCTTGGAGAGGAAAACTCGATAAATGATATTCTTATAGATCTTCAATTGATGAGTACCATAACCATGACCTAGACCCTTGACAATAGTATGCCTCCAAGACCTTGTCACTGCTCTTCTAGGATCCTTACGTAGATCTTCCATTTCTGCACTGTGTTGCACCAATATAGGGAAACTCGGTCCCAAACCTTTTATCCTTTCTTCCTTGGTCATCCAAACACTTATTCTTAGCCTACCTTTCTTTTCATGTATTTTGTTGCCCAAGACAGAATAGGATATGTCCTCAATGTTATTGTCTCTCCACAGTATCCTTTACACACTGGGTTGTGGAAAATATTGACAGAGAGTTTATCCCTTTCTTTACATGCTTTAGTGGCCTCTCCTACTGTGGTGTGTCTCCTTCTTTATTTGCACTGCAGCTTGGACTTGTATTACAGAATTAAACCCAAACAAGGAGCTTCTATCCTTCACTATACAGCCTTATCACTTTGATGTAATGTCTCTCTTCTATGTATGAATACACATACTTTGAACTCGAACTTTAACTACAGACTGATCCGAACCTTTTGGTATGTTTAACCCATCCGAAAATATCAGAGGTAACCCACCGCAAAATTCAGAGACTAAATTCTGAAATCCTGTCCTGTAGTAGATCCGCAATCTTCTTGCAGTGGATCTGCAATCTTGTTCCTTTTCCTGTAGACATCAACAAGTTATTTAGAGTTGTTGATGTTAGTTAATTCGTCGATCTACCAGCTGAATTTTCCATGGTGAATAGGCTGACTAGATAAGGGATATTCCAGCATTGGCAAGTTGATTCTTCAAAACATTTAAGGCTTTTCTTTCATCGTTTCATAGAGGGCTATTGTGAGCTTCTTCCACAAGGTCTTGGAGCATATTTTGACACTTAACGCAAGCCAAATGGACATCAAGAAGAAGTCCTACTTAATAAATCATCCTCATGAAACCCATGAAGCCCATACAATATATATATATATATATATATATATATATATATATATATATATATATATATATATATATATATATATTGATTTGACTTCTACTTTTACATAATTACATAGTCAACATGAAGACTGACCTAGTTACACTTTTCAACATTGTGAACTAAAAATTCGTATTCAATAAGATTTATACTTGGATTTACTTCCCCTATGAAAAAAATGGTCACAATATCCTTCAACCAACTCAAGACTTTCTAGACATCTATGCCATTAACAAACCAATTCCAGTCTCTTCCAAATAAATTTCCTGCTCTTCATCTTCCATGAGGACAGTATTTTCAACCTTGAGTACTAAGAAATCTGTGTTTACATAAAACATGTCATTTTTAAACAGATGAGCCCTTCTAGCATCTTCTGACGTCCTCTTCAACAGTTCTTTTCTTTACACTGGTGACTTTTATGAGACAGAGTTGCCAATTCCTCCATTATGACAAATTCAAGTTCCCTTCTTCCTTAAAAGTTCAATTCATTGGGAAGATATCATGACAACGATGTGTGGTTTTTGTCCCTCATCATTATTGAAACCTACATCCAGATGCAATTTTTTAGATTTAAAAATGTAAGGTTCTTTGTCATCATTTAAAATCTTTGCACCCAAATTTCCATTTTTTTTTTAGTGTGTGCTCATGGTCTTCTCTTTGTTGTAGGGTTGCGAAATCTTTGTCCAATTATTATTGTCCACATTTTGCAGCTTTATTTTCTTCCAAATTTAGCTTAGCATTCTAGATGCATACCTTTAAATCAAATATCCTATCCTAAAATGAATTAAATTCCATACAAATAAAAAAAATTGATTTGAATTGTTTTTTACCTCATCCTTTTTCATCCATCCATTTCTTCCAGCAACTCAATTTATACATCATGCTCCATGAGCTATTCACTTAAACTTGTCCGGATGCCACTCTTAGAAGTATATCTTTCACTGTGTCTCCTAAAGGAAACTACGTAACCTTTACTTATTTATGACAATTTGTAGTGATTGTTTCCCTTCATGATCTTTATGACCTGCACATGAAAACACACATTAATTTCAAAATTTTGGAGATTCTGAGCCTTTACAAATACTCCTATTTTCATTTTCTATTCCTGAATATTCCCCATAGTCCATGAGACTTTTATAAGTATCTCCTCTTCACCCTCATTCTCACCTTCACTCCTTTGCATAATATCTTTTGATCACGGTTTATCTTTTCCCTCAACATCATTTTTCCCATTTTCCATTATGACAATCTCTCTTAACAGTTTGTAGCACCCCTTCTCTTCCTACTCTCCCTTTTGAGATGCAGTCCTTACACCCAGTTATTTTTGTTGGACATTTTGTTATTGATTCTTCTTTTGATTTATATAAAGTTCACCCACTTTAAATATGAAAGGCCATATAGCCACCTCTAGTGTTTTTGCTGCCAATTTCTCCTCGGTGACATTCTTCCAATATCTCACTGGCATCATTAATGAGGCCTTCTTCACACTGGATGAGAAATTTCACTAGTGTTTCATCAAGATCATTTATTGGTAGCCACCTCTACTACTTTGGACTTTGCACACAGTCCACGACACTCTCAAACAATCTCTCATTATCTTATTCTCTAAAGATGTCACCTCTCACTATTTCACAAGTGTGAATTTTTTAGCTATAAACATAGTTGCACTCATTTATTCCTCTCTTATTGAAGCAATAAACAAGTTCTTCAACTCTTTCCCTAGCTTATTAAGGATATTCTTCTTGAAACCCTTCTATTTAACAAGCAACCTGAACCTTATTCTTAGTTCCAATCTCTATCTATAGTGTTCTCATTCTAGCATCATATGAAAATTGTGTTTCTCACTCTCCATATGCCCCATATGACATAGAACGACAATTCTTTGTATAACTTATATCCCCGAAACCAAAGTGTAAGGAATGAATCAATAGAGGACCTACCCCATGACATGCTCATATTAAGGATATGGCCTACCCCTAACCATATCGCAGCTACAAAGGGACACTTCAAGAATCATACATCGTGGAGCCAAGGGGTGGCCATATTGGTTTCCCCTCCTTATAAATGCGCCTCTAGCTTGTTGTGTTGTATGTTGATCTGAAAACTTAGAGAAGACATTGTCTTAAAATTTCTGATTTACTATATAATCTGTTTAAACTCGAATGTAATTTGATGGTAAAGTTGTACTATTTAATGCACAAATTCTATTTATTAGAAAGGTAAATTTAGAAATTATTTCAGTTTTCATTTTGAGTTTTCAAGTTAGATATTTTTTCAAGTTTTCACATTTCTAATTTTATTGCAATGTGGTATAATGATCGTGGCGGTAAAGGAATAACATGACGACAAGTAAACAAATAAAAATTTTAGTTTCATATTAGTTTCTTTACCTTTAACAATTTCTTTTATATATTTCATGCTTCTTATTATTTTATAATGTGGCAGGATGATCGCGGAAAGGGGCTAGCTGAAGAACATGTAAAGTGCTAGCCTTGCTCTATATTCAGGTATTTTAGTTCTTCACATAATTTAAATTTTGTTAATTTTGTTCAAATATGCAGACGCCTAGCCATGGTTTTCATGATGATTCCCACATCGAGGAATATTTTTCATCATCCCCATGTCCATTGGTGTTGCTGCGAAAAAAGGCACTAAAAGCAACCAAGGAAATTGAGCGTTTGGTAGACATTGTGCCTCAAACACCCGAATTAGGAAAAAGGATAAGACTAATTATGACCCAACTAGAAACATATAAGGTAATAACAAAAAATCAAAATGATATTTTTATTTTTCTGCATGAGATCAATTGTGATAGGTGGATTTTTAATTTTTACATTAACTAAACTAAAAAAAAATTTCTTTTGTGTATAAATTTTTTGGACTTGATCTCCCTGATGTTGGTGGTAGTGGGACACAAAGGAAAGAGATTCCCAAGGAACCCTCTCGTACACCTTCTATGCATTTAGGTAGTAGCCAAAAAATTCACCCAACCCAAGAAGGCACACAACCAACCGTTGAACGTGTTGGCAGCAATGAGGCTGGTATGGCCAAATTTTTTATTGCATTTCCTGGAGCTACACATGTCACCTCAATGGGGACCATTCTAGGCATGTTTTTGGTGAGTAATGAAGGTATTCCTATAAAGAAATTAAAACTCCCAGGTAGGTTTTAATATTTTAACTGTTTCATGTACTCTATCAAAAACATATTTTATCATGATTATTATTTTTAAATTAATGATAATATATTTTTTTGTGTAGGAAAAAATGAGTTATACAAGGCCTTAGAGAGAAATTCATTGGTAATTTTTGGCCCAACCATATGCAGAAGGTGGAATTCCCAGAATTCCAACCTGAAAAAATAACTTCTAGATTATCTAGAAGGCCTTTTTGGGGTGGGCACATTTGATAGAATAGCAGTCGCCTGGGAAGTTGGAAAATATCTGAAATATACCTGGGACACCTATAGGAAGCACTTGAAAATTAACTCTAGATAGAGAATCCGCTCACATTTCCAGAGAGGGAGTGGAGAGAACTCATCAATGACAGAAAAGAGAAAAAGGGTCAAGAAAGAAGGAAAAATGCTTACTGGACCCGCAAGGTAAATTACAATTTTAATTCAATAACTTTAATTTTCTCTATGTCTAAAATAAAAGTGTGCTACATAACTTACTTCAAGATTTTGATGATAAGTTTCCTGACACCTTGAAGGCAACCAAAGCTAGGAATGAAAAAAAAACCCATCACAATCTAGGCTAGGGCAGCTACTTGAAATTAGCCCCAATAATTGTAAGTAGCTAACTATCTTATAATTAATTGTATCGCCTTCCCACATTTTTGTAATCCCATAAAATAACATTAAAAATACACAAGCTTATGTAATGTAGAGTGACGACTTTGGAACATAAACCATAGAGGAAGACAGAGAGATGGCTTTTCATTCTGGCTATCAAGCCATAGTTGAACTTCATAGAAGCATGGGACAGGTCGCAAGATCCAAAATGTCTCATAAGGTAAAACGTTAACCTTTCAATATGTTTGTTTTCGTCCATAAATTTAATGCTTGACAACTTTTTTTAAATTAGGGAAGCAACACTTTCAACAAACCAAATAACCCAGTTGTAGACTAGTGCATTGAGAGTGAAATATATCCAGAAGTACATGGTCCTCATGTGCAACCTGATCATTCCAGTGGGGACTAGACCAACAATGCTACTATCAGTGAGGTCCGGGATGGTAATTAATTTCTACTTATAATTTTTTCTAATTATACCTTGAAGGTGTGTCTTTATAATGTTTTTTGTTTAAATGACAGAAAATGTTGTACTTGAGCATCCTACAACCAGAGAGGAACACAGGACAACGATTCCAACGGTGACAACTCATGCACTAGGTAAATAATGTAATTGAATTTTACTTTTTTAATATTACCAAAATACTTCAATGATATTTAAAAACTAAAAATTAAAATTTAATATTATTTTTTTTTGTAGGCAATTCCCCGTCACTGCATGAGACTAGACATTGTGAGTACCCAACTAGGTCTGCTATGCGGGAAAGGCATGAAACATAATTAGAGCACAATGATGTTGATGATGTAGTTAGGAGATTTAGAAGTAGGAATAAGAAAAATAAGATTTGATAATGTAAAATATTTTATTATTATAAGAGAAATATTACCATACTTTGAACCTTTTTTGCGTTATAAAAAAACTCATTTATCATACCATTTTTATGCCAAGCACTTTCAATGTTTTCTTGCATACTTTTTGTTGCATTTATTTTTTATTAGTTACTCAATAATTTTTTTTTTGGCTCATGAAAGTAAAAATTGAAATATAGATTGGGTATTAGGGAATTGAAAGTGATGTGAGGGGGGGGGGGGGGGGGGGGGGCATAAGAGCTTCCACCTTCACCTGGTTGGCCTTGTTTAGTGGAGAATAAGTTATTGGAGAAATTTAATCTTGGAGCAAACCTCCCTCAATCCAACGTAGCAGAAAAAAAATTCATTGTTGACTTAGTTGCTACTCTTTCAGATCGTGGGAGGCTTGTTCCAAGTTCAGGCGACTCCAATAATTTGTTCTTGAAATGAAGAGGAGCTTATTCAATTATGTTTTGACATTGTCAACATATGTTCTAACATTATCATAATAATGCATCTTAGAGTAAAAAATACTACAAATACTACTAATATTTATTGTATAGATAATTATGGATTTTGAATGACTTGGAAGCGCAGGTACAAATCCTCTTGCATCATGAGAAATACAACTTGTCAACCAGGGTCATCTCCAAGATATTTTTTCTTGTGCGCTTGACCAGGTTTGTAGTGTCACATTTTGTAAGTTCCTTTACAGTTCATAATTCAAGATGAAGCTTGTTCATGATTATTATCTGGTTTTTTGTATGTGTTTTTTGCTCTATTTGATTGTAAGTTTGGACATGCTTTTAAACATTGAATTTTTTTTTTTTATACTTACTTGTTCTAGTTATGGTGATATAACCACCATTGTATCATATCCATCTTATCGCATTCCCTTGGGCTGTACTTAGGTACAAAGTAACTCCAACCAGTTCCAATTCCCTCACATTCCAGTTACAAGGACCATTGGAATAATTGGTACATACCACGTTGGCTCAATTTTTTGGCCATCTTCATTCAAGTAGTCCAAGAGTAAATCATCATATTTTGGGAACAAGGAGTGTGTTATTGGTGACATGCATGTGAAAACATATCGAGTGCTTGCATGATATTTTCCACCCGGGCTTTGGTACCAAATTTCCCAAGTGGAGCAAGAGGTTAATATTTTTACTTCCAAAAAAATCTTGTGCCATTCCAATAACTGTGCTAGCAAGACTATGCTCATCGTGATGGTAAGAAGAATGCTCTGAGACATAACCCGAGAATTGAGCAACCTTTGCTTGCGTAACAAAATTTCTCTTGAAAGAGAAAAACAATATTTTCCTTTGCCTTGGTTTCAAACCATCAACCATGGATGGGATGGATCTTTGAAAATCATCCATGGAAAATAGGATCAGTTCCATGTTTACAAAGTCAATGTACTTGATAAGTCTGTCAGTTTGGTCCAAATATGTTCCCAGCTCAAAATGTCTTAGCCAGTTCTTTTTGGCCTCTATTTTCTTCTTACTGAAGGCCAATTCAATTGCATCTCCATCTTCCCATTTATCCACATGAAGTATTTTTTATGTTTTTCCAAATTTTTAAAATATTTTTTCCCCTCTTTAGAAGTACTTATACCGAGACCTCTATATTACTTCATGGTCCATCCTGATGCTGATCCACCCAGATATTCTCTCCATGATTCATACTCAGGCATGGTATAGAAAGATTATACCCGTCCATTTTTATGGGTTTCCTTGAAAATAGGAGTAATCAATTCAACAAGAAATGAAGGAATATTGAGTAGAGATGTCCAGAAAGATTGTATGAATTTGAAGTCTTCCCATGATAATATTTTCTCAACAACTCCCCATTTATTATCTTTCTTGAAAAACTCTTGAGAGAGTTCACACTTTAAACCAAAGTTGTTCTGATGAGTTGTGAGTGTTTCCTTGGTTTGGGATTCAAATGCAAGATTTTCAATCAAATAATTGACAAAGATCCATAAATGATTCTTTGTCCTGTGTGCTTTCAACGCAGCTTTCTTGTTCTTCTTATTTACAATGTTCATTACATGGGTTGTTATCTGGTTTACTACTAAATCAATGTGGGAACCACCTTTAATGGTGGATATTCCATTAACAAAGCTGAGGTACTAGTGTTTGTAACTCATGTCTTTTATATGTGGATAGTTAGTTGATTACTTATGCAAGAAGTAGTGAACTTAGAAAACCAAGTGTGAATCTCGGGGAGGTCCCCTATCATTTTCTGGAGTTAGAATGTCATGGTGCCCTTGAGGATTTATTTGAAATTTGTACAATTGATATTTTGTTACCATTTGTTGCACATGGTCAAGATTTGGATAAAAACCTGATCCTTTTCTCTATGTTTGTGTTGCAGATGAAAGGTTTGATGGATATTAATGGATTAGAAAATATTTTAAGAACTACTTAGGGTTTTAGATGTGATCAATTGAAAATGTTTGTGAAATTTAGACGAGATATAATCAGCAAAGGGTGATAAATATCTATGTTGATTTATGGATTAAGCTCATAATTAAGCTATGATGCTAAATAGTTGAATCTATAATGTCTTGAATTTCCAAAGACAATGTCATGCAGTTGGTGAATTGAAAATCAAGTGTGGAATGACACTCCCAATAATGGGTGCATGTGGAGGCCACCAGCTCAACTAACAATGTCATCTGAGGTCTTGCACTCGAAAAAATATTTCAATATAAGAAGGTTCAGTTAATATTCATCAGCCTAGGTCTTGCAATCCTTTTTCATACCTTGCACTACTCAAGATAGAAGGTTCACTCCTTGGGCACTGGGAATTTGATAATTTCTCAAATTTGGCATCAAAATTTCGGATTTGATATCAATTTATTGTCGATCAAAGGTAGAACAAAATGAGAAAAGCTGAATAAATTTTCTAGCTGAGCTAAAGAAACCCAAAACTTGATCTTGAAACATGATGTTCTCAACACTCTATTACATTGTTATAATCCAAGCTTATGTATTTCCTTTGCCTCTGCTCTAGAAAGCCTATTTCTCAAGGCACTGTCATTACCCTATTGTAGCTTCATTATAATCTGTTCATGAGTTTCCTTCAAGATTTTTGTAAAACTGTGAGCATCACACTCTTTTTATCCTTTGTTTCTAACAACTTGAGAAAACCAACACCTTTTTGAGCCCCACCATAAATTTACTCCCTAAAATGAACTTATGTTGATGTATTTATTCATTAAATTAATATAGATGAATTCAATTTGAGATAAATTCAAATCCCATTAAGAAATTGTGTTGTCCGGTAGTGTATATGGTTAAAGTGGCACATGGCTTGATAACACATATGTTAGACTGTATCCACTACTTCAGTCGATATCATCTATGTGTTTGTCATTGAATCAAAGTAACGAAATATTTTAATAAAGTATTGGAAATTACATTTTATATATTGTTGCAGGTCTATGAAACACATGCTCAATTAGCTCTAGAGGCTGGAGAAATGCCCGGATACAACCAGGTATGAATTATTACGTCATGTAATTTTTACATGCTGCTTTTGTATCTCGTCTTTCTTTGTAGTTGATGGAAATATTTTTACTTTTTAAATTTTTGTGAGGAAATTGATGTCTTGTTTCAAATAAAATCCACATTTGGGTAACCATGTTCAAATAGGATTAGTGTTTCTAGACTCTATATCATATCCTTTTTTATTCCATCTGCTATTTGCAAAGCCATCTAAAAAACTTTTTATCTTCTTTAATTTTTTGTCTTAATGCCTCTAGGATTAGCCATAGGATTATTTCTGAGAGTTATGCCTTCTCTTCTTATAGTTATCTTGTGCCTCTAGTTATGAATGTCACCAGCATTCTGTGACTACTGTAAGGTACTTTTCATTGTCTTTTCTCATAGTGACTCAGACGAGTATCAAATTTTTATTTAAGACAGCTGAATCAGTGTAGTGATATAATTTGAACACAAGGGAACTCCTTAGCTTAGAAAAAGTACTATTCTTGGCACATTTCATAGTGCTATATATGAAAATAGGCCACGTGAAAGATGGAAAAATGACTAAAATCTACACTATCTGGCCTAATAGTTAAAACTTAAATTAGATCTGGGATGTGTTATTTTCCCTTTTTAATTAACTATCTACATTTTTATGGTACAGTGTCAGTCACATCTTCAAGGGCTATATGCTGAATGCATTGAGGGTTGTTGCCATGAATTTGTAGCTTACAAGTTATTATATAGTTGTCTGCATCCAAGAAACACTAGTCATCTTTAGTCTTCAATGGCAAGGTATGTACGATACAATTGGCATAAAGTAGTTCAAATATGGTTTCTTGATTAAATACAATTTTACATTAAGTTTATTTTCCTAAACTAGAATAGGTTGGTTTTTTATATAAAAAAGCTATGATGTGCTTCCGATTTATTTGCTAATTTTGGTAGCTTGGTTTAACATTAACCACTCATGTCTGCATTGCTATAAATGGATCACTATTCTACGAGCCTTGATGTTTTAAGCTTGTATTTTGTTACTTTTTTATCTCCACTTAAGTAATCATGCTTATTCTTGGTTGTAATGCGTGCATTGTGTTCTGGAAATACAATCATCTTTTAGATTGAATAATTCTTTAAGTTTACGAAAAAAATGGATGTGAGGTAGAATCTCTAGTAGTACAATATATTGATGTTTAATGGCTGCTATATTAATGGGAGCCTTCTCTAGCATAGATGTAAGAAATTTCATCTTTAGAACACATGAAATCATTATTTTAATTTCAAATAACTCACTATCATTTAGCATGAATGATTTTAGTATTACACCTTATAAAGGACATTTCTATAGATGATACAATATTGCAATATCTATCATGATTTCATAGATGTGAAGTAGAAGTGTATTCGATAGGATGCCCTATGTTGGGGCAGGATCTCCTGCCACCCTCCTCTCCATTCTTCTCCTTGTCATTAGTTTTTATCATGAATTCATTATCCATGGTTACAGGAAAACATGTTGGAACAAACACTTTGTATCCTCATAAAGCTCAATATTGGTGCTTTTACAGTGCTGCAGTCTTCTCTGATTATTATGCAATTTAGGATTTAATTTTTCTTTATGTTTGTAATATGGTCAACTTTCTATCACAATATTTCTTGTTCTTCATTTCCTCTGACACAATATTGTCCTCTAGTTCAATGTTTAGGGTTTATATTCTTAAGACACCACTCTGTTTTGTTATTTTGTTATTTGTTATTTTTTGAGTTCAGCTTCTTGATTTTCATCTCTCCTTTTCAGGAGATGCCTTGGGTACCCCCACATTGCTATGTTTTCTTTAAGTATGTTAATTTTTTAACTATGCAGTGTGTACATATGATTTCTTTCTTTCTTCTTCCATTTAATGCAAACACTGTCTTTTGATTCTCTTGTCGAGTATACCTCTAATATCATCATGTTACCCTAGGTAGTCTACCAAGTAGGTATCGAGTATTTGTCACCGGTGTGTTTTTAAAACAGTTTGAGTGAGAATATTTGATTAGTTGTATGGCCTTCTATCTCAAGGAAAATGTTAAATTTACAGTGCTAAAAGAATTGAACATGCCCTTGCAATGAAGGAAAAAACTAAGGGAAGGAGTACTTATGATTAGCCAAGACTAGATCCATGGAACATGTAGTCAATCAACGTATAGATGCAAATATGATGGGAGTTTAGTCATCAACCAAGACAAGGGTGGTGGAGGAAAGGATACAAAAGTTTTCAAGAATGAAGATGCAAGAGGGAGCACTTCAAATTATGTTAAGGGATGTTTTAATTGTTTCAAATTAGGGCATTTTGAAAAGGATTGTAATAAAAAAATGTGTTTGAATTCATGAAGTAATATTTTATATTGAACCATGTGCCACAAAGATCTTACTTCAGAATATGCTAGATTGTATCCACTACCTTAAAATGGAATATGTTAAAATATTGTTTTCCGGTAGTGGATATGTTAAACTATGCACTTGATAGATTTGAGGTCACAATGAATTTTTTTAGTTTAAATAACATACCTTTTTATTTTTCTTGAAACTGTTATTTCATTTGTCAGTGAAATGAGAGATGGTCCCTAATTTGAATTGGCTCCCATGAGAATAAGAGTTCGGTGTGATGTAAAAGAGTATAGGATATTGTTCATCCTCTTGTATTGTCTAAGTTGTTGTAAGGGTTTTGACACCTAGCTAGATTAAGCTAGAGTCATGATTATATGAGGGTAGTTAGCTGGGATTGATCCAAAATGACCATATTATGACTCCTTCCTGCAATTTGTTGACTTTGTTCAATAAAATATTTAGTGAGCCACAGTTAGGCACCTTTACACATTCTATTGAATAGAAGAAACTAATAGGGTGACCTACATTGACACATGGCATGTACAAAGTCAGTAGGTGGATTTTTAGTCAATAAGTGATACGAGAAGAGATGGAACAAGATAAGAACTGAACATAACTCACGTAACTCCTCCAGTGATGGATGTGATATTCTAAAATTTGAATGAATGTGCATGGATGATGAGGTTCCTAAAATACAAAGAAGAAATATCCTCATTTGTTCCATGTTACCTCTTACTAATGCCACATGCAGTGTTACACTTAGGATGTGTCATGTGGCCTTTTTAATTGTAATGTTACATGAAAAGTGTTACAATTATAATTTGTCAGCTAAATGTATCTATTCCCTTTATTGTAGGGATGAGGTGGCATTATTAAAGGGCTCTCTAATAAGAATTGAAATTGTGATTTTATTTGAGCCTAATTTTATCAATTCTTTATGTATCATATGTACATTTCATTGTAACTTCTGGGATAGTGAGGCTACTATTGGAAGCTTTAAATTTTTAGCTTCAACCAGACATACAGTTTGTTACATTTAATTTGAGTTTCTATTTTCCTTCAACGATGGTATTTGTATTTCTGGCTCATTCATGCTGTATTTCTATGCAATTGATTGTTTTGGGTAATGCTTATTAGGTGTATGATGTAACCAAATTTTTGGAGGACCATCCTGGTGGAGGTGAAGTGTTGATCTCAGCAACTGGTATTGTATCCTTTCTAAAACCACTATTCCTAAATCTTATTTCCTATTAAAATAAGAAGCATATTTACAAGACAAAATGTTGCCCTAAGTGATAGATCTGCATGCCATAGCAATGTTACTAAGAATAGGATTTATTTTTATCAAGGTGTTATTGAATGCAATCCTAAGGGCATGGTTATGAAGTAGATCACCCTGTTGTAGTAGCTTAGCTAAAAGATTACTTTCACAATCCCACTTGCTCTTGCTAACATGAAACATCTATCAAAAAATTCTATTTAGTGTATGTAAAAAGAACTGAACTTAGCATACCACTTGCACACATGCAAGCAAGCTCTATATTATGTTATCTATAATCTACTTATTAGATGACAAAATGGCACCTTTATTACATGATTTCTTTGCTAGTGCATGCATGAATCTTTGCTTTATAACCAATAGGTTGTTACCTATTAAATCTCTCTATAAGGATCACCAACATATCATCTATGTACTTGACCCCTTATTTGTTTGCATGGTGTGCAATCTATAACATATATGCACATATCACCCAATTATTTATCACATATCGTTTTTGACATCCATCTAACCTTATGGCTTACATTTTGAAACTTTGAAGCATATTCAAATTTCCTATAGAGAGAGTGGGGCACTGAACAACCTAGGGTGTGGGAGATCTCCTATACTTTGAATTTTGTATGTATAATGAGTTATAATAATGTAAAACATCAAAAGAGCCAACGTGTTAGAGAAGCTACTTGTTGGAGAAGCTCAAACTTGGATATGTGGCAACCAATGTGTGAACAATCTTGTAGCTTACCTTTGTTGTGGATTGTCACCTCTATAATCTTGGAAAACAAATAGTGAATAGGAAGGCTCAAACTGGCAGTGACCTAACTCAAGGTTTAGTGGAGAGGGCTCAGTGGAGTGATAAACTTTAAGAACACAATACTATGAAGCTCGGATAGTCAATACTAAGGCTTTAATCCCTGTCTTATTAAATCGTGAAGGCTCATAAGCTTGGATTAGTAGCAAGTGAATAAGTATTTGTGGTAGCTTGGATTAGTAGCACAACTACCTGAGGAGAATGTTGAGAATTAGGTAGAGAAAAAGTTAATACAAATTCTCTTATATGATAAATTTTTGTGTTACTTCTTTACTTATTATATTTTTTCATCATTATGATTACTTTCAGTACATCAAACATCCATCAAAACAATAATATCAATGACACATTAGTTAGGCTCCAAGCCAGGGCTAAAACCCCTCCTCTTGAGGGGAAAAACCACAAATATCTTCTTATAGATTCTTCACTTGATGTGAACAAAGACCATGATCAAAACCTTTACCTAAACTTCCTCTCCTAGACCAAGACACAGTCATCCTCCTTGATTGCACCATGCAGCACTGTGATACCGAGACCTATTATTGAACATCATCTTTGCACTGAACAACACCATGACTATATCATGGTTGTGATGGCCTTCCTTCACGCTATATATATCCTAGGCTAGGACTGAGGCTCTTCTACTTCTTCGATCTTTCACAAACTGATGTCATATCTTTGGAACATGTCATTAATCATTGTTACAGTAGCACCAAGAGACATCAAGCACGAAGATTCTACTTTAGACAATGTTGAATCCTTAAATGAGGAAGCACTAGAAGACATCATGGAAATATACTAATGTATTATGCTAAGACAACAATGAAAGTGTCACTGTAATGCTGCACAAAGTCTGTGCTACAATATGAACTATAATCATTGTGTTTTTCCTGAGTCATCATCCGAAACTTCTTACTGTATATTATCTGATTTCCATCACTGTTATAAGGAAAGTGTCATTGTAATGTTACCCAAATTTTGTGCTACAATCCAGACTGTAATCACTAATTTTTTCCTGAGCCATCATCCAAAACTTCTTTTTGTATATTATCCGAGTTCCATCACTGTTATACCCATCCAAAATGAGAGGTGCACTGAACTATACTTCTGTCTTGTGGCCAAAAAACCTCAGAGATAGGTCACTGAAAATCTCAGACAAGATGTCCAAAAATATCTGTTTGTAGACTGCGCCGAGGTTGCTATTTATAGTGGTTAGGCTTCCATAAATAAGCCGACATGACTTCTTGAATGCATGCGTCCTATTTATGTAAGCCGACATGTCAAATATATATTTAATGAGGCTGACTTTCAGGATGACCATGTCTTGTCTTTTGAAGGTCTTCTTTCAAGTGTAACATGACTCTATTAACATGTAAATGACTCTTATAAATCCTAATGACATCAAGAAGAAGTCTATCTACACAGTAAGTCTTGCTCATGAAACCCATGAATCAGGTGCAAAAAAATACATTTTATTATCTTTGTCTTCTTCATTACATAAATACACAATTACATAATCAACATGAAGGTCAACCTAGTTACACTTTTCAACACAGAAGACCCCAGACTAGTGAAAAAACATTGTTGGAGGGTTGGATTAGTAACTTACCCATGGACTTGACTTTCCTTCAGAACCTAAAAGAGCCCAAACCTTGAGAACTGTTGCCTTAGCCCAGGTTTAAGAAAATTTACCTTAGCCCAGACTTGTAGTTTGCACTGAAGAACAGTAATATATTCATTGGTATGTGGAACACCCACATGGAAGATAACGTGTCATTGTTATTTGGTTCATGATTTTATGGAACTAAAGTAGAATGATGTGGCACACCTATGTGGTATATGGTGTATCATCATGACATGGCTCACTGGTGATGAAATGGTGAAAACATTTCACTAACGTGGCATTGATATGAAGAGGAAGTGGAAGGTGATGTGGAGTTGGGTATTGACCTATTGTTATACTAGGATGTCGATGAAATGATTTTGAAAAAATTGGAATCCAGTATTTGGCCTATCTCCCAATACTAATAGAACCTAAAATTTTTCAGTTGACAAAATATTTGGACTCTATCAACTTTATCTCAGTATCATAGACTCGAGACTTATTATTGGCTGAGATAGTTATATTTGTACTCGAAAGTAATACATTAGAATCTTTAGAATTAGTTGTACATCCAATTTTATTTCCTTTTCAAAAACCCTTAGAATATTAAGATATAGAGGTTGAACAACTTGAGTTTCTATTTAGGTTAGACTCAATTCTAGTTAAAGAGACGGTCTGTATCCCAAGTGCTTGTGCAAACGGCCTCTAGGAAACTCTTCCAGGAATATGTGCATTTTACATGATTTTCATTGAAAAAATATTTTGAGGATGAAATATTAGTGGCTTATTGATAGAGGGTTGATCCACCTTAGCTTGTAATATTCCTTTTTCAGGATTGCTCATGAATCATGCATCAAAAACGCATTTGCAGCAACAAATGTAATAAAACAGTGAAATGGACTCCTGGATCCCATAGAGTAGTCTATATAAATTCTAAATCCAATATTAGAGCTGAAACAAAGAAAAATAGGTGGGTTAAATAGATCTCCCACACCTAGGACTGCCAAAAAGTGCTAAAACCCCAAGATTGCAAAATGCCGGAGCAGCTGCTAAAAGGATTGCGCAGTATAAGAGAGGTTTTATACATAAAATGATAGGAGAATAATATATTTACTCATTTTTTGATAAATAATACTGAATAATAGAGATCTAATCTCCCTATACAAAATACAAAAGAAACCGGAAAGGGTTTCTTATCAAACACTCTGCATACAAAATGGGAAATTCAGTAATTCACTGAATAACCACTGCAACACTAAGTAAATTAGTGTAGAAGGCTGAAATATGTCTGATATGCTGTATATCCCTCAAGGGATTCCTCCCATGAAATAATGAACCTCTCAATCAGAAGGAAACACTGCGACAAAGCCACCAAACCATGCAATGAACACTGCCTCCAAAATAACACATTCACTAGAAGAAACAACGCTAGAAATGTATGGGAAATGTGTGGTCTGATACCACAGATCTGAAATAAGCTCTAGAGCTCTCCAAACAGATCTCTCAAGTGAAGGAAATCTTCCTCTAATTAGAAACTAGCTCAGAAGCCAGGTTTTCAGTCCCTTCCACTGTTGCACCCAGCAACACTACACAATCTCTGGAAAAGTTGTGTTGATGAAGATGGATGAAGCTTGGATTGAAAACCTGATGTGAAATTATGAATGAAAAATATCCCAATGAGGCTCCTCAAAGGAAAGAGGCGGGATTCCCACCCGAGAACACCCAATGCTAAATAGCACTGCAGCTTTGCTAAGCAGGAAAGCAGCAACAATTCTCAGAAAGCAAGAATAATAATCTTCAACATGAAGAATAATTCTTCCATCCTCTTCCTTATATAATACTTGATTTTTCTTGCCCTTGTCCCCACCCAATTAGGTTACTTCTAACCTAATATACATCTCCCTCCAAAATTGTGTTATTCATCCTTGGATTCCTCCTCCACTAAAACTGCGATGTTGACTTAGTCAAAGCAGCTTGATCTTATCTCTGTTCACACATGGAGGTATTTTATTGAGCTAGAAAGAGTGTCTCCTTTCACACTTGGCATGTTTTTATCCTCCTTAGGAGACTTATGGGCTTTTCTACCCATTTATTTACCGGCTAGAGTTGCTGCTAACTCTAATGTTCCATTTAGCATGGAGGCTAAACTTTTGGAACATTACAATCCTCCCCTCCAAAATCTTTACTTTTCCTCAATAAAATTCATAAGGAGAAAAAAATCTCTCCCATTTTCCTCATGTGGCCTCCATCAATAGCCTCCATCACTGCATCAAGAGAATCTGCAAATATATTGTCATCCAATGCTTCCTCCCAAGTGTGAAAAACCAAAGTGTCTGCATCAATCAAAGGTGGAAAGTGTGAATGGAAACCTACTAGTTGTCTAATGGCCTCCAAAAAGTAGGATTGATGATCATCATGGTGAATTAGTGCCTCTTTTACCCATGCTATCATTCAAATGAAGTGATCACCCTCCAACATGGTAACTCATGAAAATTATCCTCCACCTGTGGCTCCTGAAATGTAGGTGGGCTGAATAAATGAACATGATAGGGAAGAGGGCCTATCCCACACTGTCCTCCTATCCTCTCATGATAAGTGTAGAGGGCATGCTGATCTTGGGCTAAACATGATTTCCCTCCAATGGCAAGAATAAGATTGAGCATCCAATGACTCTTCCTCCACAATCATGAGACATGCCAACCCAAACCATTCCATTCAAGATGAATGACACATCATCACCACATGGCATACAAATCAGAAAATGGTTGAGGGTTATGTGCAGTTTTGGATGATACATATGGTCTCTCTAGTGGATACAATGTAGTTCTTTCAACTGCTGATGTAGAGCATCAAGTGGAAAGTTGTCCTCCCAAGAATTTTCAGCTATGCATATTAGCTCATCTCCTATGAAGTAGTAAAATATAACATACACCAATTGTGCACAATCAAAGTAATACAAAAATTTCCCAAAGTCATGTAAATATGGGCCATCAACATCACAAGATTTGGCCCTAAAGTGACCATGAAACCCATAAATAATATTTCTCTCATGTGGAGCAATGCACTATTTACATATGGTGAGAAATTACAAATACTCAATAGAGTAATCAACAAGAACATCAATGTCATTCTTACCATGCATCATGTGGGAGCTGAAAATGAGGTCCATGTATAAGTTCCCCCATGTGGATCTCCTCATAAAGATTTTCAAGAAGAAAGGATACATATACTCCCTAGAACACTCCATCAATAAGAATACACTCCCATGTGACAACATTGTAGGCCTTAAGAATAAGGCTCCATGAATCCTCCCTTTGACATTCCACATGCCAAAGCCATCCACCATCATGCTGCTATGTGAGAAGATCTTCTTCTGACATGGAAGTCTCTCATGATCCTCCAATACTGAAGGGTAGCCTCCTTGAACCATGAATGTGCCTTTCTTCTCTTCATAATATCATGGAAAGTAGGGGAATAATTTTTCCCATACTCTCCTAAGTGCAATCATAGCAACAACAAATTTTGTTGATGCCTCATCTCTCCCTCATACAAGCCATAGAGTAAGATCATGAAAGTTAACTTGTATGATGCCCCATACCAACAAGTCTTTTGTTGTTATATCATATGGGTGCCATGCCATCCAATTGGTTTCTCTCTCCATAAAAATATTCCCTTGAACAAAAACACATCAGCAATACATGGAAGAAAGAAACAATAAAAACAAGTTTCCAAATGACAACCGAAGAGTGAATCATGGCCCCTCTCATGGAACCAGTGCAGTGCATCCTTGGCCTACATCAAAATAAGAAATAACAAGTGCTTTTATAGCCACTTGTTTGCTGCCATAGTCATCTCATAAGATGAAAAAATGAAGTTATAATATGGTGTCATTGGTGCACACCAAGAGACATATGGCTTCCCCCATATCTCATCAAAAAGATAGCCAAGATCAATGCTACAAGTAGCTGCAAGTACATCATCATACAATATGCAAGAAGAGATAATTCTTCTTGTTACTTGCTGCTCAAACAAGGGAAAGAAGTGTAATACAAAATGTGAAATTATACCTCCTCCATCATGTACTTGAAGTCTTGAGCTGAAATGGCTCAATTGGAAATTCTCCCTAACTCCCAATAAGTAGGAAGGTGGCTGCGACATCCTCTCTATCACCATCTGGGATATGCATCACTCCATATGTTGATATATGTCCTGCTGGATTCCCTCCCAAGCGAACTCCTCCATCAAATGGAAATATGCATCAAAGTGCATAGAAGAGAATTCCTCATGTGCTGCATGTAGCAGCTTCTCCTTGCGACCAAAAGATCTAGTCAAGAAGATCCATAGGAATAGATGACCACATCATCCACCATGGAAAATTTTAGGGGCTAATATTCACAGGTGGGCTAATTTTCCATGGTTTTTCCAAAAAAAAGATTCGCCAATTTCCATTTTTTATAAAAATGATTCGCCCAAATTTTACAATATAAAATTATTTTACGTTTAAAATCGCCAACATTATATAGACAATATATATAATATCATTATAAATTTGAATAATTTTACAAATACATCAATAAAATTTTTATAGTTTGCATATTAGGGGCTAGTGAGATTCGCCAATTTTTTAAACTTCAAGATAATTTTCCATCCTTAAAATTATCCCTGCCATCCACCATGTATCTGTCATCTCCATCTAGGTCATCACGAGTCATGCATGCACCAAGATCCTTGGAGTACTCTACCAATAGCTGAGATCTCCAATAAGGATCAATCCTCCTAAGAGACAGCGCTGGTGATCTGGCATGTGAAGCTCTCCTCATGCTTCTACCTGCTACTTTGACATCCCCCATGCCAAAGTATTCCTCCGAACTCTTCACCTCTCCAAAATACAAGAGTGGTGAATCTAAAGACAAGATGTCATCTATCAAATCCAGATCAAGTGGCCTCCCAGGTGGAATGCCTCCATGTAGTGAGACATCAATTTCAAGAGTAGACTGCTCATGTGATTGGGAAACCTTGCCCCTGCCCTTATAGCACAAATCAGTCTGCCTCTTTCTTGCACTGGTTCTCTGAAGTACAGAAGGGTGTGTACCTTTCATCAAATGATGATGCTCTTCCTCCCTTCCTCCTTCTTCCAGCTACAATGTTTCACAATCATGTTGCTCACTGATTGTGCTTGGACCTCCATGTATGAGATCCTAGGGACTTCCTTACAAAAATGTAAGCATCCCTCCTATTGGAGCATGTGCTCCTCCTTCTTCTGCATGAGGCACTGGATGTGCTCTAGATGTGACAGCGTTGTTTCCCTCATCTGCATCAATGTGTATGGGAAACATTTCAATAGTTGGATCCTCCTGTGAAAAGGAAATCCCCATGCCTTCTTGTTCTAGAATATGAACTAGAGGTCTTGCTTCCGGAAATGTGTAATGCAAGATGTCAGTTTTTCCCATGGTTTCCTGAAATGGGGTTTCCTCCATCACATGCAAGGGTTTTTTTTTGTCAAGTTTTCCTTGCTCATGTGGCTTAGGAAGTTTTTCACCAAACCTCCCCATCAATGTTTCTATGAATCTTGCATAAGATGAAGTGTTTGCATTCTTTAAAGAACAAGATTCAAAAATCCACCATGCATGAGCCTTACCACTGAAATGCAGCACTGTAACTCTGTTAGCTTCATCTCCAGAAGTATGGTGCAACTACAAATAGGA
The DNA here is from genome assembly GCA_034641835.2 of Pinus albicaulis. Classification (NCBI taxonomy): domain Eukaryota; kingdom Viridiplantae; phylum Streptophyta; class Pinopsida; order Pinales; family Pinaceae; genus Pinus; species Pinus albicaulis. The sequence goes on along the minus strand of CM076576.1, from coordinate 697,870,698 downwards.
TTCTAGCTCCTTCACCCAAGCTCCAGCTAAACATGTAGGTCATCCGGAAAAAGTAGACAGAATAAATCTATCTGCACCCTGTTGTTGGCTCTTCTCCACCTGGATCTTGCAAAACTCTTGGAAATTAGTATGATATCTAAACCTCTCAGTTTGAGATTCATACTCCGGCAACAAATCACTAAGAGTTCTCCTCTTAGGCATTTTTCCTTCTCCCATCCATCTCAAGATAGCTCTGGGCACTTGACTGCAATGTGCATCATGGAGTGCAGCTGCATGCTCACACTCACCATGTGAAAATATATATTCAGCTCTAGATTCAACCTCATTTGGAGATCCCATCTCCAATCTCATCTTCTTCAGCACTCCTTGAAAGCTCTTCATAGATTTTGGAAGAAGCTTTGTAATCTTGTATTCCTTTCTTCCTGCACATACTGAAGCTTTCTGGCTTCTATCCATATCTCATTATTATGATATCTATATATCACAAGCTGATCTAGAGATCATGCTCTGATACCACCGTAATATTCCTTTTTCAGGATTTCTCACGAATCATGCATCAAAAACGCATTTCCAGCAACAAATGTAATAAAATAGTGAAATGGACTCCTAGATCCCATATATTAGTCAATGTACATTCTAAATCAAATATTAGAGCTGAAAAAAAACAAGCTAGGTGGGTTAAACAGATCTCAGACACCTAGGATTTCTAGAAAGTGCTAAAACCCCAAGACTGCAAAATTTCGAAGCAACTGCTCAAGGGACTGTGCAGTATAATAGAGGGTTTACACATAAAATGATAGGATAAAAATAGATATACTCATGCATTGATAAATAATACTGAAGAACAGAGATCTAAGCTCCTTATACAAAATACAAAAAAAACCGACAAGGGTTTCTTATCAAACACTCTGCATACAAAATGGGAAATTCAGTAATTCACTGCATAACCATTGCAACACAAAGTACATGAGTGTATAAGGCATAAATATTTCTGATATGATGTAGATCCCTCAAGGGCTTCCTCCCATGAAAGGATGAACCTCTCAATCACAAGGAAACACTGCAACAGAGCCACCAAACCATGCACTGAAGATTGCCTCCAGAATAGCGCATTCCCTAGCAGAAAAATCGCTGGGAATATATGGGAAATGTGTGGTCTGATACCATATATATTAAATAAGCTCTGGAGCTCTCCAAACATATCTCTGAAGTGAAGGAAATCTTCCTCCAATGAGAAACTAGATCAGAAGCCGAGTTTTCAATCCCTTCCACTGCTGCACCCAGCAACACTACACAATCTCTAGCAAAGTTGTGCTTATGAATATGGCTGAAGCTTGGCCTGAAAACCTGATGTGGAATGATGAATGAAAAATATCCCAATGAGGCTCCTCAAATGAAAGAGGTGGGATTCCCGCCCGGGAACAACAAGTGCTAAACAACACTGCAATTTTGCTAAGCAGAAAAGCAACAACAATTCTTGGCAAGAAAGAATAATAATCTACAACATCAAGAATAATGTTTCCATCCTATTCCTTATATGAGACATGATTTTTCTTTCCCTTGGCCCCACTCAATTATGTTACTTCTAATACAAGTTATATCACCCTCCAAAATTGTGTTATTCATCCTTGGATTCCTCCTCCACTAAAACTGCGTTGTTGACTTAGTCAAAGAAGCTTAATATTATCCCTGTTCACACATGGAGGTGTTTTATTTAGTGTCTCCTTTCACACTTAGAGTGTTTTTTATCCTCCTTAGGAGACTTATGGGCTTTTCTACCCATTTATTTACCGGCTAGAGCTGTTGCTAACTCTACTGTTCCATTTAGCTTGGAGGCTAAAATTTTGAAACATTACATAGCCCTTGAATAGTTTTCCTCGGGTCTCAAATGAGATGTCAAGGAAGGGCTTCTCCTGTATAACTTCACCTAAATATAAAACATGGCAGGAATTCGTTTTTGAAGGAATACCTACAAGAAAAATTTCCACATCTAAAACATTGTTGCATCCAATTTCACATCTTGTTGTTAAGTCTAAAGCATGTTTAGAAGGAAAATTTGAAAATGGAAGCCCTCATGCCTCAGAAAAAATTATCTTAGGAACTGTTGTTGGTTTTTATTCAAAAGTGGCTTTTGCAGACTACAAAGACACATTTGTAACTTGTGATGAATCAGTCAAAGCTTTCTCTGTCATATTCTCATCTATAAAAGGAACCCTTGTGTTTTCATATTTATCTGTCATTTTAAATTTTTTAATTCCATGAGTTATTATATTAAATGTTTATTTCATCTAAAAAAACATATCAATGTAATAAACAACTACATAATATGTTATCTCTTTCAATACTACAATTACCACTACAACGAGCCCCTTCACTGCACCTTGTGTTGCTAATTCTACCAAGGCATCCTCCATTTTATCCCATAAAAATATATATAACTTACAAGGTTATATAAAATAGGCTACACATTATCCATACAAAGGATGAATATTAGTTTAGTGTCCTCAACTCGTAGTGGCATTCTTACACAATTTATTAGTTAACAAGTGCCTTTCTTTAAATGGTTGGGGGGGCTTTGACACAAGTTTCAAGAAAAAATATTTTCCTAAAAACATAAACCTATCATCACTAACTATTTATTCTATGCAAGGTATCTAAATTCCCTCTACCGATTCATTTTAATGCCAAGAATTCACTACACGAAACAAAATCATTGTTATTTTTTTTCGAGTTAGGATACAGTTTATAACGTTAAAAAGTTGGTATTGGTTATAGTTCCATAGTGTGGCATATTTTTTATTTGAATTACATCAATATTTATAATAATTATTTTTATGTATGTGTGTGTAATCTTTGTGTGTGTATCTGTGTTTCCTCACACATAGGCACAACGTTGAGCTGTCAAAGATGAATCTCATAGGTGTTTTTCAAAATATAAGTGCGCATGGGAATTATTGAGCCAACAATGCCTGAATATATATTTCCTTCTCATGAACAAGCATCAATGTGGAAATCCATGAAATATAATTATGTCAAATTTTTCACGTAATTCTTCCACATATTTTCAAAAAAAAAAGCATTGCCACGTGCTCTTGTTTTCTCATTTCTCTAAGAAATGAAATGGGAACATGTTATGCTATTGATGGCGAAGGTTGTTGTGTCTACCTGTAGGTGCCCTTCTATGGGTCAAGGCCTACTCCTTCTGTCTTGTAACTGAAAAACCTTAGAGATAGGTCATCTAAAATCTTAGAAAAGATGTCAGAAAATCGTTATTTGTAGACTCAGTCGAGGTTGCTATTTATAGTGGTTAGGCTTCCATAAATAAGATGACATAACTTCTTGAATGGATGTGTCCAATTTATGTAAGATGACATGTGAAATATATATTTAATGAGGCCAACTTTCAGGATGACCATGTCTTGTCTTTTTTAGGTCTTCTTTCAAGTGTAACATGACTCTATTAACATGACACTGACTCTTATAAATCCTAATGACATCAAGAAGAAGTCTATATACATAGTAAGTCTTGCTCATGAAACCTTGAAGTAAGTACAACAAAATACATTTTATTATGTTTGTCTTCTTCTTTACATAAACACACAATTACATAGTCAACATGAAGACCGACCTCGTTACAGTTTTCAACAGAGAAGACCTCGAACTAGTGAAAAAACATTGTTGGAGGGTCAGATTAGTAACTTACCTATGGACTTGACCTTCCTTCAGAACCTAAAAGAGCTCAAATCTTGATAACTATTGTGATGTAGGGGAATTAGACACTAGCCGCCAATGTAGGAAATTTTGTCCACATGTTTTGGCTAGGAGGGTTCATAATCATTCGAATTGTAACAGCAAGGTGTCAATACGTTAGTTGTCTGTTGCATTTAGGACAGTTATAATCGGTAGAAGTCGAATAGATTTAGTTCAGTCCATCTGTCATGTTTCAGTTAATTCTAATGAACTATAGTTAGGCTTTTGATTTATCAAAAACGGTCCCCACAGAGGAACCAAAAAGACATATGTTGATGTATAAATGTAATCCCCGGATTCATTGAAGGGAGGAGATTTTCGCAGTGAAGTTGTGTGTTAAGCTTTTGCTTTAGTTGAATAAAATCCGATATTTTATTGACTATTCGTGTGTGATTGAATTAGTCTCTGTGTAAATTTGTTTTGGTCCCAAACATATTGTCCTATGATTAGTTCAATGAAAAAAATTGTTGTGTAATCTCCGCAAATCCCAGTCCAGGGTTGATTGTGGATTTCCCTAGAATTGTCGCATTTCATTGCGTGATAGGACGAGAACGATACATTAACCCATCGTCGCAGACATAGTAGAATGCCAACCTTTGGATGAGCATAACCAGTAGGAGTTATTTCCCATCGAACTGTGGATTCTAAGCGTAGTGAAATAAACCCCGTATAAAGGAATTAGACTTGTTTTCCGCTAACCGAGAGTTCCTGCCCCGAGGTTAGACCCTGAGTTAGTGAATCAGAGGATAGCGTAACCCCGACTTAACCTTGGTCAATCACTGTTCAAAGGATGGACACAGTTTTGATCGCACCACCTTTGTGGGACGAGCGGTATTCAAGAAATCAGAGCGATTCCATAGAGTGGTTGACACGTAGCATAAGGTGGAACCCCAAAAACTGCATTTTCGCGTGTCATCGCACATTAAATTTCGACTAAGGAGGCCGTGCGATATAGACGAATGCCATCGATCTGGAGGAAGGCTCATCAAACGGTGATCGCATTCAGAAGTAGCATGAAGGATAATCTAAGGTATGAATGTTTATAAGTGTGAACCGTAGATTATATGTGTGGGCCTGGAATATATTAAAGTGTTTCTTTCTAAACATTGTTGGGTTATTAATATAAGTCGGAGGGGTTAAGGTTGTAAGGTATAAGGTGCGGACAGAGGACTGTCGCAGATTCATAATGTGGAAATATATTTAAATTGTTGAAGTCTAAACATGAGAAAGGAGAAAATGGACAGGAGTTAGAATCTAGCTCTCCTTGGGGCCTGATTCAACTTTTTTGCTGTCAATTGTGGTATCAGAGCTATTGTTTTGAGTTGTTTTTGCAGAGAACTAACATGGAAATCCAAGTTGGTATAGGTGTTGGAAGAAGGAGACCTGTTGCCAATGCAGTAGTGTTGGAGACCTTGCAGAGGTTTGAAGCCAGAATGGATGCCATGGAACAAAGACAGCCTGGAGATCCTGAAGACATCAGTGAACCTGAATTAGAAGAAGCTGAAGTTTCAAGTTTTGCAGGAGGACTGAATCCAGAAGAGCTAGTGGACTGGATTAATGAAATGAAAAAGTGCTTCGATTATGAAGAAATGAGTGAAGATAAGAAGGTTAAGTTTGCAGTAACAAAGATGAAGGGACATGTTGCACTTTGGTGGGATGGAGTGCAAGCAGAGAGAAGGAGAGTTGGCAAGAAACCTATTAAGCGCTGGACCAGAATGGTGGCTAAGTTAAAAGGTAAATTCTTTCCTAGTGATTATTAGCTAACATTGTTTAGGCAAATGCAGAACCTGAGACAGAAGTTGCTGACAGTAAAGGAATACACAGAAGAATTCTATAGAGTAAGCATAAGAGCTGGGTAGTTTCAGGACACACCAGAGAAGACTGCCAGATATGTGAATGGTCTCAAGCTGGAGATCCAAGATGAGATTGGTCTTCTGTATCCTAGGACAGTTGAAGAGGCCTATCAGATGGCCTTGAAAACAGAGGAGAAAATCCTGAGAAATCAGTCTGCCAAAGGGAGAGGTGCTTTCCGTGGAAAGGGAAGTCAGGGTGGTAGAGGAAAGCCTGCTACACCTAGAGATGGAGCTAATAGTAGATCACCTTAAAATGCATCTACAGAGGGTGATGCAAGAGGCAGAAGGGGTTCTCATAGAGGAAGAGGAGGCAGAGGCAGAGGTAGAGAATTGAGGTGCTTTAGATGTCATCAAGTGGGACACAAGCACTATGAGTGCCTAGAGAATATGGGTGCTTGTCCAAGAAATGCTATTGTTGCTCAGGCTGGAGAATCCTTGGTGGTCAATAAGGTCCTGATGAAACAAGCCAAAGAGGTCACTGAGCCTGCACAAAGGAAGTCTTTGTTTAGGAGCATATGCAAAGTCCAGGGGAAATGCTGCCAGCTAGTCATTGATAGTGGCAGCACAGACAATCTAGTTTCCACTAAGGTGATAGAGAAGTTGAAGTTGAAGACAAGGGAGCATCCAACTCCCTATAGGGTGTCCTGGTTTCATAAAGGGCACCAACTGATTGTAAAAGAACAATGTGAGATAGAGCTACAAATGGGAAACTATAAAGATAAGGTCTTGTGTGATGTGATGCCCATGGATGTGTGTCACATACTGCTGGGTAGACCTTGGCAGTTTGACATAGCAGCAGTGCATGATGACAGTAAGAGCACCTACAAGTTCCTCAAGGATGGGGTACATCATACATTGATACCCATGGAAGAAGGTGAACCATCAAGCAGAGTGGCTGACCCAAAAACCTTGTTGCTTAGCGGGAAGGAATACCTACAGCAAATTGAAGAAGAAGAGATCAACCATCAGATAGATTTTATCCCTGGTTCAAATCTGCCAAATAAGGTATCCTACAAAATGACTCCCACAAAAAATGAGGAAATCAGGAGACAAGTACAGGAATTGGTGGACAAGGGAATGATCAGAGAAAGTTTGAGTCCATGTGCCGTACCAACAGTATTGAGCCCAAAGAAAGATGGAGGCTGGAGGATGTGTACTGATTCTAGAGAAATCAATAAAATAACAATCAGGTATAGATTCCCTTTTCCCAGAGTTGAGGATTTAATGGATTGTTTGAGTGGTGCCAAATATTTTTCAAAGTTATATTTAAAAAGTGGATATCATCATATTAGAATAAAAGAGGGTGATGAGTGGAAAACTGCCTTTAAAACAAATGAAGGACTGTATGAATGGATGGTAATGCCTTTTGGGTTGTCAAATGCACCTAGCACTTTTATGAGACTTATGAATGAAGTATTGAAAGAATTCATTGGTAAATTTGTGATAGTATCTCTGGATGATATATTAGTTTTCAGAAAAACTAAAGAAGAACATTTAAGGCATCTTAATTATGTCTTGAAGAAGCTGCACCAAGAGAAACTGCTAATAAAATTAAAGAAATTCTCATTCATGAAGAAAGAGTTGGTTTATTTGGGCTTTGTTGTCTCTGCAAAAGGATTGAAGATGGACCCAGAAAAGGTTAGGGAAATTGTGGACTGGCCTTCACCCAGGAATGTTTTTGAGGTAAGAAGTTTCCATGGACTTGCTAGTTTTTACAGGAAATTCATAAGAAAATTCAGTAAGATTAATGCACCCATCATTGAGACAATAAATAAGAGCAAAAAACCATTTAAATGGAGTGATGAAGTAGAAAGAAACTTTAAACTTTTGAAGCGAAGGGTAACTAAAAAACCCGTTTTGATTCTGCCTAATTTTACTAAACCATTTCAAGTGAAGTGTGATGCCAGTGGAGAAGCCATTGGAGCTGTGTTGGGTCAGGATGATAGGCTTGTAGCCTATTTTAGTGAGAAGCTAAATGACACTAGAAGAAAGTATTCCTCTTATGATAAGGATTTCTATGCAATTGTTCACGCATTGAAAAAGTGGAGACATTATTTAATGTCCAAATAATTTGTGTTATACTCTGACAATCATGCTTTGCAGTACATTGTACAGCAACCCAAATTAAATCATAAGCATTCCAAGTGGGTTGAGTATCTCCAAGGTTTTAACTTTGTTTTGAAACATATAAGTGGCTAAGAAAATAAAGTAGCCGATGCTTTGATCAGGAGGCACATGCTTGTTCAGGAAACAAATTTTGAAGTTGTAGGATTTGATTTTCTCAAAGAACTGTATAAAACAAATTCTAATTTTAAGGAAGCATTTGAAGCATGTTGTAACCCTGTTCTAATAGATATTAGCCAATGGCTGGATTATTTCTTGCAGGAAGACTTACTATTCAGAAGAAACCAACTATGTGTACCAAAATGTTCTATGAGAGAAAATTTGATCAAGGAGAAGCATAGTGGTGGACTTGCTGGACACTTTGGTACTGATAAAACTTATGAGAAGCTCAGTCATTTCTATTATTGGCCTAAGATGAGGAAAAAAGTGGACAAGTTTGTGAAGAATTGTAAAATCTGTTAGTATGCCAAAGGAAGGAGCCAGAATGCAGGATTGTACACTCCCTTGCCTATTCCAGACAGGCCTTGGGACATGGTGAGTATGGATTTTGTTCTAGGATTGCCCAAGACTCAGAGAGGGAATGATGCAGTCTTTGTGGTAGTGGAAAGATTTTCCAAAATGGCACATTTTATTCCATGTTATAAAAATAGTGATGCCACCCATGTTGCTAACTTGTTTTTCAAAGAAGTTGTTAGGTTGCATGGGTTACCCAAGAGTATTGTTTCAGACAGAGAAACTAGATTTGTGGGCCATTTTTGGAGGACACTGTGGAAGAAACTTGGCACCAAACTGAGTTTCAGCTCAGCTTATCATCCTCATATTGATGGACAAACTGAGGTAGTGAATAGGAGTCTAGGAATTTGTTGAGAAGTCTTGCAGGAGAGCATCCCAAGCAGTGGGACCATATTTTTCCCCAGGCGGAATATGCATATAATGACTCACCAAACACAAGCACAGGACAGAGTCCATTCCATATTTTTTATGGGATGCATCCCATAGGAATATCAGAGTTAAGGAATCTGAGAAAGGCAGAGCTGAGGAGTGCTGATGGTGAGGAATTTGCTTCATAAATCCAAGCCATACATGAGCAAGTGAAACAACAACTACAAGGCAGCAACATCAAATACAAAGGCAGAGCAGAATTGAGCAGAAAAGAAGTTCATTTTGAAGTAGGAGATCTAGTTTTGGCACACTTGAGAAAGGATATATTCCCAAAGAAGCAGTATAATAAACTGAAGTTAAAAAATATTGGGCCATGCAAGATACTTAGAAAGTTTTCTGCAAATTCTTATGAGATTGAATTGCCTCCTGATGTTGGAATATCTCCAATTTTTAATGTTGCAGATTTGTACAAGTATGAAGATGATGGTGCAGAAGAAGAACCAGTAGACAGAGAAAATATTGAATGGGTAAAGCAGCTACCCCAAGCACAACAATTACAGCGAGAGAAGATATTGGACAAAAGAGTGTTCAAGAAGAATAGAGGACAAGAGTACTTTTAGTACTTGATCAAGTGGAAGGACCAACCAGAGGAAGATGCCACTTGGATGACTGGAGGAATGTTGCAAAAGATAGGCAGATCAATGGAAGAACTTATGGACAGGAGCCCATGAAGAAAATCGTCCTCGAAAGTCTCATGCAGGGGCATTAGACACTAGCCAGCAATGTAGGAAATTTTTTCCACATGTTGTGGCTAGGAGGGTTCATAATCATTCGAATTGTAGCAGCAAGGTGTCAATACCTTAGCTGCCTGTTGCATTTAGGATAGTTAGAATCGGTAGAAGTCGAATAGCTTTAGTTCAGTCCATCTGTCATGTTTTAGTTAATTCTAATGAACTGTAGTTAGGCTTTTGATTTACCAAAAACGGTCCCCACAGACGAACCGAAAAGACATATGTTGATGTATAAATGTAATCCCCGGATTCATTGAAGGGAGGAGATTTTCGCAGTGAAGTTGTGTGTTAAGCTTTTGCTTTAGTTGAATAAAATCTGATATTGTATTGACTATTCATGTGTGATTGAATTAGTATCTGTTTAAATTTGTTTTGGTCTCGAACATATTGTCCCGTGATTAGTTCAATGAAGAAAATTGCTATCTAATCTCCGCAAATCCCAGTCCAGGGTTGATTGTGGATTTCCCTGGAATTGTCACATTTCATTGCGTGATAGGCTGATAACGATACATTAACCCATCATCACAGACGTAATATAATGCCAACCTTTGGATGAGCGTAACCAGTAGGAGTTATTGCCCATGTAACTGTGGATTCTGAGCGCAGTGAAAGAAGCCCCGTATAAATGAATTAGACTTGTTTGCCGCTAACTGAGAGTTCCTGCCCCGAGGTTAGACCCTGAGTTAGTGAATCAAAGGATAGCGTAACCCCAACTTAACCTTGGTCAATCACTGTTCAAAGGCTGGACACGGTTTTGATCGCACCACCTTTGTGGGACGAGCGGTATTCAAGAAATCAGAGCGATTCCATAGAGTGGTTGACACGTAGCATAAGGTGGGACCCCAAAAACTGCCTTTTTGTGTGCCATCTCACATTAAAGTTCGACTGAGGAGGCAGTGTGATATTGACGAACGCCATCGATTTGGAGGAAGGCTCATCGAACGGTGATCATGTTCAGAAGTAGCACGAAGGATAATCTAAGGTATGAACGTTTAAAAGTGTGAACCGTCGATTATATGTATGGGCCTGGAATATATTAAAGTGTTTCTTTGCAAAGATTGTCGGGTTATTAATATAAGTCGGAGGGGTTAAGGTTGTAAGGTATAAGGTGGCGGATAGAGGACTGTCATAGATTCATAATGTGGAAATATATTTAAATTGTTGAAGTCTAACCATGAGAAAGGAGAAAATGGACAGGAGTTAGAATCCAGCTCTCCTTGGGGCCCGATTCGATTTTGTTGTTGTCATATTGCCTTAGCCCAGGTTTGAGAATAGTTGCCTTAGCCAAGAATTATATTTTACTGTGAAGAACAGTAATATCTTCATTGGTATGTGGAACACCCACATGGAAGATAACATGTCATTTTTATTTGGTTCATGATGTATTGGCACTGAAGTAGAATGATGTTGCACACCTATCTGATAGATGGTGTATCATCATGGCATGGCTCATTGGTGATGTGGTGATGACATGGTGAAAACATTTCACTAACATGGAGAGGAAGTGGAAGGTGATGTGGATTTGGGTATTAACTTATTGTTATACTAGGATGTTGAGGAATTTATTCTGAGAAATTTGGAATCCAGTATTTGGCCTATCTCCCAATACTAATAGAACCTAAAAATTTTCAGTTGACAAAATAGTTTAACTCTATCAAATTTATCTCAGTATCATAGACTCGTGACTTATTATTGGATGATATAGTCGTATATGTACTAAAAAATAATACATTAGAATCTTCAGAATCAGCTGTAGATCTAGTTTTTTGGCCTTTTCGAGGACCCTTGGAAGCTGAAGATATAGAGGTCGCAAAACTTTAGTTTCTAGTTAGGTTAGCCTCAATTCTAGTTGAAGAGATGGTCTGTATCCCAAGTGCTTGTGAAAATAGCCCCTTGGCAGCTCTTCGAGGAATATGTTCATTTGACATCCTTGTCGTTGACAAAAGATTTTTAGGATGAACTCTTAGTGCCTTATTGATAGAGGTTTGATCCACCTCATCCCTTGAATAATTTTCTTCAAGTCTCAAATGAGATGTCAAGGAAGTGCTTCTACTATATAACTTCACCTAAATTTGAAACATGCCAAGCATTATTGTTTGAAGGAATACCTACAAGAAAAATTTCCACACACCAAACATTGTTGCTTCCAATTTCATGTCTTGTTGTTAAGTCTAAAGCAACTTTAGAAGGATAATTTGCAAATGGAAGCCCCAATTCCTGGGAAAACATTTTGGTAGCATCTGTTGTAGGTTTGTATTAAAAAGTGGATTTTGCAGGCTGTGAAGACACATTTGTAACTTCTGATGAATTAGTGAAGGCTTTCTCTGTCATATTCTCATCTATAAAAGGAACCCTTGTGTTTGCATCTTTATCTGTCATTTTAAATTTTTTAATTCCATGAGTTATTAGATGAAATGTTTATTTCATATAAAAAAAAAACATATCAACATAATAAAAAACTACATAACATGCTATCTCTTTCAATACTGCAATGACCACTACAACAAGCCCCTTCACTACACCTTGTGCTGCTATTTCTACCAAGGCATCCTCCATTTTATCCCATAAACATATATATATATATATATATATATATATATATAACTTATAAGGGTATATAATATAGGCTACAATTCATCCATACAAATGAATAATAATAGTTTAGTGTCCTCCACTCACAGTGTTATTCTCACACAATTTATTAGTCAATTTTTCTAACGTTTTTTTTTTAATATTATATTGTTAGCATCGGTATTACGACGCAGGATTTTCTCCGATGTTTTTTTTTTTATAAAATAGTTTATTTCCGTCGGTACTCCGACATCAAGTTTTTTTTTAAATGTTCATAGTTCCTTCGGTATTAGGAAATTTCCTCATCGTTGCTCTAGCGACGTTTTTTTTATGACAATTTGTGGTTTCGTTGGTCTTCTGACCTTCTACTGTCGTCACTGTAGTGATGAATAGTTTTTTTTAAAATGTTTGCTCCTTCGGTCTTTCGACATAGAAGACCATCATTCTAGCAACGTATGGCGGATTCGAACTAGTGATGTTCTAAGGCATTGAACTAATGACATTTGTATGCAAGTACCAGCAACGTTTCAAGGCATCAGACTAGTGACACTTTATCCCATCAGAACTGAAACGATTCAATAAACATGGGAGGTGCAACACTAATGTAAAATGTCATACCTACCATCACTATACCGAAGTTTAAGTCAAGTTTCTGAAGTCGACGTTAGGAGAATCCACGTTTTTGCGCACCTCAAAACGTCACTCTTGGGATGCATATGTGTCGCAAGAATGACATTTCCGTCGTCAGAATTTTGGGAAAATGTGTTATTGTTGGAACCATGTATTGCCTATTATTAGAAAGTGATTCATTAAGAAAATACAATCAACTTCCCTATAGATCAAGCACTCATCGTAGTGTTATGGAGGAAGAATATTGTGCAAAGTTATGTTGTTGGATTCTCATTTGATAAGAGAGTGAAAGTACTGATATGCTATTGAGATGATGCTGGATGTGATGAGGCTAGAATGAAGTTGGAGTAGGTTGACAATAAATCTATCCATTGGTTCTAATTTTATCCTCCTACCCTTTAATAATGATTGTTTTTCATTTTCCCATACATATGTCTATATTTTTTGAGCAATGTATTATTGAATGATATATGTATTTCAGATCTAATCGGTTTGATTTGAGTATGATAAGTAGATGTTTGTATATTGTATGTTTTTTTCTATTCTCTGTCTGTGTTGGCAGGAATTTATCTAGCGACTTGAGTTGCACTGAGAGCGATGACAACATCGAAAGAAGGATAATGAGAGTGAAAAGGATCACAAGTAGGCTCTTTCTCATTTATGTATATCTACTTGTTTTAGAGAAATAGTATTTATCTTTCACCTATTGTTCTAGGTGATAAACATGACCCTTAAGGAATTTGATTTATCAGTAGATTAAAATTATGTATAAAAAATTGGCGACTCCACTGGGGAGATACCATCGTTCCTAGTGTTTTTGGCTATGTTTATCCTCATGAGTAGCATCTACTTTATGTTATCAGCTGCTTGTTTCATAAGATTAGTTGTTCCCAATGCATTTTTGGTGAAGACACAGTGCACTACAATGCACTGTCTCCCATTCAGGGGTGTTATGTAATGCACTATCTCCACTTAGAGACTATGTTGCCTCCTCAGCCAATCAAATTCCAGTAAAATTTTTCATTTCTTTCTGTTTCAACCATGTTTTTTATTTATTTCGAGATGTCTGATATATATTAGAGACCAATAAAATTTCTTGTTCTTCCTCCTTTGAAAATTAATTTGTTCAATGTTTCATTAGTTTTTTTCTTTATCATTAGAAAATCAAATTCAAAGTAGTAAATTTCTACATTAAATCAATTTTTTTTTTCTGAAAAGGAAGCTGTTTTTTAATTCCTCGCTTCCTGTACAAAAATTGTAGTTCCATTCTTCATTTTCCTCAGAGAAATTATTTCTCTATTCCTCGTTTCTCATAAGAAAACATTTGTTTTATCAATTTGTGCATATAGTTTCCTTTCTTTCATTCACATTAAAGGGAGCTGAAAATAAAAACATGCATGTGAATATAGTGAATTGTGTGTGTTTCATAGGAAAAAGTTAGGAAAATTGCATTTAGTTTCTTCTCTTTGTTGTATGCTAAAAAAAGGATTGCTCTTTCCCCTTAGTAGCTAGGATTTTCATTGAAAAAGCTAAATTGAAAATTTTTCTTATCATTTGTTTTCATTTTTAGGAATTTATATTACATCACAGGATGAACCTCAAAGAAAAACGTTTAAACAAGATCCACATAAAATTTGCATCAATCAACCTAAGAAATCATTGTAATATTAACCATAACATTTAGAAGGTCTAGTCTGGAGATGTGTTCTTACGTCGTTAAACATAGCAGCTACCGCTAACTTGTCTATGATACAATCCGAGTGTGATACATCACTCCACGTACATAATTATTTTAGAGCTATTCCACGTACCTTAGAGTATATAGGGCGGTGTTATAGTAAAAAAATTATAAGGGGGTGCTCTCACTGTGCGGTTTCATATTAGACAACGCTAATATGGACTTCGGTGTCCACGTACCTTTGGGTATATTTGGGAGGAAAACTTTAGGTTTCTATCCATCCATAGGTAATTGATTTGGCCGCCTTGTAACTTGTGGTACACTGAACACAATATTCAGTGAGATTGCCTGCCCGGACTTCTTGGTTCACCAAGAGGTATTCTGCAGTTCACAATTACATGGTAAAATTTTTTCCTAGAATTACCCTTTTATTTTGTTTATTTGTTTTTTTCATAAAATTAATCATTCATCGTGGAAGAAGAACATCACTTTCCCCATCATTCTTGTCGAATAACACTTAAACCACCTTCAACACTGGAATCCATTTCTGGTTGGTGAAGGCAACATCATTCTACAAAAACAAGTACTATCAATACCTCTGGTGCGACATCATCATCGCATATACTAGAGTCGTCTCAAATTGTTTGTAGAAATATTGGTCCATCCATTGTTGTCGAGACGAAGTTTTCACAACTTCCTATGGTGAGGATCCATCCAATTAGTGAGATCATACCTCCCAAACTCGATGTTGCTCAACTAGAAGTTGATCCGGATCCCATCATTATTTGACCAGAACATCTAGATCTTGAAGTCGAACAATCGAAACTTGTTCCTGTATCAGCCGCTCCATGGTCAATCGTAGCCATTGATTCTCCCATACCATGCAGTCAACCACTTGAAATATATCTCAGGCCTGACAACTTAATCCTTCCAGCTAGATTGATTCTGATTGAAGAAATAACGCAAGAATAAACACCTTCAAATCCAACACATTTTGGGGAAGAAATTTATATTTACAAGTCTTTTCCTCAATCACCTTAGACTGCTCTCTTTGATCCTATTTCAATTTTAGTTCCCATGGATCCTATAGGGTATGAATTGGGTCGTATGACCATGGCTGAGTAACCATATATGGATGTAACATCTGCTACAATTGCGACAACATCTATTGTTGCTACCTCATCGATGTTCACCACATCACCATGGTGGTCCTTTCGTCCCACCTAGTTACCAATATTTATTTGGAACCTTATTTGGTGCATCGACAAACCCATGGACTTAACCCATGTCATCATCTTGTATTCTATCTATTATGTCTCCAATGAGTACTGAATGACTTGATTCTCTATATACATCTTCAGTGCAATATCAAGTTGGTCCATCTAGGTATATTACGTACAACACAATCTCAACTAGAATCCCCACATTTTGAGAACAATATATTCCATCTTATTATACTCCTCATGTTGGGGGGAAACCTATGGTCACCCATTTTAACAGTACTTCATCATTATATGGTCACTCTAATGTTGGAATGAATGTTTGTCAGTGGCAGCATGTTTTGAATTTTCAACCGCAAACGGTTGTGCATTCATATCAATAGGTTAAACCTTGTGCACCCAAATCTAATCCACTCATTAATACATCATTACACCTGTTACAGGATTAGAGTTTTGTACCTCAACCATCTCAGGTAGTTCCTTCAACCCAATACCCTCAATTATTTGGCATTTAGACTCCAACTTCTTCAGCTAGTTTACAACAACCACCTATATCTGGAATTTTTCATTCACAAGCTAGATTACCCTATTATTGGTTGTCACAGGCACAACTCAAACTTACCTATTCACAACCGGGTCCACGCTATTCTATTTTGGGCTATAATATTTGTGGGAAGACACATTGGTAGCCACAAGTGAAATGCCACAACGATCATTCGAACAAAAATTAGCTTACCGATATTTTGGTCAACATAATCCTCAAGCATTTTATTATCAAAACAACCCCTATCTAGTTACCAGAAACAAATTCCTTTTGTTGGTTCTCAAAGGCTTGTTTCCCATTAAATTCCATCATATCATGGTTATGCTCAACATGACTTAAATCAAAATTTTCCCTTTGTTGCAACTTTAGAATTACCTGATTTAGACCATCTTACCAACGAACCCATCAACTATGCTCCTTCGTGGCTGGTGATACAACATAAATTACCCTCAAATATTCCTATTTTCAATGTAAACATCGGAGAAGACTCGTTGACGCATGTTATGACTTATCATTCGTGGTGTTCATCCAACTCCTTAAATGATGACTCCATTTGACTACGTCTTTTCCAGCATACGCTCACTCATCCATCTGCGAAGTGGTACATTGAGTTACCATGAGATTCATTTGATAATTTCACTGCCTTGGCTACTATTCTTACCCACTTCTAGTTACCCATATGATATGAAAATTTAATGGAACTATTGATTAATTTCAAACTAACTAGTGATACTCACATTTTTTATCATATTCATGAGTGGCGTCCTCATCGTAGAATGGTCAAAACATTTGTTCCTGATCAGATCCTTGATGAGTGGTTTATTAAGTCCTTGATCCAATCTATCATCGAGGATGTGGCTGAGGGTAGCATCGTCACTAAATATAATTTCATTTCTCATGCTCGATACATAGATTTGATTTATACTCAGTTTGGTATGCTCTATGACAAAATTCCCAACACACTGGGATCTAATTTTACCGTTCCTCCTCCATATAAGGAATCTCATGCTAGTGACGGTATGATCGATACTACAAGAACACATCACTCTATTGCATATGAACCTACACCTTCTTTTGAAATTCATGCCATGTCATCTGACAAAGGTAAAAGTGACAAGAAACCCAGAAGTAAGAAATGGGGGAAAGAGAAGAAAAATAAAAATTCAACCCCATACGAATGATCATTTGATCAAAAAATTGGAAACAATTGGAAACCTCGTTACCCTTCCATAATATGTAATGAGGATCACTTTGTTCAATACTGTCCTCACCATGCCAAAGTCTCAAAATTTCTTAATACTTGGAATGAATCTGTTCTGTTTACAGATCCTTTTCCGAATCCAGACACAAATTTGCTTGCTATGGATCTAGCTTCTATTTTCCAAGTGCTTATGTTATCTGTCACGAATCCAAAAATTTATGTTTTGGTGTCAATGCAAAATAAATATTACGGTAGTAAGGCTATTGATAAACCTACTACCTCGACAATGAATCCTTCCACAAAATCTATTCCTCCAACTGTTATTCTTGAGTTAACAATAAATCCACCCAAGGGAGTCATCCATAAATCGATATTCAATCCTTGAGCCTGAGATGATCAATATTATAATATAGTTGAATATTTGGCTCAATTCACTTCAACTATGTCAAAGCTTGAGGTACTTCAAAATTGTCCCTCCAAGAAGGAGGCTTTGTTGTCGGAAATTGGTGGAATCGATCCGACAGATTCCAATCTTGTAGTCTTTAATCATACGAGCTATGTGCCACAATTACCAGCAGAATTGGAATTCCCCATCCAAGTAAATTTTCTCAATCACCTCATTCATTGTACTATTATTGATGAGAGAGAATCTACTTGCATTATGTCCCTAAATTGTCAAAAGTCACTTGGCTCACTGCGCCTATCTCAATCGCCTACAACGTTGAAATATTTTGATGGTCCTACATATAGTCCTTGTGGTATCATCAATTATCTGCATGTTGAACTAGGGAGGAAAAATGTAACTGTTGAAGTTGAGGTCATTGACGGACCCCTTGACTAAAACATTTTACTCAGAAGGCCATGGGTTTATGCTATGACTGCAATCATCTCTACTTATTTTAATGTGATTTCCTTTCCTCATAAAGGTGTTATCACAATCATCAACCAACTCTCCTTCTTTGCCTCTAGTTGCTAGGTAACTGGAAGCATTTCGTTAGTTCATGCACACCAATTAGAACTTCAAAAAATTGGTGTAGGGCTCTTAAAGGATTCTTCCCTAATGGACACCTTTGTAGCGGCGCCAGCTGCGACGTCAATAGAAATTGCAAGAATACAGACCTGTTGCATGATATCATCCACTGCATCTGGCTTGAGGAGGATTACCAATGATTCTGAAGTCATTATTTTGGATGAATTCCTTCCGCCCAACCCAATTGAGCTAGCATAGAAATCAATATACATGGCTTGGGTAGTGAATCTAAAATCATCGTCGCCAATCATTTGGATTGATTGATCATTAGATCTTGGTACTCTGTATGATCCTTTTTCATCCACTTTCTTGATTGATGAGAGCATTGTGGAATCCAAGATGACAGAAGGAGAACCATGGGAATATCATCATTATTGTTCCCAACTTCAGGATTACAAAGAAGATAATATTATTGAACTATATCACCCATCGATCAAAACATTATTTTCGAATTATTTTCCCATTAATGCAATTAAAATTCAAGTGAAACTTATCAAAATATTAAGAAACTATTTCTATCAATATTTTGACCAAACCTGGAAATGTAGAAAACATTCTTGTTTCTCCATTAGAACTCGAAACTTATCATTCTCTATTTTGTGAATTCCGATATATATTTGCTTGGTATTACGAGGAAATGTTAGACATATATACTTGTATCATTGAACACGCAATTAAAATGTACCCTAGAGTCAGACCGGTATGTCAACAACTTTGTCTTATTCATCTGAAGAAGGCTGGAACCATTAAAATAAAAGTTGAATTTTTTGTGTGTGATGGTTTCATTTACCCTCTTCTGCTTACTGATTGGGTTTACAACATTGTTCCTGTCATGAAGAAATAAGCAAAAATCTAAGTGTGCGTCGATTATTAGGATGTCAATATCACTGGTCCAAAAGACAACTATCGTACTCCCTTTATTGAGCAAATTATTTACGATTGTGCCGGATGTGAAATATTTTCGTTCATGGATGGATTCTTTGGCTACAATCAAATCAATATCTGCCCAGAGGACCAATATAAGACAACATTAATTTGTCCCTGGGGCACATTTTATTATCTTAAACTACCATTTGGTTTAAAGAATGTTGGGGAAACCTTTCAAAGAGAAATGGATTATGCTTTCAATGAAATCAAGCACATTGTTCAACCTTATCTAGATGAACTACTCGTGCATTCACGAAATCTAACTGATCACTTGACTGATTTGAGAGATATCTACACTACAAAATATGCCTCAATCCACAAAAATGTGTGTTTTGTGTTGGTTCTGGTCATTTTCTAAGAATCGTCATCTCAAAAGAAGGAATTCGAATCGACCCACTGAAGCTCCAGGTCATTCTTGATTTACTTCTGCCATCAAATTTACTTCAGTTAGAAAAAATTCAAGGAAAGGCTAACTTCCTAAGGAGGTTCATACCCAACGACGCCAAAATGGGTAAAGGATTTACTTGTCTGTTGAAAAAGGGGATTCCCTTCCATTGGGATAAGGTTGTGCAAGCTTCTTTTGATGCTGTCAAGGATACACTTGGTCGGGTGTCATTAATGTATCCCCCCAATTATTAGAGTGATTATTTCTTATATATTGTCGTGGCTGAGACGACCATTGATATGGTATTGTTCCAAGAAGAATATGGGATAGAACATATGATATATTATTTGAGTCCTATTCTTAATGATACAGAAGTGAATTATTCAGAAATCGAAAATCTCACCTTGTCGATCATTCAAGCTGTTCAAATATTTTGAAATTATATCCTATTCTGAAAGACCATTGTCATTTTTTATTGTAACCCCATGGCTTACATTCTATCACGTCAATTTCTGGGTGGGAAATATTCAAAATGGATTTTCATTTCATAGGAATTTGAATTGGAATTCATCAAATCCAAGTCAAATAAGTCTTTAGTTTTGGATGAGATTATCTGTGACCTTCCCTCTGATAGTATTGGTACTACATCGGCACCATCAATTCCTGATGAGTCTCTATTTAATCAAATAATCTGATCCTTGGTATGGGGACTTTATCATTTATATCCTAACCCAGACGTTTCGGCACGATACCTCTTTCTCTCAACATCAACGTATTCCATACCAAGCTAAATACTATCTGATCATCAGTGATACACTCTATCGTCGTGGCGTCAATAAGATTTTAAGGAGGTTCCTCACTGATGAGGAGGCCGAGAAGGTTTTAATTGATTGTCATGCTAGGGCTTGTGGTGGAATTTATTTTTGATATGCTACCGCGCAAAAGATACTCCACGCCGGTTACTTTTGGCCTACCATATTTCACGACTGCATCTTTACGATCAAAATTTGTCATGCGTGCCAGATATTTGATCCTAAAATACACAAACGGCCAATGCTGATGCATCCGGTTATCATTGTTGGACCATTTTGAAAATGGGGCATTGAATTCATGAACTATAACCCTCATTCATTCGGGGGGCATGGTTATATTATTGTTGTAGTAGAATACTTTAGCAAGTGGGCTAAAGAAATTCCTACAATCAATAACATAGGTGAAACATCTGCATTATTCTTTTTCAATCATGTCATCTCATGGTTTGGTGTCATAGTAGACTACTTTACCAAGTGGGTCGAAGCGATTCCTACATTCAATAACACAGGCAAAACAACTACATTATTTTTTTTTAATCACGTCATTTCATGATTTTGTGTTCCACAGGCTATAGTCATAGATCATGGTAACCATTTTCGCAATCACATGATGAATGAATTGACTACCAGATTAGGATTGTCACATGATATTTCTACTCCTTATTATCCACAATCCAATGGAAAAGTTGAAGATATTAACAATATTCTTAAGCAAATGCTTCAAGGAATGATAAGAGTTCATAAATGAAATTGGCATTTGATCCTGCACTCAACTTTGTGGGCAAACCGAACCTCGTTGAAAAATGAAACCTGATTTACCCCCTTTCATTTGGTGTATGGTCTGGAAGCTATATTTCTTATCCAATGTGAAATTTAGTTGTTAAAACTCGTTGTTGACTTGTGTAATGTTCCCAAATTTTAGCCTCAAAGCTAAATGGAACATTAGAGTTAGCAGCATCTCTAACCGGTGAATAAATGGGTAGAAAAACCCATAAGTCTCCTAAGGAGGAATAAAAACACTCCAAGTGTGAAAGGAGACACTCTTTGCAACTTAATAAAACACCTCCATGTGTGAACATGGATAATATCAAGTTGGATCAGTCCACTTTGACTAAGTCACAACGCCATTGTGGAGGAGGAGGAATCAAAGAAGGAATAACACAGTTTTGGAGGGAGATGAATCTTTTGATGGAGATGACCTAATTAAGTTGGGCCAAGGGAACGAAAACTCATGTTTTATTTAATTAAGAGGATGGAAACATTATTCTTCATGTTTATATTATTATTTTGGTATGCTCAGACTTTTGCTTCCTCTGGCTATTTAGCGGGGTTGTTGTGTTGTTTAGCACTGGGTGTTCCCGAGAGGGAATCCCACCTCTTTCCTTGAGGAGTCCCTTGGAAGATTTTGCATTCATTTTCCACATCAATTTTTTAGGCCAAGCTTCAGCCTACTTCATCAGTGCATTTTCTGCAGGTTATTATGCAGTGTTGTTGGGTGCAGCAATGGAAGCGATTGGAATCCCTCTTTTTGAGCTAGTTTCTCATTGGAGGAAGTTTTCCTTCACTTGATAGACCTTTTGGAGAGGTCTAGAGCTCATTTCAGATCTGTGGTAGCAGACCACTCATTTCCCCAACATTCCCAACATTGTTGGAGCTAGGGAATGTGTTATTTTTTGAGGCAGCTTCAATAGATGGTCTAGTGGCTCTGTTGCAGTGTTTTCTTGTGATTGAGAGGTCCAACCTTTCATGGGAGGAAGCCCCTTAGGTATCTACATCAGATAAGAAATATTTCATCCTTCTACAGTCTTATGCTTTAGTGTTGCAATGATTATTCAATAATTTTCTGAAGATCACATTTGTATGCAGAGTGTATGACAAGAAACCCTTTCCAGGTTATCTTGTAATTGTAATAGGGAGAATATATCTTAGTTTTTAAGCATGAATGTCTAATATCTGAGTAGATATACTTGTATTCTTAATTTAAAATTTGAAACCCTCTTAGAATTGCGTTGTTCCTTTCCTGCATAATTTATGAGTAGTAGTGTCTGGGGGTTTTGGTCATTTTCAGTTACACTACTGTGGGAGGTCTATTTACCTCACTTAGTTTCATTTATTTATGATATCCTCTTGGAATTATAAGAAAAAAATATATAAATAATGGATCCAAGTGAATAATTTCATTTCTATAGCACATATTTCTAGAAATGTGTTTTTCTATGAATGCATTGCTGAGCAGTCCATTTTTGGAATATCTTAAGATATTCCTGTTGCTGCTTATTTTCCCTATTTTGGGATATTATAGTGGTATCAGAGCTTCAATATTGGCTCAGCCTGTGGATCTCAGGCCATTACATTTTCAGGAGAGATGGATAGAAAAGAGAAGGCTTCAGTATGTGAAGGGAGGAGGGAAGACAAGCTTACAAAGTTTCTTCCAAAATCTATGTAGAGCTTTCAAGGAGAGCTAAGGAAAATGAGGATGGAGATGGTATCTCCAAAGGATTTTGGATCTAGAGCTAAATCTATATTTTCACATGGTGAGTGTAAGTATGTAGCTACACACCATGGTGCACAACGTAGTCAAGTGCCCAAGTCTATATTGAGATGGATGAAAGGAGGAAGAATGTATAAGAGAAGGAATCTTAGTGATTTGTTTCAGGAGTATGAATATCAAACTGAGAGGTTTAAATATCATACTGATTTCCAATTTTTTTGCAAGATCCAGGTGGAGAAGAGCAAGCAGCAGGATGCAGGTAAATTTCTTCTATCTACTTTTGTCGGATCCCCTACATGTTTAGCTGGCGCTTGGGTGAAGGAGCTAGACTCATATTTTTAGTAGCACCATATTTCTGAAGATGAATCCATCAGATTTGCAGCGCTGCATTTCAGAGGTAAGGCTCATGCATGGTGTATTTTTGAATCTTGTTCTTCGAAAAATGAAAACACTTCCTCTTATGCGAGGCTCATTGAAACATTGGCGAGAAGGTTTGATGGAAAACTTCCTAAGACACATGAGCAAGAAAAAATTGATAGAAAAAAAACATTGCATGTGATGGAGGAGACTCCACTTCAGAAAACCATGGGAGAAGCTAACATCTTGCATTACACATTGCTGGAGGAAAAACCTCTAGTTCATATTCCTAAACAAGAGGGCATGGGGATCTCTTTTTCACAAGGGGATCCAATTGTTGAGATGTTGCCTACACACATTGATGAAGAAGAGGGAAATAGTGTTGTCACATCTAGAGAACATCCAGTACCTCATGCAGAGGGAGGAGAAGCACATGATCCAACAGGAGGGCTTCTTGTATCCTTGCAACAAGTTCCCTAGGATCTCATACATGGAGGTCCAAGCACAATCAGTGAGCAACATGATTATGCAGCATTGCAGCTGGAAAGAGGAGGTAGGAAGGAAGCGAAGCATCAGCTAATGAGAGGCACACACCCTTCTCTATTTCAGGAAGCTAATGCAAAGAGGAGGTAGAATTTACTGCACTGTAAGGGCAAGGGCGAGGTTTCCCAACCATATGTATAGTCCACTCTTGAAATTGATGTCTCACTACATGGAGGCATTCCATCTTGGAGGTCACCAGATCTAGTAGTGATGAAAGAAATATTGTCTTTGATTTCATCGCTCTTGGATTTTGGAGAGGTGAAGAGTTTTGAGAGAGACTTTGACATGGGGGATGTCAGAGTAGTAGGCAACAACATGGGGGGAGCTTCACATGCCAGATCACTAGCGCTGTCTCTTAGGAGGATTGATCCTTATTGGAGATCTCAACTCTTAGTAGATTACTCCAAGGATCTTGTTGCATGCATGATTTGTTGGGAAAAATACTGAGAGGGGGGGTGAATCAGTATTTACTGCATAATCAAATCCTTTTACTTTTCATTCCTTAAAAACCCATACGCTACTTTACTTCAGTAAACCAGCGTATATACGCGGATCCCCTTTATGAAACTAGCGTATACACAGAGATTTAGATCTGTCATTAAATCTTCACTTATATTATTCCATCATTCATTCATCAGATGTTCAATAAACAGTAAACATGTGCAGTAAGAGCAGAATAAACCATCACACAAAGCATCACACATGAACACCAGGATTTTTAGGTGGAAACCCAAATCGGGAGAAAACCACCGCTGCAGTTGCTCAGCCTCCAATATTTTATTATAGAGAAAACATCTTACAACATATGTGCTGGCGCAGACTTGACCAGCACGCAGGCACCCACCTGCGCTCGTTTACCAGCCTCTCCTGGAAGGGAGCTCCAACCCCCTGACTCGTTTACCAGCCTCTCCTGGAAGGGAGCTACGACCCCCCGATCTCGTTTACCGGCCTCACCTGGAAGGGAGCTAAGACCCCACGGCGAAGGCTGACCTTGACACCACCTTGGACCACGTTTCATCAATTTCTACTTGGATCCAACCACTTCAATAGAACACAACTTGAGACCTTAATTCATCATATTTCCGGACGGAACCCTTTCCATAAGCAAACCCTAGTTTACATACGCGCTTTCCCTTCACTGATGTCGCGTATATACGCGCTTCCGTCCACACAAACCAGCGTATACCTCAGTGTATATTTTATTGCGCATACGCGCTTTCTCTTCGCTGAAGCTGCGTATATACGCGCTTCCTCCGCGTTGAAGTAGCGTATAGATCTTCAATTATTATAGAGCAGGATACTTCTTCAGATCAGATATTCAGTTCAGATTTACCCTTTCACTTCAAACAGATGTTCGCCTAGATGTTAGCCTCATCATAGATCTAAGCCTTCCATAAGCAGATCTAGTAGATACATTTCAGATCTAGATCCCTTTCTTCATCATTGGTGCATCATCCAATCAGATTTATCTTCAAGTGTAACCCTTTCATTCAGATCTACTTCAGAGAGAAGTATTCATTCAAGCTCAGACATCTTGCACCCACACTCTCTTTTTGCACAATGAATTTCTTCTCCTTTTATGTGATTACCCTTTGTCAATACCATGAGCCCCTTTTTCAATACCATGGACCAAAACAATACCATAAGCCCAAAACTACTTGGACGGGGTCAATTAGGCGGATCATTACCCAATACAATGGATTAATACCATGGTGGTTACCCTTGGGTTTGCACTTTTGAGCGCTTTTGCCCATACGCGACTTGAAACGTTATTTTCCGCGTGTATACACGACTTCACCTAGGCCAATCCGCGTATACCAAGAGACATACTCTTTTTCAACATAGATTTAGCACTTGCTGACTTCTTTTCTTCACTGCCTTCTGTACACACTGTTGATACATCAAATTTACTTCATCAAGAACATATTCTATCAATCACAACTTCATCAAGTGATTTGTCATTCAATGACAACACTTAGCATCATCTTGCTAACTAGCATCATATCACATCAGATTTACATCGATTACCAAGACCATCAAGTCAAGCATAACTTCATCAGGTGTATTGCCATCAAGGACAACACATGTCAATTGTCACATGTCTTCATCTTCATTCAGTGGGTTGCCATCAAGGACAACACTCTGCATCCTATTTCCAACAATCTCCCCCTTTGGACTTGATGGCAACTATGATGGTGTTTGGTTACTACAACAGATAGTTTAGGTACCATATCACTCTCCCAAATATGTCACTCTCCCAAATATTTGACATCATTTTCTTCTCTTCATTAAAACACTTCTCTTCATTAAAACACCATGTCACTCTCCCCCTTTGACATCAAGGGCAAAGGGCGGATCAAAAACCAACACTCTCCTCCTTTTCTCCTCATGTGGAAGAAACATTCTGCAGATCTGAAAAGTGCTGAAGTGGCCAAAACTCCCCCTGAGTTCATGCTGAATCTTCAAACATATTTGTCAAAGAAGTACATGACTCTATGAACTTCCTATCACCAAAGACTCATACTTACATCAATTATCCATCCAAGTGGATTTACATATGAGACTCAACTACCCAACCAAGTGGGTTTACAAAATTGACTCAGCTACCCAACCAAGTGGGTTTACAAAATTGACAAGTCCTTACATGACTGAATATTACAATTTTACAACATGGGTCTCCACCAGACCTTTTCATACAATACAAATATGACTTTTTTTTTTTTTTCATAACCAATACCAAAAGGTCCTCAAGAAAGAGAACATATTTCAAAAACCATCATAATACCAACACTGTATTACACTCAGCAAAGCTAATGCTCCCCTTGAATCTGTGCAACCAAGCAATCTTTCCAAAGACTAAGGCTCCCCCTTAGTTTGTGCATCCTGAAAACTTCCACCAACAAAACATCAAGGCATCTTCATCAAAACATTAGAAACAGAATTATGAGAACTGGAACACTGTCAGAGATACCAAACAGTATCAGAGATACCAAACAACACTGCAGCTGTGCTGAAGAATGCTGAACCAACCAAAAAAATTGTCAGCAACCAAACATATGCGGTTTTATTTGCATGAACTTGCGTACATACGCGACTGTGTTTCAAGAAACCCGCGTATCCCAAGACATCTTCTAAATTTCAACCAGATTTGTTCTTTTGACTGGCAGAGACCACTCCCAGCTTCTGTCTTAGATACTCGAACGCTTCCCTGGGCAGACGTTTGGTAAAGATATCAGCAGCTTGTTCTTTGGAGGTAACATACTCCAACTTCACTTTTTGCTCAAGCACTTGTTCACGTAGGAAATGATATTTGATGGGAATGTGCTTGGTTTTCGAATGCATAACAGGATTCTTTGAGATACTGATGGCACTTGTATTATCACACATAATGGAGATAGAAGTTGCACATTTGATTTGAAAATCTTGCAAGGTTTGCATCATCCATAGGAGTTGAGTGCAACAAGATGCGGCAGCTACATACTCTGCTTCAGCTGTTGATAAGGCAATAGAATTTTGCTTCTTGCTGAACCAAGATACTACCCGGGGCCCCATGTAAAACGCACCACCACTAGTGCTTTTCCGATCATCAACACTTCCAGCCCAATCTGCATCAGTGTAAGCATGAAGAGTAAGATCAGCATTCTTCGGATACCATAGACCAAAGTCTTGAGTTCCTTGTAGATATTTGAAAATTCTTTTCACGGCCTGAAGGTGAGACTCTTTTGGATTGGCTTGGAATCGTCCAACAATCCCAACTGCATGCATAATGTCTGGTCTAGTCCCAGTGAGATAAAGTAGACTTCCTATCATTGATCTGTAATCTGGTTGATTCACCGTGGGAGAATCATCATGAGAACTGAGATTGCATCAGGTTATCATTGGAGTGCTTACAGGTTTGCATTCTTCCATGCCATACTTCTTCAGAATTTGCTTAAGATATTTTTCTTGTGATAGGAATATACCATTTGTAGATTGATGCACTTGCAAGCCAAGAAAGAAAGTTAGTTCCCCAAGCAAAGACATTTCAAATTCTTGCTACATGACAGAAGCAAATTTCTGACTCATAGATTCTTCGTTACTCCCAAAAATGATATCATCAACATATACAACAACAATCAATAGTTTATCATTTTCAACTTTTGTGTATAAGTTGCTATCAGCAGACCCCTTTGAAAATCCTTGTTGATGAAGATATTTGTCAAGACGATAATACCAAGCCCTTGGAGCTTGTTTGAGACCATATAGGGCCTTTTTAAGTCTACAAACAAGATTTGCATCATTTCCCAAAATGAATCCTTCCGGTTGTTCTATATATACTTCTTCTTCTAGATCACCATTAAGAAAAGCAGATTTAACATCCATTGGATAAACTTTGATTTGTTGATAACTTGAAAAAGCAAGAAACATTCTTATGGCTTCAAGTCTAGCTACAGGAGCAAAAGTTTCTTCAAAGTCTATACCTTCTTGTTGAGTATACCCTTTACAAACCAATCTAGCTTTGTTTCTTACAACATCCCCATTCTCATTTAACTTGTTCTTGAAAATCCATTTAGTTCCAATGACATTTTTATCATGAGGCCTTGGAACCAAATCCCAAGTGTCATTCTTTTCAATTTGAACAAGTTCTTCATCCATGGCTTGCCTCCAACATTCATATTTGCTAGCTTCATTGACATTGTGTGGTTCAATTGTGGATAGAAGTGCCAAATGATTAGAAGATCCCATAAGAGTTCTCCTTGTTCGTACACCAGATTCCTTGTCACCCAAAATTTGAGTTTCAGGATGATTCTTTTGAACATATCAGGATGGAGCTTTTTCAGATAGGTCATCTTCAGGTTCTTCATTGGATCCACTGTCTATATCATTGCTATCTGATGTAGAAGGCCATATGTCGCCATCATCTTCATTTTCGGTTTGTTTTTCTTCTTTAGGAGCTGCAGGAGACTCATCAATAACAACATCAATACATTCAACAACCTTTCGAAGCCTTTTATTGTAACATGTGAAAGCTTTTCTTGACGAAGAGTAACCAAGAAATATCCCTTCATCTGATCTAGGTTCAAACTTGCCAAGTTTTTCATCATTATTTTTGATAAAGCATTTACTTCCAAAAACCTTAAAATGCTTCACGGTGGGAGAATTGCCATACCAGAGTTCATATGGAGTTTTGTCACTATTTACCCGAACATGAGCTTTATTGAGAATGTTAACTGCTGTATGTGCTGCTTCACTCCAGAACATGTCAGGAACATTAGAATCAGAAAGCATAGCTCTAGCCATTTGAACAATTGTTCTATTCATTCCTTCTGCTACACCATTTTGTTGCGGAGTGCCTGCTACAGAGAACTGTCGTTTAATGCCATGTTGTTCACAAAATTCAAAGAATTCATTTGATGAATATTCTCCTCCTCGATCAGATCTAAGACACTTGATTTTTAGATCCGATTCATTTTCTGCCAAAGCTTTGAAGTTCTGAAATTTTTCAAGTGCTTGATCTTTGTGTTTAATGAACCCGATCCAACACATTCTAGAGTAGTCATCAATAAATAAGATATAGTATTCTTTCCCACGTAATGACTTTTTTCTCATAGGTCCACATATATCAGTATGAATGAGTTCAAGAGGCTTACTTGATGATCCTTCTTTGGCATTAAATCGTACTCTGGTTTGCTTACCAAATTGACAAGATTTGCATATGGTACTTTCTGGAAGATTGACCTTGGGAAGATCACGAACAGCTTGAAGTCTGCTAGATTTGTTGATTTGAGAGAAACTCAGATGTCCCAGCCTTCTATGCCACAGCCAATTTTCTGAGGACTTGCTCAAGTAACATTGATCTATGCCATTTAGAATATACAGGTTGCTTGGATTTCTTTTTCCTTTTATAATGATTTTACCTGTGTCAAGATCACGAACCACACATTCTTTGGGACTGAAGACCACTTCTGCTCCTTGATCACACATTTGACTAACACTTAACAGGTTATGCCTTAATCCATCCACATACATGACATCTTTAGCCTTCACTTTTTCTTTTATAAATACTGACCCTTTTCCTTTAATCACAGCAGGAGTATCATTTCCAAATGTAACTTTCTTTTCCTTTTCTAGAGCATTATAAGTATGAAGTTTTCTTTTGTCACCTGTCATGTGTCTTGAGCACCCACTATAAATGTACCATTGATTTTCTTCACCTTCTGCAAATAATGCTATCCCACAATTTTCAGTCGGCGGTTCTTTCTTCTTCCACACTTTAGAGCTTGAGGGAACATGTTCTTTAGGCTGGATCTTGTTCCTGCATTCAGATTCTTCATGGCCAAAGTTATTGCAGTAAGTACATTCAACTTCACTTTGAAGAGGAGAAAATTTGTTATAGGTATTCTTCTTTAGTTCAGTATCCAACCTTTTCTTTCTTGCTTCTCTTGTCATGATGGTTTTATATGCAACACATTGAATAGCTTTATGACCAAAATTGTGACACGTGAAACATTGCCCATTGAAGTAGAAATTTCTGCGATCATGGAATCTTCTATTTGAATTTACCTGTTGGTTGTAGTGTCTTTGAAAGCTATCCCTGTTAGTGTTCCTTGAATTGATATGGTCCTGCTTTCCCTGTAGAGATCCTTTATTCCCTTGCTGAGTGGCTGAATGATGTAAACCACCTGTAACTGCTTTTAGATAGTTTGGTGCTGAAGTTTGAGAAGATTCTTCGGTATATCCAAGACCTGTCTTTATAAGAGGAGAACGTTGTACCTTGATGATCTCATCTAAGGTTTCGGATCCTTTAGCAAATCTAAGATTCAAGGTTTTTGCTTTCTCAACTTCTTTTCTTTGACTTACCACTTCACATTCTAGTTTTTCAATATGTTTCTTTGCTTCTTCAAGTTGCTTTTCAATGGTCTCTCTGATTATCTTTTCTTCTTCTAAGCGTAGTTTGAGTTGATTATTTTCTTCAAGAAAATCATTCTCCTCTAGAGCATCCATAAAAGTATCCTTTTCTTCCTTTTGTTCAAAAGCCATGAGAAGTCTAAGATCTTCTTCACATTCTTCCTCACTATTAGATGACTCATCACTATCTTCATCAGCATAGTAACTTTTCTTAGAGCTAGATCGGTTCTTATTTCTTCTTACTACTTCTTTTCTTTTATAAGGACATTTTGCAGCATAATGACCAACTTTACCACACTCAAAACATTTGAAGGGAAGCTTACCTTTGAATCTTCCTGTACCTAGTTGGAGCTTTCTCACGAAATTTGCTTCTTCTTCATCGGATACATAGCTGGATTCTTTGATAACCTCCTTTTCCTTTCCTTTTGTGGATGCCTTAAAAGCAGCTTCTCTTATTTGAGAAGGACCTCCTTGTCTCATTTCAAAAGCAGTCAGAGTACCATGTAATTGAACAACAGAAAGAGTTTGCAGATCTTGCCTTTCTTCAATAGCAGAAACTTTAGAGTCAAATTTTGAAGTCAAAGATCTCAAGACCTTTTCCACCAGAGTAGTATCAACCATGGTTTCACCCAAATTTCTCATCCGATTTACAATATCATCTAGACGAAGAAAGAAACTGGCAACACTTTCATCACTATGCATCTTCAAATTTTCATATTCAATTCTAAGAGTTTGGAGTTTTGCACTTTTTACTTTTGTGTCTCCTTCATAGCTTAGAATGATTTTGTCCCATATTTCTTTTGCTGAATGTAGCTGCATCACTTTAGCAAATTCTGATTCAGACATGCTTCCCAATAAGACATTCACTGCTTTGGCATTGATTTCATACTTCTTTCTTTCAGCTGCATCAGTAGGAATACTTGCCGGGTATTGATAGCCTTCTTCCACGATTGCCCATACATCTGCACCAAGACTTTGCAGATAAGCTTTTGTACGTACCTTCCAGAAGATCAGATTGCTTCCATTGAATAGAGGTGGCTTTATAGAAATTACTCCTTCTTGACTTCCCATTGCGACGGATCTCCTTTAAGCGATCAAGCTTCTGCACAAAGGACCTGCTCTGATACCAATTGTTGGGAAAAATACTGAGAGGGGGGGGTGAATCAGTATTTACTGCATAATCAAATCCTTTTACTTTTCATTCCTTAAAAACCCATACGCTACTTTACTTCAGTAAACCAGCGTATATACGCGGATCCCCTTTATGAAACTAGCGTATACACAGAGATTTAGATATGTCATTAAATCTTCACTTAAATCATTCCATCATGTATTCTTGAGATATTCAATAAGCAGTAAACAGGTGCAGTAAGAACAGAATAAACCATCACACAAAGCATCACACATGAACACCAGGATTTTTAGGTGGAAACCCAAATCGGGAGAAAACCACCGCTGCAGTTGCTCAGCCTTCAATATTTTATTATAGAAAAAACATCTTACAACATATGTGCTGGCGCAGACTTGACCAGCACGCAGGCACCCACCTGCGCTCGTTTACCAGCCTCTCCTGGAAGGGAGCTACGACCCCCCGACTCGTTTACCAGCCTCTCCTGGAAGGGAGCTACGACCCCCTGATCTCGTTTACCAGCCTCACCTGGAAGGGAGCTACGACCCCCTGACTGAAGGCTATAACCCTCAGCACCACCTTGGACCTCGTTTCATCAATTTTCACACTGGATCCAACCACTTCAATAGAACACAACTTGCAGACCGCAATTCATCATATTTCCAGACGGAACCCCCTTGCTTCAGCTAGCCCTAGTTTGCATACGCGCTTTCCCTTCACTGATGTCGCGTGTATACGCGCTTCCGTCCATACAAACCAGCGTATAACTCAGTGTATATTTTATTGCGCATACGCGCTTTCTCTTCGCTGAAGCTGCGTATATACGCGCTTCCTACGCGTTGAAGTAGCATATAGATCTTCAATTATTATAGAGCAGGATACTTCTTCAGATCAGATATTCAGTTCAGATTTACCCTTTCACTTCCAACAGATGTTCGCCTAGATGTTCGCCTCATCATAGATCTAAGCCTTCCATAAGCAGATCTAGTAGATACATTTCAGATCTAGATCCCTTTCTTCATCATTGGTGCATCATCCAATCAGATTTATCTTCAAGTGTAACCCTTTCATTCAGATCTACTTCAGAGAGAAGTATTCATTCAAGCTCAGACATCTTGCACCCACTCTCTCCTTTTGCACAATGAATTTCTTCTCCTTTTATATGATTACCCTTTGTCAATACCATGAGCCCCTTTTTCAATACCATGGACCAAAACAATACCATAAGCCGAAAACTACTTGGACGGGGTCAATTAGGCGGATCATTACCCAATACAATGGATTAATACCATGGTGGTTACCCTTGGGTTTGCACTTTTGAGCGCTTTTGCCCATACGCGACGTGAAACGTTATTTTCCGCGTGTATACGCGACTTCACCTAGGCCAATCCGCGTATACCAAGAGACATACTCTTTTTCAACATAGATTTAGCACTTGCTGACTTCTTTTCTTCACTGCCTTCTGTACACACTGTTGATACATCAAATTTACTTCATCAAGAACATATTCTATCAATCACAACTTCATCAAGTGAGTTGTCATTCAATGACAACACTTAGCATCATCTTGCTAACTATGTAACTAACGTATCTATCGGATTTACGCCGATTACCAAGACCATCCGTCGAAGCATAACTTCATCAAGGTGTATTGCCATCAAGGACAACACATGTCATTGTAACGTATCTTATATTTATTAGGTGGGTGTATAAAAGACTGACCTCGCATCCTATTTCCAACATGATTCCTGATGATCTGGGTAGAGGAGATGAGTATATGGTGGATTATATGGTCATCTATTCACATGGCAGAGTCTTCTTGACTAGAACTTCTAGTCTCGAGGAGAAGTTGCTACTTGCAGCACATAAGAACTTCCTTTCCATGCATTATGATGCATACCTTTATTTGGCAGAGGAGTCCACTTGGGAGGTCATCCATCATGTCATATTTCAGAATATGGAGATATGCATAGCCCGGATGGTGATGGAGAGGATATCACAGCCACCTTCCTACTCATTGGGAGTGAGGGAGCATTTTCAGTTGAGCCATTTCATCTCAAGGACCAAAGTACATGGTAGAGAAGGTATACATTTGCATTATGATTTGCCTTTATTTACTTTATATGAGTAGCATGTTTCATTAAGAAGGATCATCCCTTATTATACTTTATATTATGATGTACTTGAGGCTAATTGCAGCATTGAGGTTGGCTATCTTTTTTGTGGTTTGTGGGGGAAGCTACATAATTCTTGGTGTGCACCATTGCCACCAAATTGTATATTCATGATTCCATATTATGAGATGACTATGGCAGCAAACAAGTGGCTGGGAAAGAACTTGTTAATTTTTTTTTGGAGGCAGGCAAAGGATGCACTACACTAGTTCCATTGGTGGAACTATGAACCACTCTCCGGTTGTCATATGGTAGCTTGCTTTTATTTCATTTTGCTTCCATTTATTTCTGATATTTTTATATTTATGGGAGGCATTGTTTGGAGATTACTGGAGGTAGTAGAGATGCCCATTGAGAGTAGGATTCTCCCCACTTTATAGTTTGTACATTGCAGGAGGAACCATGGGCAAACCATGATTGCCACATCACACTTTTTCCCTTCTCATGGGAGGAACCACTTGGAGAACTTGAGGAGGCACTTCATGGATGAATTTTTTGATAGCAGAACTTGGGCTATTATTGGAGGCCATTTTATTTCAGTCCAATGATAGAGGAAGCCCCATGTTTGCCATAAATGGAGAGAGAGACTATTTGGATGGTAGAATCCAATCTCTCCATGCAGCCCCAACACATTGTATAAAACCGGGGTTGATGATTCTTTTGATGAGCTACCTAGGATGGCTCATTTCATTTGGATGATAGCATGGGTGAGGGAGTCATTCATTCACCATGTTTGTCATCTCTCCTACTTTGAGGAGTCCATGGGATAGCAAGAAGGTTTCCATTCACTCTTTCCACCTTTGATTGATGTGGGCCATTTGGTTTTGCACACTTGGGAGGAAACATTAGAAGGCATTTTTATTGCAGCTTATCTTGATGCAGTGATGGAGGCCATTGATGGGAGGCCACAAGAGGAGGAGGGGAGAAATTTTTCTCTCCCTATACATTTTCTTGAGGACAAGCAAATATTTTGGAGGGGAGGATTGTAATTTTCCCAAATTCTAGCCTCAAAGCTAAATGGAACATTAGAGTTAGCAGCATCTCCAACCGGTGAATAAATGGGTAGAAAAACCCATAAGTCTCCTAAGGAGGAATAAAAACACTCCAAGTGTGAAATGAGACACTATTTGTAGCTTAACAGAACACCTCCATGTGTGAATAGGGATAATATCATGTTTGTTCAGTCCACTTCGACTAAGTCAACAACGCAGTTGTGGAGGAGGAGGAATCAAAGAAGGAATAACACAGTTTTGGAGGGAGACAAATATTTGGATGGAGATGACCTAATTGAGTGGGGCCAAGGGAAAGAAAACTCATGTTTTATTTAAGGAATAGGATGGCAGCATTATTCATCATGTTTATATTTTTATTTTGGTCTTCTTAGACTTTTTCTTCCTCTGGCTATTTAGCGGGGTTGCTGTGTTGTTTAGCACCGGGTGTTCCCAAGCGGGAATCCCACCTCTTTCTTTCAGGAGTCTCTTGGAAGAGTTTTCATTCATTTTCCACATCAGGTTTTTAGTTCAAGCTTCAACCTACTTCATCAGCATATTTTTTGTAGGTTATTGTGCAGTGTTGCTGGGTGCAGCAGTGGAAGGGATTGGAATCTCGCTTTCTGAGCTAGTTTCTCATTGGAGGAAGTTTTCCTTCACTTGAGAGATCTGTTGGAGAGGTCTAGAGATCATTTCAGATATTTGGTAGCAGACCACTCATTTACCCAACATTTACAACACTGTTCCAGCTAGGGAATGCATTATTTTTGGAGGCAGCTTCAGTAGATGGTCTAGTAGCTCTGTTGCAGTGTTTTCTTGTGATTGAGAGGTCCAACCTTTCATGGAAGGAAGCCCTTGAGGGATATACATCAGATAAAACATATTTCAGCCTTATACACTATTATTCTTCAGTGTTTCAATGATTATTTAGTAATTTTCTGAAGGTCACATTTGTATGTAGAGTGTATGACAAGAAACCCTTCCCAGGTTATCTTGTAATTGTAATAAGGAGACTAGATCTCAGTTTTTAAGCATGAATGTATAATATATGAGTAGATATACTTGTATTATTAATTTTAGATTTGAAACCCTCTTATAACTACATTTTTCCTTTCCTACATAATTTCTGAGTAGCAGCATCTGGGGTTTTTGGTCATTTTCAGCTACACTAGTGTGGGAGGTTTGTTTACCTCACCTAGTTTCATTTATTTCTCATATCCTATTGGAATTATATGATAAATAGATCTAAATAAAGGATCCAAGTGATGAATTTCATTTCTATGGCACATATTTCTAGAAATGCATTTTTTTTTGAATGCATTGCTGAGTAGTCTATTTTTGGAATATCTTAAGATAATCCCGTTGCTGCTTATTTTCGCTATTTTGGGATATTAAAATTTGTTACTTGACACCTCTACTAAATAATAATGTCTTTCTAACCTCATCCATATTTATGAAACACGTCATAAAGCCACATTGGCCAAGGAAGCGCATAAGATATGAATTAAGGCACAATACGATAACATGTATAGCCTTCCATCTTCTCAGAGGGTGACCTAGTCTTAATTTATTATCAGGAACAAGATATAATAGGTAAAGGAATATTTTAGCCATTATGCCATGGCCCCTATATTGTTAAAATATTTCTTGCTTAGGGAACCTACAAGTTTGTATATTATGATGGAATTCCATTGGTGCAACCCTGAAATGGGTTGTATCTTAAACGTTACTATGATTAAACATGAGCATAGTAAAATTTTGTATAATATTTTATATATGCTTTAGATTTTCCTTTACTGTCCTACTTTTCTTTTCTAGATTTTTCTTGAAGTTAGTAATCCATTTTACATTTGATCGCAGATGTATGAATCTTTGGAACCATTCATTGGATATGCTGATGGTGCTAGTCATAGTACGCAAAATCTATCCTCTGTAGCATCGGTCATTTTTTCTCCAAGGGGAAATTTAGTGAGTTTTCAAGGGATTTGTATCGGTCAATCTACAAAAAATATCGCTAAGTATAGTGCGTTGATCGAACTTCTCTCTGATTCCATTTCATTTGATATTAACCACATCATCATTAGGTTAGACTCACAACATGTTGTACTGCAACTTACTAGCGTTTATACTCTTCGAAATCCAACACTGCATCGTATGTTCCTAAGAGTTCAAATTTTGGAAATACATTTTGACTACATTCAATATCAACACATTTCTAGAAAATTGAACACATTAACTGATCCCTTAGCGAATTATGTTTTAATCAGATATTTGCAACACATGTAAAGACATATTTTCACTTCACATCACATAATTGAATAGGATTACACAATAAACATAAGAAAACACTGAAAACAAGTAGATAGATAGTTATTTCTTTTTACAAAAATATTTCCCAAGACACGTTGGTTATTTGACCTCAAAATGTATGAAAAATGTCAAAGTAAACTAGTGATGCTCGTGATAAAAAGCTACTGATCTAGCTATCCTACACAATAACCACATCCAATGGTTAGGAATGCTAATAGTGTGGCGTTGAAGTCTCATAGGAAACTCTTCAATCTGGGAATCCAGAATCCTGAGAGTCAATCCCTCCACATGCTACTGTAGCTCAACAAGAGTCTCACTCATATTGAAATCCCAATGGGCTTCTCTACTGACAACCCTCTCTGTTAGCTCATCTGCTTCCTGCTCTCACTAACCCACTGGTCGAACTCGACCCACATCTGTATGCATTAAAAAATTAATTTAGTCTTGCGAAACATAAAAATTCAAAAACATGTATAAACATTAGAAAAATAAAAAACATGGTCAAAACATTCTTAAAAATTGCACCCCATTGAGCGTTGTATGGTAGAATCAATCCTGGATCTCCTTGGGAATATACTCCTACGTATGTATACTAATCTATGGTGATCATATTTCATCTAAACCAGGTGAATAATGTAGTAGATGATATGATGGTCGATTGACTAGCATGTCTAGACAACAATTCAACCCACCTCTGCAACCGTGGATATCGACGACCAGATATACCCATTGTAACATGATGGGGTTTCACCAATGGAATCCTCTCTAAGGAAAAGGAAATCAAGATCGAACCATAGCTGAAATTATTTTTCCTTCCTCACTTTGCTTTGGTCAATTATTATTTAATTTGAAAGAGGACAACTTCAACCCAGTTAAAAATTGTTCGTTCTAAACACTCCCGTGCATATGGCATGTATGATATGTTTGCCACAAGTAGTATAGTGGAACTAGAAAGTTTTGTGATAATAAATAGGATGGTCCCCAAAGGAAAATCATGAAAATTGTGGATTTTTATTTTCCCATCCTTATTTGGTTCATTCCCTGAATGACAATGCTGCATTATGTAATCTCTCACTGTCTCTCCTCCAAGAGAAGATCCTAAAAGAGAAATGGGAGAACCTCACCTCAATAATCTAGTGAGAAAATGAATGTCCTTCAATAATATTGGGAGCACTATTTCCCCAATGTGAAAAGCCTACAATACCAGATCCCATGAACGAATGAGGAACTCCAATAGTTCCATTTTTCTACCTCATACCTGACAGTCTAAAGTATTTTAGCAACCCACAATCTCTGAGGGC
Organism: Pinus albicaulis; assembly: GCA_034641835.2. Lineage (NCBI taxonomy): Eukaryota > Viridiplantae > Streptophyta > Pinopsida > Pinales > Pinaceae > Pinus > Pinus albicaulis. The sequence continues at coordinate 697,832,118 of CM076576.1, read as the reverse complement.
TCTCATTGTACCTGGGTCATTTAGGGAAATCATATTATTCTATTCATGTTCTCTTCCTCTCCATGTAATCATCATTTTGATCCAATGAATACTTGAAACACAATCATAAACTTCATGAGGATCCATTTCATGAAAAAAAATTCGAAATTTTGCGCACACAACAAGAAAAAAAATGGGAATTGCACTCAACGCACCCCAGGTCAAGGGACAAAGCGTTGCAGTGCATCTGACCTTCAATTTCTATGCACTGCAACACACCTTTAACCATTCAAGGGTGTGTTTCCCTCTCAGTGTAGTATATTTACCCTAAGGGGCAAAAGACCGTAACTATCTACCATGAAATGAACAATAAATGATACTAAAATAAATATAAGGTTCATAGCTCCGACCTAGATCAAACAGCAAGATAAATTGTCCACAGAATTTGTCACAATCAACTGCTGAATTTTGGGGGCAAAAATTGGTTCAGAGCTCCTATTTTTCAAATGGTAACTTTGGAGTGGTAAAAATGAATGGTAAAAACTCTTTTAATTAGTCAATTTGACTATTTTAAATCACATTTAGTGTTGTGAATATGGTTTTTATTCATTTTTTCTATGAAACAGGTATTTTTAATCTGTTTGATGCTTTTATGAACAGTTTTTACAGCTGATATAGTGAGGTTAGGTGTGCACACTTATTCAAGAATTATTCGACCATAAATAATACTTTAATCCTTATTTTTTCAGCTTTGATTAAAATGAAAAAGGATTTGAGGAGGAGTTTTATCTCTTTTTTGAGCTTAGAAAACTGCGAAAAAGGAACCCCCTAGAGTCTTCTTTTAGCTCTTTTTAGACTCGATAATGTGAAAATATTGTCAAGCACTTGTCTTTTCGAGCTCGTAAAAGTAAATGAAATGACATCTACTCAGTATAAGTTTAACCCTTTTCCAGTCTGAAATAGATTATTTAAGAAAAAGGAAAACCTTATTCTAACATGGCTAAGAGGTTTTCTCATGTATCATTTTACACTTTTTCAGACCTAAGCAACAAATTTACGAAAAAGGACTCATGGAGTTTTTTCTTTGCCCTCCTTTTCAAACTCTCTAAATATGAAAAAGGACCGGGCTGTGATTGTCATTAGGCTTGTTAAAACATAAAATAGCGATGGACTTGTCGATCATGGCAAGAATTAGGTTTCATTTATCTCTAGACTCGTTAATTGATTAGATAGTGATGGATTCACCCGAAGGGTTGAATTATAGATCAAGCATATGTTACCCTCCTCAAGCTTGTTAAAAAATAAAGAGGTATTGGTCGAAAAATGACCAGGAAAATTTGGAAAAAAGAAAATCATATTTTATGGTAGGAGGTCACTCTTAAACATGACACTTTCACTCCATCATCATGAATTTTGGGTTGGGTAATATTCTTGACGGTTCATCATACCTATGGTTCATCATGCCTTCACATTGGTCTTGGGTCAATGCTGCCAACTCATCTCAGTATCACTGATATGTTCAAGAGAAGCAATCCAGTGAATCCTCATCCTTCTACAATACTCATAAACCTTCATTTTCATGACAGTCATCCCTGAACATTACTATATCAAGTCAAATTTTCTCTCTGAAATTAGTAACTCCCGTTTCATGATAAAGTTGTTTCCTGTCGACATCAACTCATTATCCAGGAATTTTACTTAGAAACATCTTCTAGTACCCTGAGTCTTGTTACATCATTGACAGGTTTCTCTCTTTCATACCTTTGACCGAAAGAATTTTTTTGGTGTTTGACATCAAATCATCTATTCACACCTTGCAAATTTTATTGCAGTACCTTGAGAGCCATTAACATCAATGGTGGTTCTCTCACATCTGTTAAAAGCTCACATCATTGGTTGGTAATCAAACAATGTATTCCCATGCTCGACTTCAAATCATATATTCGCATGGTTAGACATGTACCTCAATGATCGAGTGAACGAGATAAGAAGACGTTGGATCTAGTTTCATCCATAGGGGATGGAATTTAAGTACTGTTGTACAGACCATATGTACGATGGATTTATATACAGATCGTTAGCAGAACATGGGCCTATATCTATAGGCATGTCTATATTGGGAAAAATTCCAATGTAGATGACTTTCTGAATTATTTACATGTTATTATATAGTTTATGTGATGATCATGGGAATGCCTCGCTTAGAAATTCATGATCAAAATGAAAATATCATGATGTAATGTATTGTAATATTGATGCAGGTCACTGTCCACTTTAGTTCCTACTCATCACATCATAAAGCATCTCATCCAAATGCTATTATTATTTTGACTTCATGCCTTAGGGGGAAATTTTTATAGGTCAGTTTGACCATCATGCCCCAAGACTTGGTCAATTTGGACATCATCCCTAGGACCAAAGTATAGGGTCTATCATCCCCTTAATATAAACTTCTATATACCCTAAGTGAAGACATTTCATTCATGGCTTATATTGTGATATTTCCAAGGTTTATGTATATTTTATATGACCCATTGACTCACCAACACTCATCTACAAGGGAATAACTACGTTGCAGTGCCAATTCTGCCATGCAAGGGTGCACTTCAATGCACTTCCCGACACTCAAGGGTGCGTTGGTCACTTGGGAGTGGAATTATCATTGTTTCGGGAATCTCCACATGGCCAGTTCCTTCTAGAAGAGTCCATAGGTGTCATACCTTGAATCCAAGTGTCCATATAACACTTCTCAACTTTCAAACATGTCTTTCATATTATTAGAAATTCATTCATTGAGAAACTACCATTAGTTTCCCTATAAATTGATCACTCATCCTAGTGCAAGGGAGGAAGAATTTTGTTCAAAGTTATGATGTTGGATTCTCATTTGATAAGAGAATTAAAGTACTGATATGCTACTGAGATGATGCTATATGTGATGAGGCTAGAATGATGTTGGAGCAGGTTGACGACAAATCAATCCATTTGTTGTAATATTCTCCTCCTACCCTTTAATAAAGATTTTTGTTCATTTTCCCATACATATGTCTATATTTCTTGTGCACTGTATTCTTGAATGATGTATGTATTTATGATCTAATCAGTTTGATTTGAGTGAGATAAGTAGATATTTTTATATTGTATGTTGTTTTTTATTCTTTGTTTTTGTTTATAGGAATCGATCTAGCGACTTGAGTTGGATTGGGAGCAACGGAAACAATGACAAAAGGAGAAGGTGAGAAAAAATTATCACAAGTAGGCTCTTTATCATTTTTGTATATCTTCTTGTTCTAGAGAAAGTAGTAGTTAACTTTCACCTGTTTTTCTGGGTGATAAACACCACACTCAAGGAATTTGATTTATCTGTAGATTAAAATTACGTATAAAACATATCACTGACTCAAAACCATCATATTTTTTATAGCATGCTCATGGAAATAAATGGACATGATAGGGTACCAATGTCACACAATGGCCCTGCTCCTGAAGTGATTTACCAGCATACTGCTTCCTATTTCAGTTCCTTTAGTTTACGCTACTAATTCTTGCAGTTGGATTCAACCATCTCAATCCGAGCATTACATGCTTTGATGTACCAAGCACATAATTTCCATTATATTCAAAATAAATTGAAATAAAATCAAATGACACATCATTGGTAGGCCGTGAGTATGGTACACTTTCAATCTTGTTGACTTCCTGTCACAACGAGTCAAATCAGATATTTGACCAAATCATCATGAATAAACATATCACATCTGGTTAGCTTAAAACAAAACCATCATAAATCAAAATCATGAATCACATGAAATAATAATAAACCATAATCATAAGTCACATGTAATCATCATAAGTTAGAATAAAATATCGCATTCATAATAAATATGAAATAAAATATTGATGCTTATCCTTCATCGATAGTTACTTATGCCTTTTTTCTTTCTATACACACATCGGAGCAATTTACATGCTCGGAAAACACCCAATTCCTTTGCTTCTCTTCAATCATGTATACATACACACAATGTACATAACAACAAGTACACCTACATATGACATAAAACACGATACAATACATGCATCCACACTGGCATATGACGCATACACGTACACACGATGTATAATAAAACACAATACATATGCCTACACCCGCATACAACATGTTACCAATGAAAATGTTAATTTTGTAATCGCCATTGTGTCACTGTTTTCAAATTTTTTCTAATGTCCTAGTCCATGTTGAAGTTTGAGTCATTTTCAATAAAGGTCAAAAAAGAGTCCCAAAATCAAGGTAATTTTAAGTGAATATGTGTCATTAGTGTTTTAGATTCATTAGATAAGTTAAAATCACTATTTTAACTTATGTTAGTGCCAGAGGCTACTCATCGTTTGGGTAATAAAGTTGCAGTCACCTTGTCTCAGATAATAGCTACCTTTGTTTTAATTTCATTGACAAAACAGTAATGTAATAAAGGGCAGCTATGTCTCAGAATTGAAAGTCATATTATTCACACAGTAAAAAGCGCAGCTATTTTTCTGAAATTTTGGTTATCTCAATTTAGATGTAAAGACAGTTATACATCAGGCATATAGGAGAAACAAATAATATTTTAAAGGCAAGGACCATTCATGTTTGAAGATCATTGAAGACCCCTATGCTATGAATATGATTATTATTTTAAGGAAGATTAATTATTATTTGAATTAAGGAGATTATTATTAGTAAATGGTTAATTTACCTATGCAGATAACCTATAGCTACCTCACCTAAGTCAAGCAGGAATCATAGTATGAGGTATGTGACATTTAATGATAATGTGGAATGTTAAGCCTAGTGGGATGACTTGGTGCTTGTTTCTGAATTATTTCAAGACATGCCCTTAATCCTTGCCATAATTGCAGGCACGAAATCAAAGAAAAAATCTCAGTGTTCACTCAAACAAAGTCCTCTCTGCAGGCTAGAGGTTAAAAAAAACCATTCCTTTAGCAAGAAATTTTATTTTTCAAAGAAGGCAAACAAAGGCTTCGTGGACAATATTGCAACCAGAATTGAATAATTGTGTTTGTGAGTAGTCTATTTGTTGAAATAATGGGGAAAGGATGAAATTTCAATAGGTTAGAGCCAGCTAATACAAGATTCATGGATGCTAGGGATAAAACACAGTTGAAAGCTGCTGGATGGTATAAATTCTTACAAAATGCTCATGGGGAGAATGTGGCTTTAGCTCAAGCTTTTGCCGAGAGTTTCGATGGTGAAAAGGTCAAGTTTGGAAGCAAGAAATTCAAAATTTCTAAGGCCATCATAGTTCATGCTACCCAAACCTCTGCAAATGGTGAACACTGGTTTAAGAGAAACATTCTACCCACAGAAGTAAGTCTCTACCATAAGCCTGAACATGTTAATGATAAGTGGAATCCAACTACACACATTTCCTATTTTAAGGCCGAGTGGTAGCATGTTATCACCTCTGTCCAAAAATACATCACACGTGAGGGTAGATTTTCCTCTATTCATTGTTATCAATTAATATTTCTTGCTCACATTTCAGGAGATAAACCTCCAAACCTGCCATATTTTCTATGTAAATATTTTCTCAAAATGTGCCTAAAGCTACAGAAAATCCCAAACTACTCTTTCCACAATATGTATCATAGGGGAGTAATTAAAATTCTATTTTTCTATCATATTATAAAGAATAAAACTACTTGGGATAAATTTTTGAGAGAGGGAGGTTTTAGTAGCATAAATTCCAGGAGAAAGGTAGGGATGCCAAAGAAAAGAGACACCCATGAGCAAACCAGTGTTGCCCCTATTTCACATAATTCACCATCTAACTCTGTACATTCATCAGTCTTCTGTCAGGTTAATCCTACCTTCATCTCAGTCAAAAGGCCAACCATAAGTTCGATTAGGAAGGTTGAAAATCCTATGAATATGACAATAATTTCACTAATTAATTAATTTCATGTCAGTAACTCACCTAGGGAACCTCAAACCCTAAGATCTTTCATGGAAGAATACAAGAGGAAACTGCAACAGAAAAATGAAAAGTCTCCTAAAAATCCTATGTCAAAGGGCAAGGAGAAAATCACCTCATCTTCAAGGAGCCAACCTAAGAAGAAGCTCTTCATGGCAGAAGAACAAGTGGAAGTCAACATTGGACTTCTTGCATCGAAGCCTGTTTTGTCACCAATGGAAGTCAACCCTTGTATGGTAAGCTCAAGCCATCTTCTTGAAACATCTCATCAAGCACAACCAAGTAGTGGTACTTGTCTCACATAGTCCACTCTCTCTCATAGGTTTTGCTTTCTCTTAAGAAGGGAAAATAGAAAATGACAGAGCCTGTCATATAAGAAGAGCCCACTTTGGCTCAATCATTTTCTTCCATTGGTTCTTTGATCAAGAAGAGAAAGGAAAATGTGATACACTCTTATTGCTCCTATGAAGACAATAGTGACCCTAAGTACACATAATCAGAAGATGAGGAGGGAGAGTCTAGTAAATCCATACATGGAGGAAAGAGGTCCAAATTGTTCACTAATCCATATGTAAAGAGACCTCATACTAGACCGAAAAATAAACTCAGGCTGAAGAGAAAATTGATTGCCAATCCTAAATTACGAGATGAAATTATCAACATTGAAGAGAGCCCTGAAGTGAAAATAAAAAAGAAGAAAAACACTTAGTCAAAGTGTCAAGCACAGAGAAAGAGGTCAAATAAGAGAGTGACTGAAGCAGAGGCCATCAGGATTTTTTACTATATTCTAGACCTCTGATGAATGAAGGAATGGGTCTGCCTTGGAGAAATTTTTTGGGTTAATGTTCCATGTTTTCCATATATAACTATTTTTTCTGCGAAGGTATCAATTATTTTGAATATAATCATATGATGGAAAGGGGCTAGTTTTTGGTTTCATGATGCTAACATCAAAAAGATGAAGTGGAGGAGTTTTTCAATTGCAATGGATGCTGCCAGGTGTCATGTATCAAGTCTTCTCTGAAATACTAGGGTTTTGTTTTGCACATTTAAGGGAGACAACAACATGTCACTCTCATTGTTTTTACACTTTTTGCTCAATATTGGTTGCACCAGAACATAAGAGTGGTCTTCAAATAGGCTACCACCTCATATGACCATTTCAGATTGATAGCCTTCATGATGTTTATCTTATTTTTAATATAGCACTTTGTATTTAAGTTTAGGGATAAGCCTCATATCCTGCACGAGATTGTAATAAATTTTGAAATAGATTTACCTTTTCCTGTGGAAATGATAGTATCATATTTTGTATATATATGCCAAACTGATATGAAGTGAAGGTTTGTGGTTTTATAATCTTGACTCATATGATCAACAATTGTTTTTGTGAATGAAATGGAATGATACTACTGAGGAATTATTACCAATCTACTGTGTGTATTGTCAACTTTACTTGTGTTTCCATGTCTTATTTCCTTCAGTTTTAGTTTGCAAACCATCATTCCTTTATGTTTTCTTATCAGTCTCTTAAGCATGTTATGTGTTTTATCAGTTTTTGTTAGTCTCACATAGTGAGAATTCCTGGTAAAATATATGTTATAACACTGGAAGAGCATCACTCATAATAGTTATCCTTCATGATATTTCAGTGAGAATCTTATAAGACTAGAAATAACTTTCTCTTGATGAAATATTGTTAAACTCTTACTTTTGCTAATTTCTACCCAATGTAATAGATTTATGATTTGTAGACCTACTATTCCTTCTCTCACCTTACAGTTTATTCCCCTCATATTCTACAAAGTCACTCTTTACTACCGCATCAGGTTTCAATACCCTCATTAGTAGAACTGTGGATTTGACTGAAATCTCTTTTCAGTGAATGAGAGTTTAAACCACCTACCAATTTCATAAAAGAAGTCATTAAATTTCCTTAGATTTTAGGATGTGTCTAGTCACGCAGTTGATGTAGTCCAAGTGTTGATTCCAGTGCCAACATCTTTTGGTGCATCTGAAGGGAGACGAAGGCCTTGAAATGAAGTATTCTCCTCAGTCTATTATTTTGAAATTTCTGATAACCAATTCTTGATGGTGAAAAATAATTGGTAACTTTAAGAATACTGTAATTAGTTCACCTGGCGACTCCAAAAAGAGGAAGAGGGGTTTCAAGACCTCCTTCTACAAGGAGGAATCATAGTGTTTCAGGAATTAATACCCTAAAGGTCTTGAGTTGAAAACTTTAATAGATCAGGGGCATGTCATTCAAGAATGACTCACTTTAACCAAATTCTATACTGAAAACTAGATACTACTAGTTGCAGAACTTACCCGAAAGTCCCTCGGTTGATGTAGATCCCACGGGGTGCAAACCTCCTGCAACACTTTGTGCTCTGAAACCTGTAAATCCAAAAATAAAAAACACAAAAACCTAGTTGTACAACATATATAGTTCCTATATGTTAGTGAAATCCATGTATAATATCATGAAAACAATATGAAATGTCCAATTAACAATTATTACACATATATAAAGCATCATTAACAGGCAAATCTAAGGAACAAGATGGCTCTTCTTATTATGAATGACATGTACAATAATCAAAACATGGAGAGGTCACTAAAATCTTGCCACGACCTTTGAGCATACTATCCTTTGGATCCATCCAGCCCTAGCCTCGCAAGAATTCTTCCAAGATGTGTCCACAAGAGATGTCATATAGGGTGATGAACATATCAAGGAAACAAGGGTTTCCTGAATATACCTGGGAAGTGCAGGAGGCATGGGAACATCTGTTGTGTAACCAACTCCAAAAATAGAAGAAAATAAATATCGACGCCTTAGAAATAAGCCACTTCGAGGGGGAAACCTCCAATACATTACATAAATGAACAATTCTTGGATGATTCAATTTACAAAACCTCCTTTCTATATATAGGAGTCCATGGGGCCATAATTTAATCCTAGTGGGCCACAATGTAATCCTAGCCGACCTAACAATAATAATTTAAGGGCACAATAATAACAAAATGAGGGTTATAAGGGTACAATAATAACAATAAGGGGTTTACACTAACAATAATAAGGGACTATACTAGTGATATAGGGACCTAAAATGCCCCTCTTCTTCAAAAAAAGTGTTGTCCTCAACGCTTGAGTAGCTCCGGGTGCTTCTGTATAAAATTCTCATCCTCCCATGTAGAATCTTCAGTGGGTAAGTTCTTCCACTTGATGAGATACTCTGAAATTGATCGATTCCGTAGTTGTCGAGTTCTTGTTTCCGTGACCGCTTGAGGTTCCAATATGATTTTTCCTTCCTCATCAAGTTCTGGAAATATTGTTTGAACTGGAAGATTTTCACCTATAACCTTCTTTAAGCATGAAACATGGAAAACTGGATGCACTCGCGAAGAAGAAGGAAGCTCCAATTTGTATGCCATAGTACCAAACTTTTGAAACACCTTGTAAGGACCATAGTACTTTGGCGATAATTTATTATCCTTCTTAGCTTTCTTGAGGGACATTTTTTTGTATGGTTGTAGCCATAAAAATACCCAATCTCCTACATCAAAAATTCTCTCGCTGCGATGTTGATCTGCCTATTGTTTCATTCGATTTTGTGCCAAATTCAGGTTATCCTTTAAGAGTTGGAGAACTTCTTGCTGGTGCTCGATGTGATCTTCCACTGCTTGAACCTTCGAATTTTCCCTTAAAGATGATGCGATGGATGGTGGATGATATCCATAAAGTGCCATAAATGGGGTCATTTTTGCTACAGTATGGAAGGAAGTGTTATACCACCATTCAGCGAGAGGTAACCACTTGAACCATTGTGTTTGTTTATCATATACAAAACAACGAAGATATCCTTCCAAACATTTATTTACTATCTCAGTTTGACCATTAGATTGAGGATGATAAGATGATTTATGAGCTAATTGAGTACCCAAACAAGAAAATAACTCTATCCAAAAATTTCCAGTAAAAATGGGATCTCTGTCGCTCACAATAACCCTTGGGCTTCCATGTAGCTTTTGAATTCTGTCCATAAATGTAGTAGCAACTGTACTTGCTTTAAATGGATGAGATAATGCACAAAAGTGTGCATACTTAGTAATTCTATCAACTACCACCATGATGACACTCTTTCCTTCGGACTTAGGTAAACCTGTGATAAAATCCATTGAAATCTCCTCCCAACGTTGACTTGGAATGGATAAAGGTTGTAGAAGTCCGGGGGTCTTAATTGTCTCCACTTTATTCTGCTGGCAAACCAAACATTCCGCCACAAACTTTTGAATATCAGATTTAAGGCCATCCCAAAAAAAATTCTTTCTTCACCCTGTGGTAAGTTTTTAAAAATCCTGAGTGTCCTCCTAAAGGAGAAGTGTGCAATTCCAGAAGAATCTTTTGTTTTAGTTGAGAATTCTTACAAAGATATAAGCGATCTTTGTACCATAAGGAATCATTTTTCCAACTAAATGTATCATATGTACTAGGATCTTGCTGCAACTTTTGAATGAATGTCCATACATCTTTGTCCTTCTTCCATTCATCTCTTGCTTCAGTTATCCAATCTGGTTGGATAATAGAAATGGCACAAAGAAATGCTTCCACCTCTTCATTATTTCTTGAGAGTGCATCTGCAACAACATTAAACTTTCCTTTTTTGTAGATTATTTCAAAGTCATAACCCAACATCTTTGTGACCCATTTTTGTTGCTCTTCTGAAGATAGTCTTTGTTCCAAAAAGTGTTTAAGACTATCATGATCAATTTTTACCTTGAAGTGTCTTCCCATTAGGTAAGTTCTCCATTTATTTAGTGCATGCAGTATTGCTAACATTTCCTTCTCATAAATAGGTTTATGTAAATACATTCCTTTGATTGGACAACTTTCAAAAGCAATGGGTCTTCCTTCCTGCATTGAAACAACACCAATTTCATTCCCTGAGGCATCACATTCCATAATAAAGGTTTTTGTGAAGTCTAGCATAGCTAAGACCGATCCTAGGAACATTACCTCTTTAAGATGTTTAAAGGCCTTAGTTGCTTCAGGAGTCCATGAAAATGTATATTTCTTCAATAATGTTGTTATAGGTGCTGCTATTCTCCCATAATTCTTAACAAAATTACGATAATACCTTGTTAACCCGAGAAATCCTCGCAACTGCTTTATGGTTGTGGGGACTTTCTATTCCTTAATGGCTTTAATTTTTTTAGGGTCTACACTAACACCCTCGTGAGATACAATATGACCCAGATATTCCACCTCTTGTACTCCAAAGAACATTTGGATGTTTTTTCATATAATTTTTTCTCCTGCAATAGTTTGAGCACCATGTCAACATGTTCAACATGATCCTTCCAAGACCTTCTATAGATTAGTATATCATCAAAAAATACTAGCACAATTTTTCTAAGGAAGGGTTTGAAAATGGAATTCATCAACCCTTGAAATGTAGAAGGTGCATTGGTAAGGCCAAAAGGCATGACCAAAAATTCATAATGACCCTCATGAGTTAGAAATGTTGTTTTTGGAATATCTTCAGTCTTCATTCTAATTTGATGATATCCTGAATGAAGATCCAACTTAGTAAAATAAATTGCTCCATGTAATTCATCCAATAATTCATCAATCACAGGAATGGGAAATTTGTCTTTAATGGTGAGCTTATTGAGCTCCCTATAATCCGAACACATTCTCCATGATCCATCCTTCTTGTGTACCAATACTACAGGAGCAGAGAAAGAACTTTGACTAGGTTGAATTATACCCGCCTCTAACATTTCTGCAATCATACGTTCAATTTTTCTCTTTTGGACGTAAGGATATCTATAAGGCCTGATGTTTGGAGGAACACTTCTTGGAATCAAATGAATAGCATGATCATGATCAAAAATAGGTGGGAGTCCTTTGGGAGTTTCAAACACCTTAGAATGATTGTCCAAGACTTGTTGGAGATCTGTAGAAATAGATGATTTTGATGTTGGAACTTCTAGTGAGCATAATTGTGCAATTACGCCTTTTTGTTCTTTCTTTAGAAGATTTTTCATGAAATTAGAGCTTATTATCTTTCCTAGATTCCCTACAATACCTCGTAATTCGACTTCATTTCCTTCTGAAAAAAATTTCAAGAAAAGTTCTTGAAAATTAAAAGCTACCATCCCCAAAGATTGTAACCATTGTACTCCTAGTACAACATCAGCACCTCCCATAGGAATGGAAAGCATTGGACAAGTCAATACATATTCCCCCATGGTTAGCTTCATATTATGGCATTTTCCAGAGTAATTTATAGTTCCTCCATTTGCAACCATCACTTGACATTCTGGTGCTGGGTATAGGAAACAATTTAATTCCTTGGCTACCTTACAATGAATAAAATTATGGGTGCTACCTGAATCAATCAACACTATTACCTTTTTCTTCTTGATATGTCCTTCTATCTTGAGAGTTTGAGGAGTGGTAATTTCTGCCAGTGCATTACACGATATGGTCGGATTCATTTCTTCCTCTTCTAGGGCTGGTTCCTGGTGTATATCCTCTTCTTGTTCATTTTCTTCTTCTTCTTCACAATCTATGTAAAATAATTTCTTCTCAGCAAACTTATGACCTTTAGTGTATTTGCTATCACAACTGTAGCAAAGCCCTTTTGCTCTTTTTTCTTCCAATTGTTGTGGTGTCAACATTGTAGGTTGTGGAAATCTAGGCGTAGCAACACTTCCTTCTTTATAGAATTGAGTGGTAGGCTTCCTTGTCGCCATAATTTTACATTCAACTTTTCTTGCCAACCTGAATGCCTTCTCCATTGAATCAGGTTCCAACACACGAACTTCATGTTGGATGTTATCCTTTAGAGTACCTATGAAGAGATCAATCCTGTGTTCCTCTGGAATATCAGTTACCCTTATATTCAATTTTTGGAAATCCTCAATGTGCTGCCCCACTAAACCCTTTTGTTTGAGATTTATCAATTGGCTAAAGAAGGTGTTGCTCTTTGTATCCTCATAATGTGCTATCATTTCCTCTATAAAAATTGCCCAAGTGACAAGTTTTTTACGGGAGCAAAGCCATTGATACCATATAAATGTATTTTGTTCTAAATGTAAAGTTGCAATGCGTACCTTTTGTGTGTTTTGCATATTATGGAGATCAAAATATTGCTCCATCTGTAGTATCCATGTTATAGGATCCTTTCCATCAAACTTCCTCATATCCATTTTTGGAATATGGTGGTTCTTCCCGCCAACATTAATGTTTATGAAATCACGATTGACATTTATTTTTTTCTCATCATGAGGTTCTTCTACTATCTTTTCACCATTAGGAAACATTTCTTGTATCAACTTTGTCAAACCTTCGATGTCTGCTTTTAGATCAGTCTTCATGTTTTCCATGTTGTCTTTCAAGTCATCCATCTTAGCTTCCATGCCAGCCTCCATGCCATCCATCTTAGCTTCCATGCCAGCCTCCATGCCATCCATCTTAGCTTCCATGCCTTTCTTCAAACCATCCATCTTCGCTTCCACGCCTTTCTTCAAAACTTCCATTTCATTTTTTGTTGCTCTTTGCGAGAGTGAAATTTGTTAGATCATGTTGCAATTATTCATCTTCATGATTCATAGTAGAGCCTTCTGAAGGCTTAATGGGTGTTGAATTATTTTTACAGGGCATATTTTAGAACCCAATACTGATATCTATTCTACAATATTCCCTTGGAATCAATTAAAATTGATTCTTCAAACAATACTTATGCAATTCGCAAAAAAAATACACACCTTTTTCTTGCTTTTTAGGAGCTCGATATTGAAATTGGGTTATCTCTGTAATTGCAGCACTTCAATATTTTAATTTTGGTACCGACGTAGCCCTCTAAATTATCTTTCGAATGCCACAGGTCTGACCAGATTTGGATTCTCCAAGACAAAGTTGTGTCCAATCTCCCGCAATGACCTAATTATGGACTGGTTCAATACAACGAATTTGTATGACTTGCCACGTGTCACTGTTTCGTCCTTCGGCTCTGAAATTGATAGCCAAGAAATTAAAGTCTGTGTACTAGCGATAAATTTTTACGGCACTCCAATCCGATGCTCAGAGAGAGAGTTATGAGGATTTTCCCACGATCACCTCTTTGAGATGAAATTCAGGAGCCTGAAAAATCACTACCTTCCACAGATCATATCTCCAAAAATATTGCGAACCAAAATCTGAAATTTTTTGACAATTTTCCTCAGGATTTCAGCTTCGCACCCCATGAATTTCAGCTTCTGAGACTTCATAGAAAAAAATTTATAGTGCAAATTCCATGATGACCTGTTTAGGAGCCTGAAAAAATACCTAACTTCCATAGATCATATCTCCGAAAATATTGTGAACCAAGCTCTGAAATTTTTAGAAGATCTTCCTCCAGATTTTGGCTTCACACCATGAAAATTTCAGCTTTTGAAACTTCGCAGAAACAAATTTATAGTGAAAATTCCACGATGACCTGTTTGGAGCAGCAAAACCCTAGAATCCAAAGCTCTGATACCAAATGTTGTGTAACCAGCTCCAAAAATAGAAGAAAAGAGATATGAACGCCTTAGAAATAAGCCACTTTGAGGGGGCAACCTCCAATACATTACATAAATGAACAATTCTTGGATGATACAATTTACAAAACCTCCTTTCTATATATAGGAGTCGATGTGGCCATAATGTAATCCTAGTGGGCCACAATGTAATCCTAGCCGACCTAACAATAATAATTTAAGGGCACAATAATAAAAAAATGGGGGTTATAAGGGTACAATAATAACAATAAGGGGGTTACACTAATAAAAATAAGGGACTATACTAGTAATATAGGGACCTAACAACATTAGACTTGAATAGGGCTCCAACATAGTATAATATCTATATATTTTCTCTCTCCCTTATGCCATACCTTTAAGGGGATTTTATACTCCCTCAAATTAGCTTCTACAGTTAGGAACAATTGGGCCACGGGCTGGGGTGGTTGAATTACTAGAATAACCATCAAACCCACCTCAAATATAGGGATTTTATACATTTTTTGATAATTAAAAAGGTATACGCAAATATCTATGAATGGACTCGCATATATACGCAGAAAATTCTTGGCAGAATCACGTATGGATTTTAAGATACTATTTTTGAGAAAAATATTCAAGTCTGGAGGAAAGGGTGCCCAAGGCCAAAGTTTAAATCATCAAGTATATGAAGGTGAGAAATAACACTATAACACATAGAACACCTACTGTGACTACAGTTGTTGACCCAGAGAATATCATTAAAGATACAAAAGGAAAAAAGAGATCAGTTGAGGCTACGTCTGAGTCAGAGAAGAAGGTACAAAAAAATTATGTTCCAAAGCAAAAGGTACCTTCATCTACTTCAGAATCAAAAGAAGTTTTAGTTTCAAAAGATTCTGCTGAAAAATCTCAAGCTGAAACTACTTCCCTAGAAAATAAAGTGGATGTTGTTAACCTAGGCTCAGCTAAAAGTCTTTCTCACTCATCACCTAGTAAATATGAGATAAGTATTGTTCTAGTCAAAGAGGAAAGAACTGAATTTTTAAGTGTTGATAACAAATCAGAAGAGTTTGTGCTGACTGAAGGGGAATTATAACAAGTATTGGCTATTACACCTTTTCTTGATGGGGATGTTTTGACTAAAGAATATTTTAATACCATTTTAAATTTCCATAAAACTCATCCACAATATAGTCCCTTATCACCCCTTAGCAAGAGAATTTTCCCTTTTCTCCAAATCTAGCTGTTGGGTCATCTTCTTCTCATCCACTAGAAGAGAGTGTTGCTGAAGGCCTTACTTTCAACTTATTTTATTCCTTTTCTCAGAAAAATAAATCTGAATTAAATCCATCACCTCAAGAGACAAATTTAGAATCTTCTACAGAAGGAGAAGTCAAGGCATCCTCTGTTCATCTTTTTGAAAATCCACTCTTTTCATTTCCAAAGCCTGAAAAATCATCTCAATATTTCTAATTTTCTGTTGTCCTAAATCAAAATCAGAATTCACCAATTGTAATTCCTATTTCCCAAATAGCTACATCAACTGTACATCAGAAAAATATGGCTCAACCCGCCCTTACAAGGATGTAGCAGGCAGTGGCTACAATTTATGCGCCACTTGTTCTCCCTCAACCCTTACATCCACTTCCTCAAGGAGATTACTTGAAATGTGTTCCAAAATACATTGGGGAGGGAGAAGGAGTTTCTGCTGAGGAACATTTAGTGGCTTTCTATAGTTATGTTGACAATCAGAATATTGAACATGAAGATGTCTGATCAAGACTCTTTGTTCAGATCTTGGATGGTGAAGCTCGTAAATGGTTTAGAAGCCTTCCTCCAAATTCAATAACAGGAATTGATGAATTAGAGGAGATATTTGTGAAGCATTGGAGTGATAGGAAAGACTATTTATATTATCTTAAATAATTTAGAACTCTGAAGAAGAAGGAATATGAGTCATTAGTTGATTTTACTAAGAGGTTTAATAAGATTTATCAGAAAATTCCTGAATAAATTAAAGTTGCTGAGACAACAGCTATGATAAAATTTTCAAATTCTTTAGATTCTAAGTTTGATTTTGGTTTGGGGCTAAAAAATAATAGACATTGATGAGTATGCAAGAGGGTTCAATTGGAGTGAAATCTAATCTCATGGGTTCTAATAAATTAAAAATGTAGGAAAAAAAGGCATCAAAGGACAAAAATAATATGAAAGAAGAAAAACCTTCTTCTTCTAAGTCTCTTACAACAGAAGAAAAGATCGATCAAATGTACAATTTGATCAAGTAACTTGCCTCTAAGATGACAAAATTAGAGGTAGAAAATAAACCAACTTCTAGAACCATTCAAAATGACGGAAATAGAAATTAGGCTCCCTTTTCAACCTCAACAAATCCTACAATGCCCAAGGAGTAATGCTAATGATAAAAAATTTCAACCTCCTTTGAATAATTTTTCTCAAGAAGAACACCAAGAAAATGAAGAAATAAATCTTGTAGGAGAAACTTCATAGTCAACATGTTTCACATTGCAAAAATATGAAGACCAATCAAGGATTTTTTTTGTTTTCGGATGACGTGAATGCCCAAATTTATGCACAAAATGATCAAAAACAACAAGAAGTTCAAAAAATAAATTATCCTTTGAGGTCCAAAGGTCTTTTTCAACAACCTCAATAATAATTAGATTCAGATAAACAAGCTGCTAAACAGAAGGCCAAGTTCAATGAGGTTCCTCCACCTTAAAATTATGCCCCAATTGTCAAAATTACTGTAGAAAATAAAGAATTAGCTCTAATTTATTTTAGTTTCAAATCTAAATTGAATAAGATCAAAATTTTAGTCCCACTTCTGGAATTATTGAAAAATCCAGCATATAAAGTGCTTTTTAAAAGTCTTCTACAACCTCCTCTCGTTCCCGATTCAGTCAACCTTGAGGATGAGCATCCCACTATTTATCTAGGCCATCATGTCTAAGGCCAAAATTTTGATAACTCACCACCTTTCTACCTGTCAGTCAATATACATGAAATTTTTTTGCATAATTTTATGTTGGATTCTGGGGCTTCCCACAATCTCATGCCAAAGAAAGTGATGTATGAATTTGGATTAGAGATCACCAAGAAATACCGTGACCTCTAGACCTTTGAATCCAAAAAATTCAAGTGTCTAGGAGTGACTAAGGACTTGGTTGTTTCCCTTACCCATCTGCTTATGAAGATCTTAGTGATGGACATTGTAGTTGCATATATTCCTTCTATATTTGGGATGTTACTTTCCATATCTTGGTCTAAAAAATTGGGAGGTACCCTTCAAATGGACATGTCATAAGCCACCATCCCAGTGTTTGGCGGTGAATTTAGAAGGCTATATAGGGAAACCAAAATCACCTACATCATTATTGATCAACATAATCCTTCAAACCACCCCCTATATGTTGAAGAAAAGGAATTGATGTCATCGATTCTGCACCTTGCTGCTGATGATAACAATTTCCAGCCTAAAGTAAGTGAAGAACAACACTTTCAAGGTACAAATGAGCAAAATTTAGAAGGGGTTTAGATCTGGATATTGTACCTTGATGGAGCCTCATCAAAATAAGGATCAGGAGCCGGTGTAGTCCTAATTTCTCCCACTCAGCAAAGGGTAACTATATCGTATAAACTGAAATTTGCTACCACTAACAACACTACTGATTATGAAGTGCTGGTGCTGGGTATGAAGGCATCGAAATATTTGGGAGCAAGGCAACTAATTTCTTTTGGTGATTCAGATTTGGTGACTAAGAAGGTGAGAAACAATTAACAAGTGAAAATTTCCAAATTGAAGAATTATAGGAATGAAATCTTGGATTTGATTGAGCATTTATTTTCGACATTTAATATAAATTTTCTCAGTAGAGAAGAAAATCAAATGGTTGATTCACTAGCTATTTCTACTAGTAATTTTAAATTTCCTTTAGATGTCAAGGAAACCTATGATGTTCAAATAAAAAACAGGCCTTCAATTCCTGATAACATAAAATACCAGCAAGTATTTGAGGATGAGAAGGAAATTCAAAAAAATTTAGTGTGTTTTGAAGAGTTTGCAGACATGAAAATTGATGATGAGCAGGACACTATTGAAAACCAAAATAGCAAGCCTTTTAATAAAACTGTGGCTGGGAAAAACATTATAGATCTGAAAACTAACTATATTCCTAAAGGTTTAGTTCCTTTAGAAAGAATGTTCAATAATAATGATGTTTTTCTCAAGCCTGAAAGTAAAGTTGATGGAGAGAGTACATTATAATGTAACATTGGCACAAAAGATCAACCAAAATTAGTCAAAGCGTCCAAATTCCTTTCTCTTGAAACCATAGAAAAATATATCAAACTGCTGAAAGAATTTGTTGATATTTTTTTATGGTCTTATAGTGAGATGAAAACTTATGAGAGGAGCATAATGGAGCACAAGATTCCTTTGAAAACATATGCAAAACCTATAGCACAAAAAATCAGACATATCAATCCGATGCTACTCCCAATCATTGAAAAATAAATAGAAAATTATGGGAAGAAAAGATAATTATTCCTTTTAGATTTTCTAACTGGGTAGCTAATATAGTCCCGGTTCGGAAAAAGAATGGAGAGATAAGAATTTGTGTCAATTTTCACAACCTAAACTGGGGTTCATTGAAAGATAACTATCCACTACCCAAGATGGATTATATTTTATAGAAGGTTGTAGGATCCAAAAGATTGTCAATAATTGATGGCTTTTCAGGCTATAATCAGATTTCAGTTGATGGACAAGACAAAGAAATGACAACATTTACCACACCCTAGGTACATTCATGTACATCAAAATGCCATTTGGTTTGATGAATGTAGGAACAACCTTTCAGTCGGCAATGTATATTTCCTTTGTGGGAGAAAAGGACATATTTGTAGTCATCTGTTTGGATGAAATCATAGTCTATTCAAAATCTAATGAAGACCACTTAAAACATTTGAAACAATTTTTTGAAAAATGCAAAAATTTTGGTTTGTCCTTGAACCTAAAAAAGTCATCTTTTTCTATCCAAGAAGGTAAATTATTGCAACATATTGTAATAGGAATTGGCATCTGTATTGATCTAGGAAGAGTAGAAGCTATTCAGAAGATTGGTTTGCGAAGGAATAAAAATAATTGTAGTCATTTTTAGGGAAAAACAATTTTTTGAGGTGTTTTGCTCCTAATTCTGCAGAGCTGATCAAACACATAAATGTCTTACTGAAAAAATATGGATAATTTAAATGGCGAAATGAAGCACATAATTATTTTTCAACAATCAAGTCTGCCTTCACTGAAGCTCCAGCTTTGATTAGTCCTGATTTTGAAAAATATTTTCTAATTTTTTCATACACTTCAGGAGAAACAATTGCAGTTTTCTTACTACACAAGAAAAAATAAGGTTTAGAGCAGCCTATTTCATTTTTCAATCGCGAATTAAGGGATGTTGAATTAAATTACAGCTTGACTGAAAAACAAGCATATGCAATAGTTAAGGCTTTGAAGTCTTTTCAATTTTATGTGCTGCATTCAAAAATAGTTGCTTTTGTGCCCAATATCACTGTTAAATATGTGTTGCTGTAGCTAGATACATATGGCAGAAGGGTGTCGATGGCTAACCAAAATTCTAGAATTTGATGTCTAGATCAAACCAACTAAATTGATAAAAGGTCAAGGCTTGGCTCACTTGATGGTTGAATATAACTGCAAATATTTACATATGAATGTAGAGGTAGTTGAAGGAGAAGATGGAGAAGGTATTTCTAATTATCCTGAAATATTTAATTCATATTGGTACAATGACATAGTATACCTTTTGTTAAATTTAAACTTTCTACTTGAAATGGAGAAGAAAAAGACAAGATCTTTTAAATTGAGAGCTGTGAAGTATTTCATTTTGGAAGACCATATTTAATGGAAGGACCATGTTGGAGTCTTATTAAGATGTGTAGATGAAGATGAATCCCAAGAGATTATGACAGAGATACATGCAAGTGTGTGTGGGGTAAATTTGTATTGGAGAGCCACTGCAAAAAAAATCTTAAGAGGTGGCTATTATTGGCCAACTCTTTTCTCTGAAAGTCGGGAGCTGTGTTGAATGTTAGAAGTTTGTTGGTAAATAGAAATTCATACCATTACCTTGCATCCCTATTACAACAGATGTTCCTTTCCAGCAGTGGGGGTTAGAATTCATCGGTGAAATTCCTCAACCTTGATCGAGACACCATAGATGGATTCTCACATCTACAAACTATTTCACTAAATAGATTAAAGTTGTACCAACTAGGAATGCTGCTGATACGGTAATTATCAAATTTTTGTTGGAAAACATTATGTCAATATTTGGTTTTCTACAAAAATTAGTAACTGATAATGCAATGACCTTTAAGTCCACCAATATGTACAAGTTTTGTCAGCAATATGGAATTGAATTGACTCATTTCATGCCTTATTACCCTTAAGTTAATGGTTTAGCTGAGTCATCCAATAAAAGTTTGGTAAGGATCATTAAGAAAATGGTGCCTGAAAATAAGAGAAATTGGGACACTCATCTTGTACATGCTTTGTGGGCAGATAGAGTAAGTGATAAAAAATCAAGTGGAATGTCTCCATTTTAGCTTGTATATGGTACTAATGCTATAATGCCTTTTAAATTATCCCTTCGTGTGATGAAATTCCTACAATATGAAGTTGATGATGAAAATCCAATCCAAATTAGAATGCTATAGCTAATAGATGCACACCAAATCAGAGAATCATTGTTGGATAAAGTATAGAAGTATCAGACTAAAGTCAAATCTTTTTTTGACAAAAGAGAAAATCAGAAATTGTTTCAAGAGAATGATTTGGTGTTGCGTTTGGATTTTAGGAGATAATACCATGGAGAGCATGGTAAGTTTGACAATTTATGGTTTGGGCCATTTAGAATTGCTGAAGTTTTGGAAAATAATACTTTTCTGCACAAACATCTAGATGATGATCAACTGACTGGAGGCCCAGTCAATGGTCATTTTCTTAAGAAGTTCTTTGTTTAGTAAGTCAGTTGAGTCATTCCAATGTAAATATCTCATGTGATGTGTCAATAAAATCCATGCCCAATGGTACTTATGCCTGTATATATAGTCAGTCTTGAGTCTAGTCAGTCAATGGTCAGTCCTAGTCTTTATTTTCAAGAAGTCTTCTAAGTTTCAAGAGTTTTTAAGGCACTAAGCCTACAGTCCTTGAAGTATCAAAGGGAGGAATTCATCCCCAATCAGAGCCACTGTTAGCACTGAAAATGTTAATGGTGTAATCACCATTGTGTCAATGTTTTCAAATTTTTTCTAATGTCCTAGTCCATGCTGAAGTTTGAGTCATTTTCAATAAAGTTCAAAAAAGTGTCCAAAAATCAAGGTACTTTTAAGTGAATAGGTATCATTACTATTTTAGAGTCATAAAATAAGTTAAAATCACTATTTTAACTTATGTTAGTGCTGAAGGATAATCGCCGTTTTGGTAATAAAGTTGTAGTCACCTTGTCTGTGATAATAGCCACCTCTGTTTTAATTTTATTGACAAAAAAATAATGTAATGAAGGGAAGTTATATCTCAGAATTGAAAGTCATATTATTCACAAAGTGAAAAGAACAATTATTTTTATGATATTTCATTTATCTCAATTCAGAGGTAAAGACACTTATTCATCAAGAATATAGGAGTAGCATATAATATTTTAAAGGCAAGGACATTTCATGTTTGAAGATCATTGACGACCCGTATGCTATGAATATGATTATTCTTTGAAGTAAGATTAATTATTATTTTACCTAAGGGGATTATTATTAGTGAACGGTTAACTTACCTATGTGGCTAACCTATATGTACCTCACCTAAGTCAAACAGAAATCATAGTATGAGGTATTTGACATTTAATGATAATGTGCAGTGTTAAGCCTAGTGGGATGACTTGGGGCTTATTTTTGAATTATTTAGAAACATTCCATTACTCCTTGCCATAATTTCAGGTGCAAAATCAGAGAATAAATCTCGATTTTCAGTCAACCAAAGTCCTATGTGCAAGCTACATGTAAACAAAAACCATTCCTCCAGCAAGAAGTTTCAGTTTTCAAAGTAGGCAAACCAAGGCTTCATGGAAAATATTGCAAGTATAATTGAAGATTTCTTTTTTTGAGTAGTCTAGTAGTTGAAAGAATTGGGAAAGGAGGAAATGTCGATAGGTCAGAGCCAGATAATACAAGATTCGTGGATCCTAGCGCTAAACCATAGTTCAAATTAGTTAGCTGGTATAAATTCCTACAATTTTTTTTTGGGTATAATGTGGCTTTAGCTCGGGATTTTTCTGAGAGTTCCGATGCTGAAAATTTTAGGTTAGGCAAGAAGACATTCAAAATTTCTGAGGCCATCATAGCTCGTGCTACCCAAACCTCTGCAAATGGTGAACATTGGGTTAAGAGAAAAATGCTACCCACAAAAGTAAGTCTCTACCTTAAGCCTGCACATGTTAATGTTAAGTGGAATCCAAATGCACACATTTCTTGTTTTAAGGCCGAGTGGCAGTATTTTATCACCTCTGTCCGAAAATACATCACATACAAGGGTAGGTTTTTCTCTGTTCATCGTTATAAGTAAAGATTCCTTGCTCACATTTTAGGAGATAAACCTCTAAACCTGCCCTATTCTCTATATAAATCTCTCCTGAGAATGTCCCTAAAGCTATGGAAAATCCCAAACTACTCTTTTCACAATCTGTATCATAGGGGACTAATTAAAATTATAATTGTCTATCATTTTAGAAAGCAGAAAACTACTTCAGATAATTTTTTAAGAGAGGAAAGGTTTAGTAGCATAAATTCGATGAGAAGGGTAGGGAGGCCCAAGAAAAGGGACACCCATGATAAAACCAGTGCTGCCCCTATTTTACATTTCACCATCAAACTCTGTACATTCATCAGTCTTCTATCAAGTTAACCCTACCTCCATCTCAGTCAAAAGGCCAACCAGAATCTGAATTAGGAAGGCCACAAATCCTATGCATATGCCAGTAGTGTCACTAGTTAATAAAGTTCATGTCAATAACTCACCTAGGGAATCTCAATCCCTAAGGTCTTTCATGGAATAATGCAAGAAGAAACTACAATAGAAAAATGAAAAGTATCCTAGAAATCCTATGTCAAAGGGCAAGGAGAAAATTAACTCCTCTTCAAGGAACCAACCTAAGAAGAAGCTCTTCAAGGCAGATGAACCAGTGGAAGTCAACCCTAGACTTCTTGCATCGAAGCCTGTTTTGTCACCAGTGGAATTCAACCCTGGTATGGGAAGTTCAAGCCATCTTCCTTAAAAATCTCACTAAGCACAACCAAGTAGTGGTACTTCTCTCACAGAGTCCAGTCTCTCATAGGTTTTGTTTTCTCTTAAGAAGGGAAAACTGAAAATGATAGAGCCTGTCATAGAAGAAGGGCCCACTTTAGCTCAATTAGTTTCTTCCACTGGATTTTTTATTAAGAAGAGAAAAAAAATGTGATACACTCATATTCCTCCTATGAAGATAGTAGTGACCCAGAGTACACAGAATCGGAAGATGAGGAGGAGAATCTAGTAAATTCATACATGAAGGTAAGAGATACAAATTCATCCCTAATCCCTATGTCAAGAGACCTCATAATAGACCCAAAAATAATCTCAGGTTGAACAGAAATTTGATTGTAAATCCTAAATTAAGAGATGAAATTATCAACATTGAAGAGAGCCCTAAAGACAAAATAAAAAAGAAGAAAAAGACTCAGTGAAAGATTCAAGCATAGAGAAAGAGTTCAGATAAGAGAGTGACTAAAGTAGATGACATCATGATTTTTTCCTCTATTATGGACCTCTGATGACTGAAGGAACAATGTTGCCTTGGAGAAACTTCTTGGGTTAATGTTCCATATTTTCTGGATATAGCTACTTTTTTTGCGAAGGTAGCAATTACTTTAAATACCAACATATGATGGAAAGGGGATACTTTTGGTTTTTTGTCATGATGGTGACATCAAATAGATGAAGTGGAGGAGTTTTCCAATTGCAATGGATGCTGCTATATGTCATGTATCAAGTCTTCTTCGAAATACCAGGGTTCTATTTTGCATGTTTGAAGGAGACAACCCCATGTCACCCTGACTATTTTTAGACTTTTTGCTGAACATTGGTTGCACCAGAACATAAGAGTGGTCTTCAAATAGGTTGCCACCTCATACTACCATTTCAGATTGATAGCCTTCATGATGTTTATCTTATTTTTAATATAGTACTTTTTATTTAAGTTAGGGATAAGCCTCATCTATTGCACGAGATTGTAATAAATTTTGAAACAGATTTACCTTTTTCTGTAGACATGATAGTATTATATTTTGTATATATATGCCAAACTGATATGAAGTAAAGGTTCGTGATTTTAGAATATTGTCTCATATGATAAGTAATTTTTTTTTTGGTGAATAAAATTGAATTATACTATTAAGGACTTATTACCAATCTTCTCTGTGTATTGTCAACTTTACTTGTGTTTCCATATCTTATTTCTTTCAGTTTCAATTTGCAAACCATCATGCTCTTATGTGTTTTTATCGGTCTCTTAAACATGTTATGTATTTTATCAGTTTTTATTAGTCTAACACAGTGAACATTCCTCGTAAAATATATGTTATAACAGTGGAAGAGCATCACTCATGATAGTTATCCTTCATGATATTTTAGTGAGAATCTTGTAAGATTAGAAATAAATTTCTCTTGATGAAATATTGTTAAACTATTACTTTTGTTAATTTCTACCAAATGAAGTATATTTCTACTTTGCAGACCAATTGTTCCCTCTCTCACCTTACAATTCCTTCTCCTCATATGCTACAAACTCACTCTTTGCTACCACATCAAGTTCCAATACCCTCATTAGTAGACCTGTGGATTTGACTCAAATCTATTTTTAGTGAATGAGAGTTTAAGCCACATACCAATTTCATAAAACAAATCATTAAATTTCCTTAGAGTTTAGGATGTGTTTGGCCAGGAGCTTGTTGCAGTCAAGTGGTGATTCCAGCACCAACACAACACATACACCTATATCTAGTGTACAACATAACATAATAAGTATACAACATAACACAATAAGTATACATATACAAAGTACAACACACCAAATACACATGTCACAATACCACGACTACACCATGCACATACATAGTATCGCATGCTCGCAACACATCATTACAACATGAAAAAAATCCCATATGTATACCAGTACCATATGCACAACATTTACATAGTACCATGATTACATGATAGTACCAGCACAATGTGTGCACAAAATCACATGTACACGACACCACCTGCAAAATGTGTAGACAACACCAAATGCACATTTCACCACCTATACAATGTGTAAACAATACTACATGTACACTACACCAAATGCACAACATGTACACGACACCACATGTACATAGTTCCACATGCACGACATGTACATGGCACCACCTACACACAAAACCACATCTATAACATGTACGCACCACCACATGCAGATAACACAACATGTACAAACATGAAACAACACCATATGTACATAGCACTGCATGTACAACATGCACGCAACACCATATGTACACAACAACGCATATCCAACATGTGCACAATACGGTATGTACACAACACCACATATCCAACATGTGTACAACACTTTCTATACCTATCATTGCATACGTAATATACACAGAACAACATATATATGACAAACATGAAAAATCATATGTACACAATACTACATATGTTACATGTACACATCACCATAGGTACAATCACTGAATATTCCACATGTGAAAAACATACACAACAGTAGTACTGCACATCCATAGACCACACACTGACTCCACAAAGAAACCTTGATTCTAGTATCTTTCCACTATCCATGCTTATCCTAACATGTCACAACTCACACAACTTTCACTTCTATGATGTACCCCTCATCATTACTTTTCCATAATATAAACATAGGAATACTACAAGCATATAAAATTAAATCATATCCACATGATACTGAACTCATATATATCTCAAGCCTACTCTTCCATTTGATTCCTCATAGCCAGGAACCCCTTCATGCCTTTCACTTGCATAATCAATCATTCCTACAGAAGAATGATTTGTGACAACCATGTTTGAAAGTGACATACATACATACATAATCATTATCTTAAAAAATTCATCATCCTCTCAAACAATGACATACATGCACACATATATACATATAAACATTTAGCATCAAACAACAATGATCCATGACGGCCTTGTCAGACATGACATACACACATACATACTTACATGTATAAATATATAAACACCAACATAATTATGATCACATCATAATTACCAGATAGCATAAGTTCAAGATTAAGAGAACTTACTTTATCCATGCACAACATGCACAACATTGATCACCATAGTTCCCAACTTATCTAAGGAATCTAACACCCCAAATAAATTTTCTTTGACTTTTATGTTTCCTTTCTCATGTTTTTATTGCCATCATCCATTAATCACAATGGACCCAACCAGTCCAACTAAATTTCATATTCCTACCTTCCGATGTGCTTAATCATGAACCAAACTTCATTTGTGTCTTTCATTACCTATTTGGTACCACACAACTCTTGTTGAGCTCTATTAACTTCCTCTTTCCTAACCAACTCCTAACACTCTCAAGAATAAAAGGCAAGAACAAGAGTAAGCAAGAAGAATACCATGAAAAACTAAAATAAGTATGACACCAGAACAAAGTGGCATTACCAAACACTAGATATAAAGAAAGCCACAAGTAAAGTGCAACAAACATAAAAATCCAAAAGCACAAGATTTGCAGCAAACACCATGACTCAATCCCCATGGTTCCCAAAGAAATATCAACCCAAGACTTCTTCAATATTTCATGGCAGTCTCTTTCGCCATGTAATCCCTTTCATTGTACTGCCATAAACACATAATTGTCAGTGTATAATATAAAAATAAAATATATCAGTTACCTTAACTTTTTATGTCATGCACACTAGATTGTACCTAAGAACATACATATATCATATCTCAAGGGACTCCAATCCCTTGATGAATCCATCCATAACTAGAAACAAACTGGTATACGTGTCAAATACATGTTCATGACTATAACATGTATCTTCATAATGTCAAACAAAATCAAGGTTAAGAAGACTTCCTATATGAAAATAACTCATTCTTTTGGAATTAGGGCTTCCATACACAGCCAAAGTAATTCTTACCAAAATCCTTTCTTTTACCATTTACCATGCTAAAATCGAGTCCAACTATGTATTGTCATATCACCCATCCTTTAGTTATATAAACACATAAACTGCTACCTTGTCATGCTAATAGCAAGCATGTTTCCCTGCAATTGTTCACACATGTCAATCACATGTTCCAAATATGAACACATCATATTTATAAACTAAAATCAACCTCTAGGAAGACTGAAAACATGTCATAATAAAATAATAGTCAAGATCATAATACTACAACTATCACCTACTTGCACTCAAGTACATATCAACTATCTCAACAAATGTGTATTAGTACGTCCATCTCAAATAATATCATTTACTCATGAAATATTATAATAACATACTCATATCATGCAAGTAATCAAACATTCATAAAATATATAAATGACATAAAAAGCACCAAACACTCAAACATTGAATAAATGACATAACCAAACATTCAAACACGAAGTAGCCGACAAAAGAAAATCCATGCCTTGATTTATCTTAGGGGATGTTATCTTTGTTGTGCAATAAATCTATATCAGCATGATATAACTTTACATCACATCAACTTGAACATAAATAAGGTCATGATATCCATAACAATAACTAGCTAACATGTTCACATCATAAAATCATAAGCAATTGACATTCATGCATAACACTCACATGCACAGTTAGTCTAGATTAGTACAACACACTACCATAATTAGGTCGACTCATACTTGAATGTCATAACCCTAACCAACTCCATAGGCCAATGTAAATTAGCACGATGCATGTAACATCCATATCTTAATGCAATAACCCCAATCATCCAGTTTAATAACATATAACAATAATGAGTTATCATATAACATACTCATCAATAACATATAACATAATTATCAAATTCTCTATCATGTAACAATATTCAATTTAACACATAACATACTTATAAACAACATAAAAAATAATTATCAATTTAACTACCATAAAAAAACAACAATACATATAACAAAAAGATACTATCATTCATGACTATTCAACACCTGTGCATATGGCCATATTGATTCACTAAAATCTATCATACATATAGCCACAACAACAATAAACTGAAAAAAATGTACATATACCTAATCCTTATAAAAATATATTAACTAGCATACATGCATACCAGTCATAAAATATCGGTATGACTTTCTACTCTTACCCCAAAGTCTAGTGTCACAACTTCACTTGGATTATCTACATCTCTTGCTCCATCTCAACCAACACATCAGCATCATAACATACCAAAATCACCATGACAACCTAAAATGCATACAATGACCTCATGGACAACCACTATAGCCATGAAAATTCATGCAAAACAACATATAGACATTGACATGAAAAAAATTCATAATCGACATGCACCCATGATGATCACATTCAATCAACAACACCATGAAATTTCAAATGTTGAAACCACTGTAACAATGAACACCACCATTAAAATGCAAAAAGAACATTGTCCAAAACATACAAAACACATATGAAACCGATAGGTATGCATGAAAAACACCTTGCAATCCATAACCAATCATACACTCATGGAAACACACTGCACAACAACAAAATTCGCTTCCACATGGTTACATCACTAAAACCATGACTGAAACCATGCATATGCAACAAGAATATGTACCTCAAGGATAATTAACACATGTGAAACTGACATGAATGCATGATGAACACATGCCACCCATCTAGCCTAAGGGGTTAACCATGTTCTGATACTACTTTGTAACACCCCCATCTCACATCTACCGAAGTAACCAACCAAGTAGGGTAAATATGCGAAGAGAGGCTACTATGATCGATTCGACCTCCTAGGTGACCTTAAGGAAGTGGAATTGATGAAAAAAAATAATACAAACCTTCCACATTAGCAATTAGACTCCCATGAACCATCCCAAGCACCCAGGTAACTAGCCCCTAGGTCCCACTAAGTTTTGAACCCACTTGACCCCCTTACACTCCCAAAATATAGGCATGAGTGTGTCTTGGAGGCTCTGGATGCTCCCTCAAGCTTGCATGCCTACATCAAAGGACTAAATTTCCTAGACTTGTGCCCACGTCTACAGGATTTAAGCCACGTTTTTAGCACTAGAGCCAAGACCAGTACCCAAAACTCAATGAAAAGTTCAGAAATTAAATAAAATATAAAAACAATGATGTATTGGAAAAAATCATGAAAATAACTAGACTAAACCCCCACTAGCCATGGCAGGAATTTTGTCAAACATATCACAAATATGTAATCTACAAGTGTAAACAACAAATTTGAACATAGGGCTCTCACACTTATCTAGGAATTGCTGAGAAGCATTGTTCCCTTACATAATTAGCTCCAGTATCATCTATTAGGTCATAGAGACATTTTTTATTCATTTATGAATCAAAACATGAGGAGAGCCATACATCCTCACTATTATAATACAAACTCATAACCAACATGATAACAAGAGAAATATCAAGAATACATCAGCAATAGGATCCACATATAAGCCATTAAATTTAAACATCAAATGCCAATGAAATGGACTTATCATTAATGAATGTAAAAACCAATCAGAGATGGGACTACCATGTTCCGCCCAACAATATATTAGTTGAGCCAAATCTCTCTTCAATCAATCACCCCCTTACCATATTCCAAGCATGAATGTGGGACTCATAACCAACCAAAAATAACTAGAAAAAAATGGATGCTACCATAGTTATCCAACTACACCATGAGGAATTTTACTGCCTCCTTGTCTCTTAGGATTTATCGTAATCCATAATTCGATCAAGGGATCATTAGGCTCTACACCGAGACCCACTCTCTAATATTTACTGTAGATCACATCCCAGGACAACTAGGCCCAACGGAGAGCAACCCACCTCTTGAATTTACCATATAACCCTCTGTTCACTAGAAAGTGTTCCCAGGCCCACCGAGGCACATAATCATGGATTTACCGCAACCAACAGTCTATTTCAAGGGTTACTAGGCTAGTGGCTTCACCATAATCCATAGTCTGTTTTAGGGATCACTAGGCCATGTTTTTGTCATTTTAGAGATCCACCCTACTCATCTTTGAATCCATTTGGTAATCTAGCTCAAACAAAGTATAAGAATGCATCTCATCAAGGGTATCTGCAAAAGGAAAGGCTAGGCTAAAAACACTGTCTCATCGGGAAAAACCCATGCCATGAAAGGAAAGAGCCACATGCAATACCATGCATTCCAAAGTTAGCAAGGAAATAACACATGTAAATCAATACCTGAAAAGAATCATGTTGTATCTGCTTGATAATTCTCTTCCTTGTTTGCTCCTTCTTTATTCTTGCCTTCTTGGTCTTTCTTGATCCAGTGCCAAAATAATCCAAGAAAAATGCAAGTGTCCAAGAGAGAGTGAGAGAGAGAGAGAATAATGAGAGAGTTCCAAAACTGAACAGACAAAAAGGTTTGAGAAAAAAATCTTTCCAACTTATGATGAGAAGTCTTTTTATCAATTAGACCTCTATTTTCTTCATTTTTCATTATTTTCCTTCACTTTACTCCTCACATAAAACCTGTGGTATTTCACCTCCCTTCTCTCCTAATTTCCATTATTTTCATAAATAAATGTGCCAAAATTCCATTTTTCCTTTCCAAATGCCTTTTATATTTTCTTTTCCAATTTCCTTAGACATATTAACCAAAATGAACACCCACTAAGATTTTTTTTCCAACAATCAACTTGGAATAAGTTTCCTATCAACCATGGAGTTCTATATCTTTTTACATGGAATTTCAACAAGGGCTGTTCCACACCCATTAGTATGTTCTTACTTCTTTTTTTGTACATTCTACCTTTTTTCAAATTTCATGGTACAAGAGAAAGGTAGAATTTGGTCACATGATTTTTATACATACCCTTCATATGCCTAATGTTATTTTCACAAAGGGCGGAAACGTGAAGCTGGGTTACACTTTTGTGAGAATTGGGGGCTGAAAATATTTTTCGGTAATAGTTCGGCTGAACATTTTATAAACCGAACTCGTGATTCCGTTTAGATTTACGGCACACTGATGGCGCGGGCAAACAGAATTTTTGTCGGAGATTGGAAAACCGGCAACAACAGTTCGGCCGAACTTCTAAAAAAATTTCAGCTGAACTGTAAGTCGACTGAACTTTTACTTTTAAAAGAGTTCGGCCGAACTATTTTCTATAAATAAATCGCCCGCGAAGGTTGGTGGTTTACCGGTTTCATTGTTCACGCGTTTTCTGTCCCTGTCGCTGCTGCTCTGTCCGCGTTGTTGCTCCTCCCGGTCGCGCTGGTGTTCTTTCCGTCCACGCTCTTCGACTCCGTCGGATATGTTCGAATCCTCACAATTAGACTCACTGGTTTTTTTATATATAATTTATGTGTATGGTTTGACCGTGAATAATATCCTATTATAGTCTCAATGAACTTACCTCTTTCTAATAAATAGGCATCATTGTTTTCGGCTAAATAATTATTATTTCCTTGGATGAATTTTATTTAAAAATTTACAATCGATGTAAATACTCAAATAGGTTCCCTTTGTGATTTAGAATAATGGCTTAGTTTTTGGTTTTACTTTGTTCTCCATCTAAATTCATTTTTTTAAAGTAATGGTGGTTATTCTCTGTTTTCTTATAATTGTCGACTGGGATTTTTTTTGGGTGACCAATTTTCTTGGTCTGCCTCAGACTAACCTGGACTGACCCATTATATTTTCATGGTTTCTTTCCTTTATATGCATGAAAATATGGTTATGTTATCTGAACCTTCCTGGTATTGAGACCAGTTTTGAGTTTCACTTCTTGTGAAATCATTTTTCTTACATATTTTTTTTTTGTTAGTAAGAAAAATACCCTGGTTTATATTATGTACCAGGAACAAACTGCAAGGACTTTACAAATCTCTTTTAAACATGATCCTCCATTCCAAAAATACTGATTTTGAGATTGTAGCCACATAAAGATCAAAGACAACAAGAAAAGGTACTGTCCAAATACATACCAAATCAACACAGATAATCTCTGTTTTCCCCGGCCCTGAAGAGCCCAAAAAGAAACAATAGAAATATCTGTGAAACAGCTCTTACAAAAAGATACAGCAAAGTATAAACTGTCAAAGTAAACACACATGTTAAACCTGAAATCTGTGAAACACAATCTCCATGAACCCCACTGTACTTATATGATGGGGAATGATCCTTTTGCCTGAAGACCCTGCATGTTATGTAACTCGTAGTAAATCTTTCCAAAAACAACCTTCAGTCCCTGTTTTGATAATCCATCTGCAACAATATTCTTTTCTCGATATATATGATGATAAGTAATGCCTGCAAAAACAGGGACTATATTCTTACATATATAACATATTTCTATATATTTATGAAGCTGTATTCCTGGTTTTATTAGAATAAATTTCAATAATGTTTGGTTATGAATGTATGCATAAAAAATGGTTCGAGAACTAAGAAAATTAATTTCTTTCCATTAAAAGGGACAGAAATGGTCTGTCTCAATACTTAGAAATGTCTTTAAATTGAACATGTTTTTTTTTTTTTTTTTTTTTCCAAAATTGTAAAAGAACAGTCCTTTGTTTACATTTATTTATTCAAAATAGTTATAACACATATTTCGTTTTGGAATATAAAAAAGTATTTTCTTTTCTTATTATTTTACAGTGCTTGGAAAGTTTAAGAGGCCTCTCGTTCCCTCTCCCTTCGATATAAAACCATTATTCTAATTGTACCTGCATTCAAACATTTAAATAAAAAATACAATCATAGATACTTTATTTCATTGTTCTTTCGTAAAGACACATTATAATTAGGGTTCATGAAATTTAAAGAAAAT
This sequence comes from Pinus albicaulis, assembly GCA_034641835.2. Lineage (NCBI taxonomy): Eukaryota > Viridiplantae > Streptophyta > Pinopsida > Pinales > Pinaceae > Pinus > Pinus albicaulis. The sequence goes on along the minus strand of CM076576.1, from coordinate 697,798,397 downwards.
ATTTGTCACTCTCATATTGTTAATATCTAGGAAATGTATTTAGAAACTTATCTGACATGTTGTCTCATTGAATCCACATGAAAAACAAGACTCCCAACCGTGAGAAGAAGAAATTAAATCCTATTTCTCCCCCCTAGCACAATTACCAGTACACTTAGAATTTAACAGCCCCAAACTAGATTTTACTCTCAGGTACTGGAGCCTCTACAAAGGTTCGACCTGGAAACATAGTTTTTCCTTAGGTTTCTCCATTGGTTCTATGTCCAACTTGGATAACCTACAACAACATCCTTCTTTTCATTTTTTCTATCCCCTCTCTTTTGATGCTTTTTCCCTCCCCAATATTCCCCTTTATCCTCTCCTCGATGGGAGACAAATTGTTTCTTTATAACTATCCAGTAAGGAGCCTTTCTTCATGGTTTTTCACCCGTGGATTCCAAGATTATTTTATTTCAAATTAAACTATTAATAATTAAAATAAAATAACCACATGATTATTTGTATACTTATCAACAGTAACTTATGCTTCACTCATCCATAAGGTTCCAGTGTTCAACCATAACATAGTTTTACCATGTTTTACTTAAAATTCCACTATAACTAGACATTATTACAAATATAGCGAAGCGATGTAAGATACCATCCATATCGATGAATATATGCTTTGGGCGGAAACGTGATATGAACATATATAATTTGTATGCTGTATGTACATTGATTGAATGTACAATTCATCCCTTATTTACAGATTTTTGACGCCAGCCATTTATCGTTGCTCCACTTTTGCACATTCATGAATGAAAAGACTTTTATAGTGGATAGCCCATATTCTCCCATGTTATTTGGAGCACTTGTTGAGCCATTCGACTCTTTTGCAAAAATTGCAAAAAGAGTGTGCAAGTAGGTAGCTTACTTTGCAGGATTGGATCATCTTCTTTTCTATTCTTTTTTTTCTATCTATGACGCTTGCCTCTAGCTTCCCCACATAACTCTCAGCTTCAGCATGCTCATTACCCTCTTCTATACCATTTTCTTGACACCATGGAGGGATTTGAATTGTCTCCATGACAACTTGGACATCTGCTTCTCCTTAATCAAATTATAAAAGTCTTGTTTCATGGCTGTAATATTTTTCCAAATCTGTAGCTTAGTTGCAGGTTTTACGATTTACATGTTTCTGGAAAAATTAGTGTTGTTATCACCTTCAGCGAACTAGATGGCTCTACTTTGAAGTCTTCATTGAACTGTTTCCTTTTCTAATAGTGCTTGCTTTCTCCCCTCCAAAATTTTCAAAGACTGCAAGTCTTTTTCAGTAAAAATTGCATTTACATTATTGTCAAAAAGCCTAGAAATGACCTCTTCTACTTCTAAAAGATCCTTTTTATCTTCTGTTGCCTTCTTTTTAGACTACTTAGCAGCCACTTTCTTAACTCTTTTGATATTTTCCACAAAGTGTTTCATTAAAGTCTCCCCAAAGCTTCATCATATTTTACGCAAATGTTTGTAATTAAGAATCCATCCATATCAATAAAGGTATAATACTTTGGTTCATATTATCCATTATGTTTGTTATTCTATTTCCCATTCTGATATATTTGAGTAATATTTGTAAGTTGTAACTTTCGCTTTGAATATTTCTATTTGGCACACCACAAATAGGAATTTAAACTATTAAATTAATTAATATATATTTAATTTGATTTCCGATTTATCAAGAGGTGTTAATATGGATTTAAGTTACTGTAAATGAAATTTATAAATATTTTTTTTTTGGTTCATTTCCAAATATTTTTTTTTAAGTTAATATTATTTAAACTTTTATAGTATGAGTAACTCTTGTCTTATATTTGACTAATTTTTTATATAGTTGAAATTCAAAAACAGATGATTTTCTCCAAGTTTTAATTTTTTAAAATATTATTGTTTGAGCAACTCTTTCTCTGGGATACAAGGAGGCTACACTATTTTTTTTCTTGTATATTTGAAGCTCTCCATTATTATAGAAAAGGATTTTTTTTCTTGTATATTTTTATGCTCTTTGCCATAGTAATGTCATAGTGTATGAAGTTTTAAATTGTTTTTATTATTTTTATTATATGTTGGATGTGATTTTGATTGAAAATGCTTCTTTTTTATTTATTAATTAAAAAAAATTATTAGAAAAATTATTTCTTTAAGCCTTGGAATTTACAATCAAAATTAGAAAATGTATTTTTATCTAAACTATTTATGAAAAGTTTAATATTGTTTGATCTTCTCTACCATGTCCTTTTTACATATATCTAGAATAATATTATTTGTACAGTTTCTAGTTTTTTGTAACATTTTACTACCATAATCAAAATCTATAGAAATAATAATCTAACATTATAATATCTTGAAATGGAGCAAGCCAACTCAAATATAGTATTGCAAATCCCTGGCTAAGTTAGATGAGGAGGATATGTATTACATATGGTCTTGAATGAGCATTTGGACTCTTTAGATATATATCTAAAGAGTCCAAAAGCTCATTCAAGGCCATATGTAATACATAGCCTCCTCATCTAATATATAAAACTTTAATCCATGTTGTTAACCTTAACATTGACACAAATGGAATTTACAATTTTACTCACTGCTTTATGATAGAAAAATATGTGGATGAATATTTCCCACATATACAAAGTCAAAAGGGATAGATTAAAAAGGGATGCGCTCCGGTCATCTATAAAAGATAAATTAAAGAAGCATGACATATTAGTAATGAAAATTAGATATGCGTACCAATTATGTTCACATAACACAACAAATAGATGATTCAATAAAAATGTCACATAGAAGTCATATTTATCTCATGGGCCTTCAACTTAAATTATATATCTAGCATTACATTAAGCTATAGGAGATAAATCAAAGAAGCATTTGAATTTAAATTAAACATGTGTAATAATTATGTCCTTTAGTTTAATACATAGATAATAATTTGCAAATTCCATATCTAGGCTATATTTCATCTACGTAGCTTTCAATTTAAACTTATATCTAATGTTAAATTATATAAAAGAATAACAGTAATCCAAACTTCAAAAAAATATTTAGAACTTTAGTATAAAATGTGACATATAATTTTCCTGTGTGGAAAAACATAGTTATCGAGAGTTTAAAACTCATGCATTTGAATAGAAAGTGGGTATACGAATGAGTAAGTAGATTTTTTCTAGAAATGAGGAAGTGAAGGTTAATAGAGAGCCACACAAAATTGCAAATTCATACCTTAACAAAATTGTTAGATCCTTTTAAAGAAAACGTGTCATATAATCAACTTTCATCGAAATATATGATAAACTCAACCCAATTTTATGAAAAATAGTATACCATTTTTTACATTTCATATAATACAAATAGATAAATATTACTTAATTATTGTTATAAAGATTTAGCTACCCATAGAGAGATGGGAAAGTGATTGAGACAGGGCATCATCACAATAAAAAACCAAGTAAAAATTGTAGTAATCCTAGAATCATGCTTTACATAAGGTAAAATTGGGGAACTCATGACTTGTACTATAGATAAAAAACATTTACCCTTACCAAAAAATATATGATAAAAATTGAAAAACTACATAAGTTTAAGCTTAAGGGGATATAATCCTTCTTGCCTTCCATATAGATAATGAAAATGATTGTTCCAAGTCTCATGTTGCTTGTCATGTTACTTTATAAACCTTGATTGGAAAGAAAAATAGGAGGGAAGAAATGTAAGAAATATAAAACATAATGAAGTATAACGTAAGAAATAGAGAACATAATGAAACACACACATACATATCTCTAGACAATCAACACAACTATTTTCCTAGGAAATCCTTATGGGAGACAAGCAACCCTAAAAAGTAATGATGCTCTAGACTCTTTTTCCCTAGGAAATCCTTATGGGAGAAAAACAACACTAAAATGTAAACATGCTCTACTCTCTATTTTCTGGTATGGAAAATATGTTTAAGGTAATCTCTCTAGAGTTAGCTAAGACATTTGGCGTGTAAGGTTGCTATAAAAACTTAACTTCATACATTTTTCTCTCTAAATTCACACTCCTAGTTGTATTTTCAACTATGGAACAAAATACAATAACACAAAATGGAACTGTTATTCCTCCTAGTGGCCAAGTATTTAACATAGCGTGATAGCCAACTGGGTGTAATATTTGACTCCGTCAACCATTAACGAGGTTTGTGATTTTAGACCTTTTAGAGTCTTGTTAAAATTCCACATGTAGCTAGCTAGCTATGCATGAGTAATTCCCAGCTAAAATGTCATTCTCTCGTACCATGGTGGTCAACATGATATAGGTCAACTTACTAAAGGCATATATTTTGAATGAACTTCATTTGATGTTTTTCTTGCACCATTGGATATATGTCTTTAAGTGTAGAATAATGGTCAAGATTTCGACACAAGGAATAATCGTTTGACCCCCAAAAATGTGAAATTTAAAACCTCAAAATGACTACAAAAGGTTTTGGATCCCAATTCTCCACCCACCATTAAAATGACCCTACAAGTTGATTCTTTCAATTTTTTCATTCTATAAGAATTAAAATATATTACAAATAATATAATTATCCAATCTAGATCATTATTTATTAATTTGTTAAAATTATGAGTAAGATATACATCATGGAATTTAAATAAATAGTGTTAATTCATTGAACACCCTTGTACATTCCTTGTTGATACTTAAAGTAATACGTTTTGAAAAATAGTTTGTTTATGGATTCTATTTTCCACATTCTCTCAACCATATCAAAAACCTTCTTATAATATTTGAAACCTAAGGTCTTTCCCATACCAAAGTATGTTCTTTTAAAACATGTTTTCTTAGTGATATGGGTGATTTAGAAATGATTGGGAGAGTGAAATTCCTCATTTAATACACAATATGTTTGGTTCATGCCACTAAGCCAAGAATTTTAAATTCAACTGACTTTTAATATAACCAACTAAATCCTGCAAAAAAGAATAAAACAATTTATGTTAGGGTTGTGGATTTAGGCATTGAAACAACACACCATGATATTTCAAATTTAAAAATAATGGTTTGAGTCCTAGGTAGCTTAGAATCCTATCTAGAGGTTTGTTTTCAAAATAAGGATGCACCCCCATTTGATTCTCATGATTAGGTTGTAATCATGAGGCTCTCGCTCAAGAGTGGACCTTCCCAAAATCTTGTGACGTCTTGTCACAAACAAAACCATAAAACTGAAAAACACATCATGCAAGAAACATAGCTTGCTGACATATCATTTTCTCCTTCAAAGAAAAAAAATTCACATCATGTGAATATCTCCATGTACTCTTACATATTGGTGTACAAAACCATCAACCAAACACAAGTCGACAAAACATGCCTCTTCAAACAACTGACTCTCAAGTCAAATAATAGCTCATGTACAAATTTCCATATTTGTTGCATTTAAGTGTGTGAACATAACTCTACTTTCAACATCTTGCTTCATGCAACATGCACCATACTTTGAATTTGCAAAGAAATTCATGAAACATCAAAATACATGCAAGGCCTTAATTGGATAAGAAATCTAACCATCTGTTAGCAAACCATTTCAATGGTGCTTCTTTTAGTTGCACTTCATCATCATGTGAATCATCCTGACCCTCATCGATTATGGAATCCTATTTTCCATTCTTGTCGTTATCTCTTTCCACCTTCTTCAAATGTTGTGGATGACTTGTTGGATACAAATTCCAACACTTGTCTACAAGGTGACCTTTCTTATGGCAATGAGTAATAAACAATTTCATCTTATTTTCAAGATCATTTTCCTTGTCTAATGGCCCTTTGATTTTTTGCCTCATTTATTTAGAAAGTTTCACTCTGCATGGATATCTTCTTCCAACATCTATAAACATTATGGTTATTAAAACCACAAAAGGAACATGTGCAAGTTCTTTTCTATATCTTATGTGAATATTTACCATGTTTATCATAATCAAAAGCAATTTGATTAAAGGCAAATTTATACCTTGAACATTCACCGTTGTCGCCTTCTTGAGGAGGTGAATTTGATGAGGTAGTGGCTCTCCTATGAATACTAGCAATGAATTCAATGACTAGATAGAGCTTTCAACATCCTCTTCTTTTACATTCTCGTTAGCTACATGTTTATTAACATCTTCTTGCAAAGTGGTTGTCAAAATTTTCCATTCATCATGAACACAAACTTCACAAGCTTGAGGTAATGAACACGATATAAAATTCCTTCTTGGAACAGCTTCATGTGCCTCCTTGGCTTTGGAGCATTCTCCATCATGTTTTCCATAACCAAGACCCAAATAATTAGGCCCTTCCTCAACAACATTTGGCTCAAATATGCCTTGTACATGTTTGCCTTTAACCCTTTACTTTCATAGCACATTTTCATCAAAAATTTGGACCTTATTCCTCTAGTGTGTCTCTCAAAAGCACATACACATTCATTTTGAGAGGAAATTGAAGACATAAACCAATAGCTAATTATTCTAACTAACCTTGACTAAAATGAGCTAAATTGTACTTTGATACCAACTTGATTTGAATATGGACAAACTAGTTTTATTGGGCTATCTCCCTCATTAGTTAAATAAAAATGTGTTTAGGATCGTCTAAAGTTAGCCAATTGGGAAGGGGTTGGTGTCAAGATTTAAGTGTATTTTGTGAGAAATTTATGAGTTAATTAGCTTTTAAAAACTCATGTGTACAACAAATAAAATGCAAAATTTTTATTTAGGAATTTTTTTTTCCCTCGATCCAGATTCCGATCATTGGACATATAAGAGGAAGAAAGAGGGAATTCACTTTTAAAATTCTAGACCTTGTCTAAACCAAAATAAAATAGAGGTTTGGTTTTCAAATACATTCACTTATTTGGAAAATTTCTAGCTACCAAAAGTCCATATGCCAATCTACCTCCCAAGAAATCCATTTAGTACACCACTGGTTAGTTTTTTGTCTTCCTATATTCTTTATCAACCTCTTCTAGTGATTCTTGAAAGGTGGATACTTAAATCCTTCCTAAAAATTTGAGCTCTAAAATGAGAGGACATACAAGGTCATTTTAAGTCATTCTTCTATCCAATTATAAAAGCCAAGTGAATATTTCTACATATTGATTTCTGTCCCATAAACTGTACAATATATGTGGAGTTGCCTTAAGCGAGATGTTTAACAAACATAATAATAGAGAAACAATTAGTGATGTTGAACCAAAAGATGTAGCCTCTTCAAGGTATCATATCCTCTCATCAAGGTCAAGAATCTATTCACCAAAAATGTCCTATGGAAATGATGGTTTAAGAAAAAAAACTAGACAAAAACCTTCAGTGAGAACAACAAAATCTAAAACCTCTTCAAGGTCTTCAATCTTCTCGTAAAGTTAAATTGTGTCTTGATGAAGTCCAACAACAAAGAAACATTCAGTGACAACACCAAAATCTACAACTTCTTCAACGTCTTCTAAACCATCTTCAAAGTCAATATTGTGTGCATCAAATTCCTCAGCAAGGTCATCAATGGAGTCATCAAAACTACTATTTCAAACTTCAATGCCAAAAATAAGTCGAAAGAATTCAATTTCTCCTCCAAAACCTTCTTCTCTGAGCAAAGCTAGCGTGATGTCCTCGAGAAATTCAGTAATTCCACAAGGAAATTCTATCAAAGTTAAAACAAATCCTTTTCATCCATATTTAATGCCTACTTTTTCAGGTGAAACACCTCCAAATTTAAGGACCACAATTCCATAAAATACAACTTTACCTAATAGGTGTAGACCTAGAACCCCCAACTTTGCATGACATGTACAATTAAAGATCTTATGGTAAGCAGTGTGAGAAGAGATTCATGGTCACTGAGTTAAGCAAGAGAAATAGTTTGGTGTGACAACCTTACTTGTGATAGGTGTAGCTAGCAGACTACCAAATTACATGGTAATGGAATTCAAAATGTGAAAATTCCCATTTCACTTGGAAATAAGATGGTAGAGAAAGGCATAGATGAAAGGAGATATCCATCTATGGTAAAGAAATCAAATAGTTCTATCAATTCCACCTTGCAACTCTAAGAGACATTGAATTAAATTTCATCTCAATGCAGGGCTTTGGGAGGACACTCTCAAAGCCAACCTTCATTATGGCTTTGAAACACATGGTAAGTATCAAGACTTAGCAACCTTATTTGCATAATTTTTTCTAGCATGGACCTTAATGTAATAGCCTTCTTTTGCCTAAAATGAATGCAAATTTCCTTGCAATTTGGCTTGCGACATTCATAGTTCATGCTCATGGAACATGATTGTGTTGCAATTGTGATAACATCTGCTGTATGCAGAAGCTAATAAAAAATGATCGAAAATGACATTTTTGCTCTGTTTTTTTGAAGATTTAAGGAAAATTACACCAAGTAGCTTCCAACCTCATATGATCATCATGTCAAACTCATCTCAGGATATTGTCCAAGTAAGAGCCACTTAAGCAAGAAATCTAGTATACATGACTCCAATTTCAATTAGCAGCAATGACAGTTCCAATTATGGTGCAAGCATTGCTCCGGATCCTCAATGGGGCATGTTTGATGACAATAATTTGGGGAGTGAGAGAGGGATATGGTAGGAGAAAAAATTGAAGGAATCCATGGGAAATTGAAAAATATATAACTAATAAGGTGGAAGACATTTGTAACCTAAGAGAGAAACCTGTTAGGAAATGGGTGAAGTTGGTATTACACACTCAATTGGACAAACTCGAGGAGAAAACATTTCTCCCACTTTATTTGTTGGCATAACCTAGTAAGTGTTATTCACTAGCATGTATTTTGTAAAGGCCTTGACCTCGTTCCCATTCAACTCCATCCACCAGGTTGTAGAGGATTCCAAGCCTAATTTCATGAAAAGTAAGTTGGGGATGATCACATTGACCTGCTTGATGATGTGTCTATGAAGATTAAGTACCTTGAACTATTTTTTTGTGTAGGGAAAGAGACACATTCCCATGTTTGAGCATGAAAACTTTCTTTGATATTATTAATGCCTATAATTTTTACTTCTACAAGTTCTATAGGCAGAGTCTGTAAAGGGCCAGGTAGCCTCTAGATCTCATCTTTTATGAAAGGTGACATATCTAGTAAATGCCCCTACAGTCAATCTCTGGAATGGATCTAAATAGAAGTTCTTCATTTTAATATCCATAAAACACAAAAAATTTAAGGTAAACTATGTACATGTGTCATTTCTCCCACAAACTAAAGTGTATAAGTGGTAAATTTTATACCAAGTGTGCTCCCACCATGTAAAGCGCAATTTGGTGAACTTATCATTTTTATAATATCTTTTTCGATTAAATTTAGTTTCACACATGATCAATTATTTCTTTGAAAGTTGTGTTCTACATAATTTGTGAACACTAAATTACAAATTGATTTTTTGAAATCTATTTTGTGAATTTCGACCAATAGATATATATCATGGAGGATGAAAGATGAAGATCAGCCGAATCCCATATGGAGGTTCAGGGATCGGAGGATGTTCACGGTATTTAAATATAATCTTAAATCTCCATACATGTGTGTACATATGGAATTGATTAAATTTTTATTAACTTTGTGAGTGAAATTAGTTGTTAATAAGTTTCATATTTTAATTTTTAGGAGGCAAGAGGAGAAGGGTTTCTACTCCATCCATGGAGCGTGGCCAAGGTTCAACCGGTCGAGGTATGAGTGGTAGCAGGTTGCGGGAAGGGGGTGATATTTATTCCCCCGAAGGCCAATCAACGACTGCTGGTTCTCAACAGGGTCATTGTGGGTCTGGTTCTCAGCAGCATCATTCTGGGTCTGGTTCTCAGCAGGGTCATGTTGGAGAAGATGTTAACCAACAACATCAAGTTTGCCATCAATTTCAATATTTTTTCATTAAATTTGTACAAATTTTTTTACACGTGTTTTTTCTAATATACTAAATTTTATATATATTGATGCAGAGGCTGAAAATGTTCGAGCCAATGGTCAAAATAGACGCAGGGTAGCGCGCTACATTCAAAAAGAAGGCTGTCAACCCAGCACAACTTATCCGGCTGAGATTACTGATATACCATGGGAAACCAACATGGCAGAATGCACCTTACAAAGGTGTGAAAGCCTTCATGCAAAATTGCAAAGAGATCTCGTGGCTTTGTCTCTACCTGCTGAGAGTCGACAAAGCCTTGAAATAGTTACACATTCATTGGGTGAAATGGTAAATGTGTACAGAAATCTTGGGCCAATGATTGATTCATTTGTAGAAATTATGAGAAAGAGAAAAGAAACAGTGATGGGTCCCGATAAATGGGAGGATGTAAAACAAAAAGTTACAAAAGAAGTGGCCAAGTCAATGTTTAATTATAAGGAAGGGCCAAAAAGAAAAATGTTGAAGGTGCAGTATTTCAAGCACCCGGACAAAGCTCATTATTTGTATGATAGGCATCTTGCGACCTATGGAAGGCTTTCATGGAACGATGAGGCTCATGTTTATTTTGCACAAATTTTTTATGCATAATTTTTTTTGGGTATGAAACCCAACTACAATGACCTTCCTTTAGAATTTTTTGTCCCGGGGAAAGGTCAATTATATGACCGTAAGGGCACTAAGCGAGATGTGGAGTTGCCTCGCCCTGAGCCGCCATTGGTGAGTTGAACGTTTCGAGTCGAAACTCTGTGATCAGAGATGGATGCGACTTCTCAAATAAGTCGAGAAGCAAGGGATGTTATGATCAACAATGTTCATAGCGGATTGAGTGGAGTTGATCTTTATTTAAATCGACAAAGAGCACATGAAAATGCATGTGCCAATTTTGTTTATTGTATAGATGAGGAGATTTACAACATGAATGTTGAAGATCTCCGAACATATGCAATAAATTGTCGCAATGGTTTGCAAGACCTAATTTTTCATGAGGAGGAGGGCACCGGAACGGTATGTGTTAGTGAACTTAGGGTTTGAAATTATTTTTACATATACATGTGTACAATTTGTAATAAATACATGTGTATGTACATGTATACATTTATTTGTATGTGTACATTAATCTAACAAAAATGTATGATTATATGTTAAAACACCATTTGCAGTTCTCAGGCATGATGCGTGACAAAAATGTTAATATCACGTTAGGGACCTCTGGTTCAAACAATGCAAACGGATCTGACCATCATGATATGTTGGAAAATGTTAGTGTTTTTTAAGTGACTCTAAAATAAATAATTGTTGCCACACATGTACATGTATGTATATATATAATTTAACAAAATGTTTTAACACGTACCGATTCTGTCTGATGTTTTTGGGATGGCGGTACCTTCTTCTTCCTTGGGAGATGTACCTTCTACTTCCTTGGGAGATGAGCCACAAGTATGGACAATTTTTCACAAGTTTAAAATTTATGTTTTAAAGTTATATATATATATATATATATTCTACCTCAAAAATTTCCATTAAAAATTGAGATATATATATATATATATATATATATATACAGAGAGAGAGAGAGAGAGAGAGATCTATATTTTGAGTTATTTAAAATTTTTTGAATTTAGGTTCCTATAGAAGATTTCTTTAATCCGCGGACTCTAGCGACGGAGATAGGAACATCCACAGCATTTGAAAAAGTTGTCTTTAGTTCCTTTTTTAATATTAAATTGAAAATAAGTTTATATATGTACACGTGCATTTTTATTTGAAAGTTTTTAATATATATATATATATATATATATTTTACTGTACATGTATATTGTACAGTTTACTGTTGCAGATGTTCCTATGGGAGAACCTGTTCATCGAATGGAGAGGGAACCTTATGAGGTATTGCATGATTTTTTTGTTATATTTTGTTTTTTACATGAAGTTCTAGATATATATATTCTCATTCATTTTTAAAACATCAAATTTTAATGTTCAAGTACATGTGCATTGTGTATGTAGGTTTCCCATTCACAGGATAGGGCGCAGACTGAGACCCTAGTAGGGAAGATGCTAGATTTGTCTCCATTTGATGGACATGATTTACAGTAGATTTGATTTCAAAATTTAGATGGTTTTAAAATTTGTTAAACTTGATACAGTTTGATACTTGTGAGATTTACATTTTTTGGACATATTTTATTACATTGTTATTATATAATTTGTTTTATTTAATTTTTGGATGGTTTTAGTACTTTTGGCATGTGAATGTGAAGTAATGTTGTCATCTATAAATTAATGTTGTCATCTGAACTACATTTGGCATTTTATGTAATGACATGTGCTATAATTTGTTTGTTTTTAAAATTTAAGTTTTGGATGCTTGGAGTACATTTGGCATGTGAAGTAATGTTGTGATCTATATTTTTTTGTTAAATTAAAAGTTAAAAGCTTTAGATGGTTTCAATCTACATTTGGCATGTGATATTTAATGTTAAATGTTTTTGTTGGATAGTTGAATTATAATTGGCATGGCATGTGAAGTTTTTAAAACTCAAGTTTTGGATGGTTTCAATCTACATTTTGCATGTGATATTTAATGAACTTTAAATGTTTAATGTTTTAATGTTGCACAATATATAATCAAAAGGTTTTTAAAACTTAAAGTTTTGGATGGTTTCAATCTACATTTGCACATGTGGTATATAATATTAAATGTTTCTACTAGATCTAGTTGAACTATAATTGGCATGGCATTTGAAGTAACGATCTATATATAATTTAAAGTTTTTTAAACTCAAGTTTTGAACGGTTTAAATCTACATTTCGCATGTGATGTTTAATTTTTTAATGTTGCACGATATATTATCAAAAAAATTTAAAATTTTAAAGTTTTGGATGGTTTCAATCTACATTTGGCATATGTGGTATATAATGTTAAATGTTTCTATTGGATAGTTGTTCACTATAATTGGCATGGAATGTCAAGTAATGTTGCACAAATCCCTTTTGGATGGTTGAAGTACATTTGGAATTTTAAGATTGCTTTTGATCTCTCCATGTAGTTTTGTTTGAATGAAAAAATTTCCAATAGGAAGAACATAGATTTTCAATGCAACTAACCATGTATCAATTGAGCTCTAATTGAAAAAAGAGTTTAAAGAAGTAGATATATGTACAAATTATCCCTTTAATTTTGATTGGAAATATAAGTCTCTAGTACATATATATGTTTTTTGAATTTGGGTCAATGTCGTTAATGCACTCAAATAGGTGGCCTTGTCGATTTATTTACATTGTTGAAACTTTTTACCAAAAAATCCAACTAGTTTTTCATCAATGCACATAGAAAAACTACTTGGAACAATTAATTGTGCATTCTAGAACATATCTATCCAAGACAAGTAACATTTTTCATCAATGCACATTGAACATATCCGACCATTGGACAAGAATATTTTGTACAAGATTTTCAATCAGGATTAGAGATGTGGGTCAAATCCCACCAAAAGTCGGAGAAGTGCTCCGAGTCTCTTGTCGGAAAGGAATTTTCGTAAAAAACTATACTGCAGATGATTTATTTACATTGTGTTCATACTTTTTACCAAAAAATCCAACTAGTTTTTCATCAATGCACATAGAAAAACTAGTTCCAGTTAATTGCATTCTAGAACACACACACACACACACACATATATATATATATATATATATATAACATTTTTCATCAATGCACATGTATAGAAAAACTACTTTCAGTTAATACTAGAGCACGTGCTTGTACCCAAACAATTTGTACATGTGCAAACACTTGCACAAATAACATAAGCAGCTCAATTTTTAGTTGAGTACTGGAAGTTCTAAAACATATTTAATCCAAAGATAATAAATTGTTGGACAATTCACTCAAAAAATTCTAATGGAATTCCATCCTCAATAATCCGTTCATGATCGGATTTTGACATTTTCCATCTCTTAATTTTCTATTTTTTCTTTGATTGAACTTCTATCAACTTTATGCGTGCTGCACACACCAAGTGACTATATTGACAACTTATGGAATCGGGTTCATAGTCTTCAAAGTAAAAAAAGTCTCCACTTTGATGAGTTTGTCTGAAAAAATAACCTTTCAGTATAATAGACCCTCTGTCATACTGAAATCCGTGATCATTATAGTCTTGTAATAATTTCATTTTCCGTTCAGTGCAACGCATCAAATAATACTTCACATTTTCATCGTTGTCAATAGGTGCAATTACAGCAAAAACATCTCCTGCACAATAAAATAAATTTAACATTTAATTATGCATATTTAAATTTATTTCTAGATCCTTAAATCATTAGAAAGTAATTCAAATGTTACCTTCTCTAACAAGATCAGAAACTCGATCACCATCAGATGATATTGTAGTTTCCTCTGATTGCATTTATTCAAACATTGCAACAGAAATTTTTCCCTTTGTATTTAGCTCTGTATGTTTCCAATCGTTCACATACATTTTGTTTTCACAAACGTCATTGGATTTTGTGTTGTCTATGCAAACATCACAAAACAAGAATATTTTCTTTTATCTAATGCAAACACATTTCTGGACGACCTTGTTTGAATTGAATGCAATTTTCGAGTCCCTTTTATTTTTTCAATGTCATTTCCAATTGATCTATCTACGTCTTCGATTCCAATATGCCAGAAAAACCTTTATATGGAAAATTAGAAGAAGAATTTGTAAATATGATATCAAAATACAATCAAAGATAATCATTGCATGATAAATGTACAATGTTTAAAATTAGTTTTCCAATATAAATTAAATTGAATGTACCTTCGCACTTCTCTTGATGGGTTTCTCTCATGGCTTAGAGCAGCGATGCACCATTGAACAACTTCTTCAGCGTTCACAAGTCGGATTGCAGAGTGGTTCATTTGATATCTTTGAAGTACTCGTTTTATGCATGCTCCTGCACCATCATGTTCTCCTTTTCCATGGCCAGTCTCAAAGAAATTCCAAAAATGTTTAATGCAGGTTTTCTTATGAAGACAACACAACGAAAAGAATGATCGTGCAGATTTGAATTGACCTGCGCATCCATCTAACCATATCCAATGTTCATTGAATGTTATTCCACGATTTTTTAATGAATCATAAATTTTTCCAAAACAATGTTGTACAAAACATGCATCATGTGTACGATCATCACTGATATAAAAGTGATATTATTTAATGATATGTCGATTTTCACTTGTGCTTTATATATGATCTACATTTTGTTCAGCATGTCTATATAGAATATGGACGAGCATGGAGACTTGGTCAGAATGATAGTATTCACTCTGAATTTCTTTTTGTGGAACAAATGTGTAGTTTTCTGCAAAATCAATCACTGACAAAATGGTCCCTGGTGGAAAAACTTCATGAGATTTTTTGAATTTCAAGTCTTGCCATTGAGCTCTATGGGAATGCTTGGTGTATTTGTAAATTTCTGCCTCAAACTTTCTCAAAAAGTCTATCAGAAAAATTTCGTCTTCTAGTAATTCAATTCTTTTAACACTATTTGCACCTTGAATCAATGTATCGATATATTCATATCTCTTCCATTTCACTTTCATGTTGGATAATGATTGATCATTTATATCAATACGATATTTGTTTTGAAATTTAGTCAAATTTCCACAATCATCGCATTTTTTACCACCAACACATTTCTTTTTGTAAAATAGTTCATAGCTTTCTCTTTCACATAGAATTTGAGATATGAATTCACGGATAGTGGAAGGAGGAGGTGAATCCTTCCATAATGTTCTACCGAAATCAAGGAATGTGTCATAATATAACTCAAATTCCACATGATAACGGAAACAACAAGTGTCGCGTACGGTGATAGGTTTTACATACCATGGTTTTTGTTGAACAAAAGCACTGAGTGAAACATGAATTTGACAATTCTCTTCTTTGAACTTGTTGAATAACTCTATCTGAGTGGTTTCCAAGAGATGTTTTTCATGTTCTTCGTACTGATTTCGTGCTATTCTTCTTCGCATCACATGCCTTGCAGTTGGTGAAACACGCGAATTGTTCTTCCAATATTCATATATTATTTTTTTAACATTTTCTCCAAGTCTATATTTGTATGGTTGCCTACAAATAGCTCTCCAACAAGCGAGTTCATCATTTACATCTATTTGCAACCGAAATTTCCAATGTTTGTGCAAATTTTTTCGCGAGGTTTCCAGTGCTCGTGCCATAGATGTTACCAAACAATTCTCTTGAGTACTTGAGGAAACCATTTCCATCTGTATTCCTCTACGTACAATTGAAACATCTTTCTCTCTAGATCTCTTAATTGACTTTATAGCACTACTCATATTTTTTATCACCGCTTCCTTCATTTTTTTGTCTTTGGTTGATTTTCGAATACCCAAGAGTGTCGTAGCTTCTTTTAATTTCCTTAATGATAAGAGACCTTTCAACATTTGAGCCCGAACTGTCACCTGCTCATTTAAGAAATACTTTTCAAAAATGCAGTTAACACGATATCGTATAACATGGTCAGGTTTTTTATATCCATATGTGTGAGTGTCAAAATTTTCTAACATCTCATTATCGATAGTGATTTCATCTGTACATATTCGAAAAAATAGTACATATTAAATAAATAACTAAATTAATAAATATATCTAAAATTTCAAATATTTTTCAAATTAGTTCATCAAATAAAAATTAAGCTTCACATTTTACATTAGGAAAATTTTAAATATATCAATAGATCATAATATTTAAATTTACATACCTGCTTCAATTTCTGCTTGAGGTTGATTTTCTTCTTCAATATTTTGAGGAATATCTCTGTCTGTTTACATTAAACAAAATATTTTTCAAACTAGTTCATCAAATAAAAATTAAGCTTCACATTTTACATTAGAAAAATTTTAAATATATCAATAGATCATAATATTAACATTTACATACCTGCTTCAATTTCTGCTTGAGGTTGATTTTATTCTTCAATATTTTGAAGAATATCTCTGTCTATTGACATTAAACAAAATATTTTTCGAATTAGTTCATCAAATAAAAATTAAGCTTCACATTTTACATTAGGAAAATTTTAAATATATCAATAGATCATAATATTTACATTTACATACCTGCTTCAATTTCTGCTTGAATTTGATTTTATTCTTCAATATTTTGAGGAATATCTCTGTCTGTTTACATTAAACAATATAGTTTTCAAATTAGTTCATCAAATAAAAATTAAGCTTCACATTTTACATTAGGAAAATTTTAAATATATCAATAGATCATAATATTTACATTTACATACCTGCTTCAATTTCTGCTTGAGGTTCATTTTCCTCTTCAATATTTGAGAGGGCTTCTAACTTTCTTTTGTGAGATTGTCTCGTCTCTTCTCTACGTTCCTCAGGGTCTCTTTTTCGATCATATTTTCTCGCACAAGTTCTTTTATTTCCCATGATAATAGGGTATGAAGTTCAAAAAATTTCCTTCAAAAATTAGACAATAACTCAATTACAAAAAATATCACAAAAGATTTAATTTAAAAAAATTCAGTTTAAATTTTTTGCAAAAAATACTTACTCCAATCCAAAACACTTACTTCAAAAAATTCGAGAGAAAAATGTCTTATAAAAATGAAACGAAGCTCAAAAGATTTACTTCAACTCAAAACATGTACATACCTCCCAGAAATGTCTTTTGAATGTACCTCCAAGAAATTTCTTTTGAATGTACGTCCAAGAAATTTTGGCTTTGTAAATATGACGAAACCAAAGTAGACTCTGTCTAAATTGTTGTAACACATTTTTTTTTCTCAAAAACACAAATTTCCAATGAATACAACATTGCGTCATAACATGACTTCTTATGAATCCTTTGATTGTTAAGAAACACACACTCAAAGAAACACTAAGTTGACATATCAAATCTGCATAAAAAAATTTCAAAAAATAAGTAATAGAAAGCTAACAAAATTTCTCACAACTTTTATTTTTATCGCAAAATGAAATTCTACACAGAAAAATTGTTATAGTTTGCAGAAAGTTGAAGAATCGAAAAAATTGAATTTTTTTTCTCAAAAAAGGGCAAAAAGTTTAACCCAGCTTCACATTTTCACCCTATAACAAACTTGGGAACTGATTCAACATATGCATGTAATGTAGCCTTGTTACATTAAATAAGTGTATAATAATATGAGGATAAAGTGAAGACAAAATCATCCAAACAATATTAACATTGTATAAAAAAATTATTATAAGCATGGATTTTCACACACACACAAACACACACACACACACACACACACACACACACACACATATATATACACACACACACACAAAAATGTCTAATTAATAGAACTATGAATTTTATTAATTTTATGTCATCTTATATTTCAAATATGTTGGATAAATATTTTGAACTTGCATTTCTTCAAGGGTTTTTCTATCTCCAACATGGTTCGTATACATATTATCATAAATAACATGAAACATATCTCATATAATATTATTATTTTTCTCGACAAGGAATATAGCTTTCATATCACCTTGTATTAGTTCAACATTTATTTTTTGCAAATAACCAAAGTTATTTTGAAATTTCATTTTATCCTCTTTATAAATAAGAAAATACATTTATGTAATAATTATGGCTATGTATTTCCCTTTATTTATTTTTAAAAATCATGTTTTATGGGACATAATTCCTTGGGGCGTGGAAATTTTTTTTCTCATATTGATTAGATTTTATAAATAAATTTAAAGGTAAACAAATTTCCAATTATTAATTTCTTCACATGGTTCATTTTTTAACATTGATAGACTTTTCTTAGAATCATGCATGATATTCAGGTTATATTGTTGTCTATATTTACAAAAATCAAGGGACATTGAATTTTTTTTTAATCCAATTAATACCTCATATAGAGTGAATTTTGATAATAATACAACAATACTTTGTCACCATGGTGATGTGCATGAGTGCATTTGGTATGTTTTGCACATAGCTTTGGATGAAAATAAAGCATGATCATGATGGGCTTTATCTGTTACCCATATCAATCAGTGTCTATAGTTAGAAAAATTCCTCAGTAATAAGGGGAGAATCACCAATCGTAAAGCCCCACTATATTTGTTCTCATTTTGTGTAGAAATGATCGAAATATTACAAGGAATTATAGTGTAAGTTTGGATGTATAAGTTGTAAAGTCATATTTTTCTGTAAAAGGGAACTTAGTAGATATGTAATTGACACAGTAAAACTTAATTAAATTTTAATATATCAACAAGAGATCTTATAAAAGTACAATAGGAAGAGAGTGAAGAGTGAGAAGGAGATATCCAAAAATTGGCCTCATTACATGTAATGGGTTTTTCTTAATGGAACCCTTCTCTAATTATCTCTCTCTTTCCATATCTTTCTGAAGTATTCGATTCTTTCATTTTTTATATTTTATAAATCGAGAATTTTTTATTTTTCCAAAAGATTACATCTTTTATTACATTTTATCAGAATCCTACCAGCCTCACTCTTACAAGATATGTTGGCTAGTAGGCTAATATAAAGAGAAATAAATAACTATTAAAAGAAAATTATTAATCAAAACAAAAAACGTAAGTGATACCAGAAGACCTTCGGAATCAAAATGTAGCCAATGCACATTAGGAATGAGGGGAATTTACCAGAGAGATTTTATTTAGAGAAGAGTCAAATGTGGGGGAGGTCTGAAGTAACAATGGATGTGCTTCTCCATATGGGCCAACCTTCCTTCAACTTGCATTCCAATTTCTCTTATTTTCACCATTTCCCAGTTTGAATGTTGAACAAACTATTTTGCATATGCCACTGATTTCATTGGATATCATTATGAAGCTAATAATTGAATTCTTGTCATCATGATAGTCCTTACAGAGCTACTCTGGGAGAATATATATGTGTGAGATATTTATTCTGAAATTGTCTAGAGGAGAAAGTAGTTTCTTATATCCACGTGGCTAGGTTTGGTTGGCATCAACAACCTTGCCATTACATGGATCATCCAACAAGTTATTATTGCACTTCCTTCTCTCACCAATTCCCCTTCTTAAATTCCCTCAATTTCAAGGCATTGCTACCTAGGATACACATGAATAAACCCTACACTCATAACCACCACCAAGAGACCACCAGATATCAATTAATCCAATACAACATGTCCCCTAAATTTAATATAAGAAGAAAGCAAATAAGAGAGAGTCTACACCCTGGGTTTTCTCAAAACACTTAGACAAATGTGTATATCCCACCCAACTATAGCCTACCCTCTAAAAAACACCAAAATGAATGCCAGATAATGCCAAAAGCAGTAATACTCAATCCCATAACCCCCAATTCGACCCTATACTATACCAACTGTTGGCTTGAGGGGTCCTCACCTAGGTTCGGATGTTCAAGGTTTGCCAACAAACCCCTATACTACTAGCCCTTTCGGTAGTGACCTTCTTGCGTAGGCCAAAGTCTCAACCGAAGTAGTATGGGTGGGTGCTGAAACCAGGTTTCCGCACCCTGGTAGAGGGTAGGTAAGTCAAGCTGAGCGATGTTCACCCTCATTGTAACCTGATTCGGTATCACAGAGCCTAGATTCCCTTTACATCCACATGCGTAACAGCAATATTACTGACAGAAATTAACAGATTAAGAATTCATATAACAATACACAGCTATTTCATATTTTCTTGTATGAAGCAATAGAACAAACCAGATCGCAGCATAAATAATTACAAAAATATGTTTACAACTTAAATCAATAACACAACAGCATATAATAAGTAATCAAGACGTCACAGATTCATATAATAGTAATTCTAGTGCATTTATATAGGAAACAATACTTCCTCATTCATTAATCTTTCTGATCTACTTACAAAACCCCAAAAACCCAACCTGCGCACACAATAGCAGGGTCTGCACACAGCAGGATCGAGGCCCTCCGCACACACAGCAGCAGGAGTCCTTACCCAAAAACCCTGACTAGATCTATCTATTCACACATAGAAGCAATCTCTTATCATTATTATCCTGTCCTACAACACAAAAAAGTTCAACTAATTATACTATTTTAGCCTATGCATCCAATGGTCTGCAAACCATGGTTTGTGGACTCTTGGTCTACCCTTAACCCAGTTACAATGCTTTAGGGGCTTTGACCCACCCAAAAACCCTTGCGCTATACTAAATATAATCAGAAATATACAAAATGGACCAGTTTCGCAGCTT
Organism: Pinus albicaulis; assembly: GCA_034641835.2. Classification (NCBI taxonomy): domain Eukaryota; kingdom Viridiplantae; phylum Streptophyta; class Pinopsida; order Pinales; family Pinaceae; genus Pinus; species Pinus albicaulis. The sequence goes on along the minus strand of CM076576.1, from coordinate 697,777,160 downwards.
TGTAGGAGACCATATTCCAAAAATCCCCCAACACAATATTGTGGCTCGTCTCGAGTCACTGTGCTGGTAGGGTCATCATCTGCGTCTTCACAACTACTCCGACCCTTTAGTAATTTGATCTGATATGGTTTGAGCTGACTACCGTTGACATATCCTGGCATTACATCACCGTGCAGGGTAGCCAGCCGAAAAACTCCTCCATCCGTAATTTCCTCAACAGTATAGGGGCCAAGGCAGTGCTTCCAGAACTTCCCTGGGTTTTTCGCAAACTGACTATCATATAAGAGGACCAACTCATCCTGTGCGAAGGTATTTTGGCAAATATGTCGATCATGCCAGGATTTATCCCAGGCCTTCTGCACCTGTTGATGGAAATTAGCCAGGAACCGATCTTCCTCCAAAGCCATAGGTTGTGCTAATCATTCCTCCATGATGTCATGGTCCGCCATGTTCTTAACTGCGGCAATATGAAGACTAGGAATAATGTACTCCATTGGCATAATGTCCTCCTTGCCATAGACCATCCTAAAAGGAGTTTTCCCAGTTATATTTTTGCAGGTGGTTCAATAAGCCCAAAGAACTAATGGGATGCGTACGTCCCAATCGTTGCAATCAGCATTGCAGACCTTTGTCAGTGCTTGCTCCAAGATTTTGTTAAAGGCTTCAATCACACCATTTTCATGTGGGTGATATGGTGTCCTTTTCGTATGATGGATTCAGAACTCCATGGTCAAAGACTGGATTGTTTCGTTAACGAAGTGCGTACCCCTTTCGCTCATGAGGATCTCCGGACACCCAAATTTGGTCAAGATCTGTTCAAAAATAAAATGCGCAGCGGTATCCGCAGCACAATCCTTTACTGCTTGTACTTCATCCCACCTAGTTACGTAATCAGTGGTAGTAATAATGTAGCGCGTTCCCATCTTCTTTCCTGGTGGGTTGATAGGTCTAATGAAATCGATGGCCCACTTATCGAATGCTTGTAGAGCCATTTTTGGTTGAAGGGGAATTTCATCCCTATAGGATGACCTCCCTATTCATTGGCACGTATCACAAGCTTTACAATGATCATAGGCATCACAATGTAGGGTAGGCCACCATAACCCAGCCCTCAAAAAATTTTGTGTCGTTTCTTTCCTTGCGTAGTGACCTCCTGTGATGCTGTCATGAGCTTCTGCCAATATACCTTGCCTTTCATGCTCTAGAACATATCTCCATAATACTTCATCCGCTCCCATATTATATAATTGACCTACAATGATAGTAAAATTTGTTGCTCGAGCGACTAGCTCTTTCTTCTGTTGCACTTACTACTCTGGGCGAGCCATCCCGGTAGCTAAGAACTGAATGATATCCATGAAGTGGGCATCTACTATCTTAATAGCAAACAGTTTTGCATCCGGTAATATACCTGCAATGATAGTAAAATTTTTTGCTCGAGCGACTAGCTCTTTCTTCTGTTGCACTGACTACTCTGGGGGAGCAATCCCGGTAGCTAAGAACTGAATGATATCCGCGAAGTGGGCATCTACAATCTTAATAGCAAACAATTTTGCATCCGGTAATCTATATTCTAGGTTGGTTGGCTCTTCACCACTCTCTATTCGTGAGAGGTGATCCGACCCAATATTCAGCTTTTCCGGCTTAACGACAATTTCAAAGTCATACTCCTGAAATAATAATAAACATCGGCAGATTTCCCCCCCCAAGACGGGCTTATTTACCAGGTACTTCAAGGCTGAATGGTCTGTAAACATTTTAAAGTGTCCTCCTAATAAGTAATTCTGATATTTCTGCAAAGCGTACACCATGGCCAACCCCTCCCACTCTATAGTGGAGTAATTACATTCAGCGCTTGAGATTTTTCGACTTGCAAAGGCAACCGGATGACCAATGTCTCCTTCTCCTGGCTGTGTAAGGATAGCTCCGAGAGAAATTCATGATGCATCGACGTGGACATGAAGGATCTTCTCCCAATCAGGAAAGATGAGAATAGGTGCCGAGACCATCTTTTCTTTAAGTAACTCAAATCTCTTATGACACTCGTCATCCCAAAAAAATGAAACATTATTTTTGAGCAATTTTTCCATGGGGGCGTGATCCGTGCGTAGCCTTGAATGGATTTTCAGAAGTAGCCTATGGGCCCAAGGATCAATCGCAGCTATTTCTCCGTTTTTGGTACTGGAAAATTGATGATTACCACAATCTTGGCAGGGTCCACTATCAGCCCTTGTTGACAAACTATATGGCCAAGTAGGATACTAGAGGGTACACAAAAGATACACTTCTTGATATTTAAGGAGATTTTGTGCTTTCGGTAGGCATCCAATATCAAGCGCAAGTTGGATACGTTCACCTTTACCAGGCCAAATATGGTCCAATCATCGAAGTATACTTCTAGGAACTTGTGCATGAATTATTTGAACACCGCAACCACTACCCGTGAAAAAATTGCAGGGGCATTTTTGAGACCAAACGGCATGACAGTATATTGAAAAAAGCCCCATTCCATGGCCAACGTAGTTTTACTGCAATATTTAGGAGTGATTCTAATTTGATGGTACAAGGAGAATCCGTCTGTAAAGGAGTACGCATCCTGTCCCCCTATGCTATCCAAAATTTTGTCTAAGAATGGTGTAAGGAATGGGTCATGAACACAAGCATCGTTCAGCTTACGTAGGTCCATGCATATCTGAATCTCCCCCTTAGCCTTTTTCTCCTGAACCACCATCGAGCTAACCCAGTCGAACTATTCAACAGGTTCAATGATACCCGCAGTAATCATTTTATCAAGCTCTTCCTTGAATTTCTTCTTATACTTGGGGTTCAATCAATAGGGTTGATTTTTTACAGGTTGAGCATCCTGTGTGAGATTGATATGCATGAATCCTAAGTCCCCTGTGATCCCCTTTAGTTTTGAAAATTTTGTTGGGAATAAGTCCTTGCACTCAGTGAGTAACTCAGCCACTTTCCTTACTGTATTTCCATCCCAATAGTCCCCAATTTTAGCCAAATTAGGATGTTCTTCCATCCCAATATTGACTTCACGTAGCCTGAGGGGTTTATTGATATCCACCTCTTGCAGCGAGGGTCCTCCAATGGGGCACTCTCCTTGCAACTCTAGGATAGAGACAGACCGCGGGTATTCTTCACTTTCTTCCCCTGCCAACTTGTGGCAGTTGAAAATATCCTGCATCTGTGATTCCCATGTCGGCACCCCAAATGCTTCAGTGGAGCTATGTTCTTTGAACACAAATGTAGCTCTACCCTGTAGAGCTTTGTCGAGTGCTTATTACCCCCTTATGAGTCCAAATTTCCCTATGAATTCATCCCTGAGAGTTTCTCGGTGGCGGGTGTGTTGATGTAGCTCCACATCTAGGTACCATGTAGTCAGAATTGGACCTAACACGTGAATGAACAAGTGAACCCATTCTTCCATTGCCTGGTAACCCCATGCCTTGATCTAGGCCAACAAGTGGTTATGTGAGTCCCCTTGGCTAAGGAACATCTTGACCCGCACCCTTACTGGAGGCTCAAATTGGAGGATCATCATGTCGCGACAGTCCTCCCAGTCCTAGAACACCCCTTTGTGCATCTCCCACCATCTCGCAGGAATTGCACACATCGCTATATTAGGGGCCCATATCCTCCATTCTATGGTAACCTCGGCTTCGAATGTTTGCAAAAATTCCCTAATGCTACCAGAACCATCAAAGTAGGGTAGGTCCCTTACCTCCGAGGAAATGCAGCAGAAGTCCCCGGTGACTCGAAGACATCGCAATGCTGAGACATCATGCAATCGGTTTTTCCAATTCTCCATCTCCCCATTAGAGTCAGAGAAGCATTCACTATCCTTTTCCTAGTAGAGTACCCCTTCTTCCATGGGGTTGATCCAATATTTGTCTCATGTAGTCAACTTGTAAATTTGGTCCATATCCTCTTCATCACACACTGGCTTTGTGTATCGTTCACATTCTGTAGGATCTAATGGTACTATAACCCTTGTTCCATTATTGTCAAACACCATGCTTCTCTTTTTGAGGTTGATGATATGGCCCATATCTATGGCCTAGTCCAACCCCAAGAGTGCAAGGTAGGGGTCCGCATCTTCTACAATTTCTATTAGTTCAAAGTCTGTGCGGGCTTTTACTCCTGTAATATCCACCGTAAATTGAGACAACCTTCCTAGTGGGATGATTTTCTACTTATTTTACATGCGCAGCTGAATCGTGGACCATTCCGACTTAGGCTCTCCCATTCATTTCCAAGTCTGCTCAGGTAGCATGTTCGCATCCGACCCTAGGTCCAAAATAACTCGGCTCATTTCGTAGTCATCGATCTATGCAGACAACCACATTTCTCTTCTAGTGTGTTTCTTATACCTGTATAGCTTGTGCACATCCTTGACTTTCGAGGTTAGATTGGGTCATGTTGCACAACTATCTATTAATGCCTGAAGGTTCTCCATAATCTTTGGGTTGCGCAGCATTTTCATACATGCCTGCAAAAAGGGCTCAACCTCCTCATCTTCCTTGAGGTTCGCAGGTGGCCGAGCAATAGTTGCGTCTGTATCAGCAAAGTCCTTGTGAGCTGTGATAAATGTTTCTTTCCCCTTTTTTAGGTTTAGACCTTCTTGTTTGATAGCGGCTTGATGGATCAGAGGTTCCAGCGTAGCCTCCTCCTCAGGCCCCCTGGTGGCCATCCCGCTGCATGTCACCACATTCACACTCGGATATTTGTTTCATAGCTCAGCCTTAACTCTTTGCATATTCTGCCTAGGTGTCGATTGTTTTTCCTTCATTTTTGCTATCAAGATCGGACAATATTCAATCGCATGGTCCAGCTGTCTGTAATATCGACAGGATTGCCTAGTGGGGTTCGGGCAGTCCCTTGTAAAGTGTCCTGCTTCTCCATAGTTATAGAAAATTAGCTGACCTCATCCTCGCCCTACACTTCCACCACGTCCTCTGCCCCTACCCCTTGATGGGGAGCTGCCTATACCTATGGGGGTCCTTGGTGACGCAGGGTCTGATTGTACTCTGTATAATTTTCCTCGATCAATCATCAAATAATATGTCCAGTAGTTTTTTTCATCATGTCCCACTGATCTACAAAACCTAAACCATTTCTTCTTTACCTCTGCGACATATGCAGCCGGGCGGGGACAGTGGTTAGTATCATGCAGCCCTGCAACGCAACAATCATTGCACCAGAGCGTTGACCCACTAGGTCCCGTAGCTTCCCTAGGGCACAATGGGATAGGTCTCTCGGCCTACACATAATATGCTAACAAGGGATAGTTATCCTTGGTATGGCCATTCACCCGACATCGTATGCACCATCTTTCAGGGCTAGCCTTTGCCCCTCGTTCCTTTCACAGGTTTTGGATCTCTACATGCATCGCTTCCATTTGTCCCTAGATCTGTTGGATGCCAAGTTGAGTCTCATCCTGACGTGAAGCTTCTAACTTCATGGCACCTTCCAAGGCCTTCTCCTATGATTTGAAAGTTTGGTGCCCCATAGGTACATGCAGGTGAGGCAACAACATAGCAATAAAACATTCCATGTGTTGTCTGTCATCATATTTGAATCCCCCTTCTCTGATCACCTTCTTTAGTCATTGATTGACCTCCCACATAGATTGAGAAGGTCCTTTATTGAAATCCTTTAGATCAACCACAATTTGTGAGCAGGACTTAGGTTTTTTGAACTTCTGTTTCAGGGAATTCTTAATCTCTTCAATGGTTACATTTGCGTTTTGGCTGAGGTATCCCATGTACCAGTCCAAATCTCTTCCTTCGAAGGCAAGGGACAGCTATGCCCTTTTCACCGCATCACTAGCCACATTCTACGCAGTCCATACCGATTGTGTGACAAACCAGAACTGATCCATGTCTTCATCCCCCACACCCTTAAAGGTTAGCAATTTCATGTGCATAGCCATGTCATCTTCTGGTGATAGAGGGGTTTGTGAATTCCTAACCCTAGGCTGATTTGAACACGGTGTGGCTGGAGGACTCTACGAAGCTACTTCCCTTACTGGATTATAGACTAATCGATCTCCCTCTAGATTGGCACTATAGTAATTTCCACTTCGTGTTGTGCTCCTGTCCAGATCAGAGGTCTTTCACTCAGTATGGCTACACAGAATAATCTTTTCATATAATAATATCTTGATTAGCAATGGCAACGTCTTCAGAAACTTACCTTGGAACCCTGTGAAGAATGTTCGCTCTGCTTTAGAGTAGGAGACAAACTGATCAATGGAAAATTCTGTCACAAATCCACCTAAAACGTTGTCCACATAATGTTTCACTGTGCGAGTGATGGTGTTATCAGTATTTTCTAGCTGCTGGATTAGTTTGGGGGTCCACTCTGTGATCCGCTCATCCCTCCATCACTTCTGGAACTTTACCAGAATTGTGAGCCACTCTTGGAGCTTGATCGCAATTGTTACAAAGAATACCTCATAGATCTCTGTGAAAATGTAATTATTATTCTGCTCTTCAGTGTTCAACCTCTTACTATGGTTTTATTTTATGGAAAATTTGTGAACCTGTTGTTCAAACCAGTCATCAATTTCCTTTCTCTCCGGCTTCTAGTATGGCCTTGGCGTTACTCGATCCCTCTCTCAAAATGTTCCTGGTCTTGGAAATAGAACCATTTGTTGGCTCGAGGTGTCCTGACCCAGGTTCAGATGTTCAAGGTTTTCCAAGAAACCCTTATACTACTGGCCCTTTCGGTAGTGACCTGCTTGCGCAGGCCAAAGTCTCACCTGAAGTAGTATGGGTGGGTGCTGAAACCAAGTTTCCGCACCCTGGGAGAGGGTAGGTAAGTCAAGCCGAGCGGAATTCACCCTAATTGTGACACGATCCAATATCACAGAGCCTAGATTCCCTTTGCATCCACGTGTGTAACAACAATATTAGTCACAGAAATCAAGAGATCAAGAATTCATATAAGAATACACAGCTATTTCAGATATTCTTGTATGAATTAGTATAACAAACCTATATCACAGCATAAATAAGCACAAAAGTATGTTCGCAACTTAAATCAATAACATAATAGCATATAATAAGTAATCAAGATGTCACATATTCATGTCATAGTAATTCCAGTGGATTCAGATAGGCAACAATACTTCCGCATTCATTAGTCTTTCTGATCTACTTACAAAACCCCAAAAACCCAACCTGTGCACATAGCAATAGGGTCCTCACACAGTAGGACCGAGGCCCTCCGCACACACAGCAGTAGGAGTCCTTACCCAAAAACCTTGACCAGATCTATCGATTCGCACTTAGCAGTAATCTCTTATCATTCTTATCCTGTCCTACAACTCAAAAAGGTTCAACTACTTATACTATTTTGGCCTATGCATCCAATATTCTGCAAGCCGTGGTTTGTGGACTCTTGGTCTACCCTTGACTCATTTACAATGCTTTAGGGTCTTTGACCCACCCCAAAACCCTTGGGCTATACTAAATATAATCAGAAATATACAAAATTGACCAGTTTCACAGCTTTGTAGGAGACCCTGTTCCAACATCAACAACCATTAAGCATCCACAATTCCCAGCAAATGGGATAGACTTCATAGGTTAAAACTTGACTAACCCATGCCTCAAATAAGAATGAGATGGTATTCCTCAAATTCCACCACAATAATTGAAGAAAATATGGCTCCAAAAAGCCTCAGAACTAGAAAAATCAATTGAGGGAGACAAAAAACACATATTTCTCCATCTGAGCCCCTCAAACCACCATTAAAATAACTAAACCATAATAACCAAGGCCAAACACTTCCATGAGGTGTCAAAATCATAAGCTAAATCTGTTTATTCCAACATGAAATAGACCAACAGAAACTTTGTAACCTTAGTATTCCCTTCATATATATGCAAGAAAAAAATCCTTATGTTTGGGTCCCAATTATGCTTTCAATAGGCTGAATTACCTTCATCCCTAGATCCCTAAGCTCTACAACTAATATTCCATAATAACACGCTTAAACCACACAAACATAATTCCATCTACAACTTGCCTTCCTACTGGGTTAAGGAAATCCTAGATCACACCTTGTCCCATCCAATACCAATTTCAGGATTGTAAATCCCATAATATAGTCTCCTTGCATGCTCAAGAAACATTATAACCTACACATTTTCCCTTCACATAAATGAATGATCACTCACATTGAAGAAGAAATCATTTCACATAGGGATACATGAATTTTTTTTTCCATGCACCCCTCTTAATTGTCGAGGGGTTCGGTGGGGTGGTGGGCACCCACTCTAATCCCTATGTTGCCTTGATTCATCACCTAAATTGGGGAATTTAGTTCTCACATTTTTATTAATGTTCTTGCGATTAATTTCATGGAAGATCTGTATGTGTTATTTCCTCCTCTGTTAGAATTTAATCCTTTTTAATATTTGCCGCACGGATCTTAATAATTAGTAAAAAAGTAGGTTACACTCCATGGGAACAAGGGGTTTGAATCATATCTCAATTTGAAATTTCTATACAAAACTCCAACCTTCTTTTGGCACATTGGGAGTCGATTTGCTCGGACATGCACTATAAGTATCAGGGTTGGTTCACAACCATTAAAGGGTATTATAACCTTACACCTTAATTAACCACTGTAGGAGCATATTTACATGGATTTACCACATCCATATGTCTGCAACATGGAGGTTACATAACCTCTACGACAACCCATGTTTCTATACAAATACTTAGCATTCTTTGTGTTCATATAAGCCTGTTATTCTCACATTCATTATTATTTTAGATTTATGCAACCATGTCATATCTATAAAAAATATTTATGCATCATATAAAATATTGGGATACCTCATTTAAGAAATTTATCAACTTCTCCATAGTGGTATGGCCATTATGGAAGTAGAATCATGGATGAAACATAGGGAAACCAGTTTTTACCCAAACTTATGGAGGTGACATGAACTCTATAGTGAATTAGAAAGTGCGCGGTAGCTCAAATTAATGTAATTTTTTCTATATGAAACACATTTCTAACAAAATTTGATTTTTTTTCATAGTTTAAGAAATATCATCTATTTGAGTCACACATGTCGATAAAGATATGCGTGCGCACATAACTCAAGTTCCAAGAATGATTTTCTCACTCCATAGATAATTATATAGAATTTTTATTATATCATTGGAATGGTCTCTTAAATTACTCAAACTAATCTTCAATGGAATTTTATTTTATCACTTCTTACAAAATTTATCAATAAGGATGTAGAAATAAGTCCATTACTAGAAAATTTCCAAGAAAAACAAGAAAAAAAAAACAAAGTTAGGAAAATGCATGGATTTAGGAAAATTTTCAACAATTACCAATGAGTAACTTTTTAAATTACTTTTTATATTCCCTTAATTACCATTAGAATAGCCATCATCATTACCTAGATAAATATTTACTAAAATCATAGTGAGCTACACAACCATTAAGTGTCATTGCTGTAGCATATTAAGTTTAATTTCCTCCTATAACTATGCATCGATTCCATAATTCTTTTAAATCAATTAGTAACCTATATATTAATAATATAAACATCACATCATGAAATACATTAACATCATAAAAATGGCACAATGAACAATCACATCATTAGACACTGATGTAGCATGAAAACCTTGTAGGGTGAAAACCAACAAATGTTTAATTTTATTATTAAACGTTCATGAGGGTTTTCACCCATCACTCAATGGTTATAATGGGGTCCATACCTTGACCATTTCCATAAAATATTACATAGAAAAATCATATTAAATGAAACACAAGTTTCTATAATCTATTACAATCATCATGATATTATTTACCCACAAATCCTCAATCTCTATGTCTTTATGGTCTCATGGTTTCCATCAGCGAATCATAATGCGGTTAGAATTCCTCAATATACACAAAAATTTATTTACCAAAATGTTAAACATGAAATATCATTTTCACAAGTCATCATTATTTCATGTCATTGTTGTCCTTGATGCACTTGATATCATGATTAGATAAAATATTAATAAACCAATAATCAGTCTTTACTAGTGACACTTCAACATATATTTGTATGTATGCATAAAGCATAAACAATATGTAGTGAAATATATTTTTTAACATCATTTTAAATGCATTAGTAACAAGAAAAACACTATCAAGTGTCATCTTTCCAACAAAATTCTAACATAATCTTGCATACACTTTCATATTCTTTCCAAAAGAAAGCTAGCATACTAGATATTTTTCTTGTGCATGCAAATTCATAACAAGCTTTGAGAAGAACTAGCCCAACAATAAATTTTATTTGTGCCTATTACTATGCTTTCTTTTCCAAAGGGATTAACACAATAGATTCTATACTTATCCATGTGAATGCATGTTATTTTCCAAAAACATATTTTCCACGGGAGAGCTATTCACAATGACTATTATGTATAGAAATACAAGATCTATTTCAAACATGTTAGTGTCAGTCTTTGCAGCCTTCCTCCAGTGATGAAACATGCTCTTACAAAGTGATTTTAAGGTGTCAAGGTCAAATTTTGTCATTTCAATGAGTCTTCAAGTAAAATTTGGTTACTAGGTATTAGGTCTAGGGTTTGTTTTCACTCTTTTCAAAGTTGTCCAAATGTCAGTCCATGGCACCATTCAGCTGATTGTACCATCATTCAGAGGTTGTCATCATCATGTCAGGTTCCAATGGGTCATTTTACACCTTGTTCATGCTTCAGTTGTGCCTAGGTAAGGTTCATTTCACTCTCCTAGGGTTTTGGAGGTAATTTCTCTTGGATGGTCAAATCATCAGCAAAACTTGTATCCTGATGTTCATACACCTTCCCCTATCTTTAATGTACCTTATTAAACACTTCCCATCACTGAGATCCCCCAAATTCCTCATTTCCGCACAAACCCTAGTTTCTTGCTACAACTTGGCAATTTTCTAGGCTAGGCCTGTGTTTTTCCCTTTTGGACCCCTTCCCCTAACTCAATCTCTGAAATTCCACTTTCCCCTACTTCCTAACATCCCTCCCTACTTCCCAAAATTTTCTCAAGAATTTAGAAGCCCCTTATCCCCTTCATTTTTCTTCATTTCGAAAAATCCCTTGTTCCACACATCGAGATAGGTTTTACTCCAATGATGTTTCTGAGCAATAAAATATGCATTTGGGAAAAATGAGATAGTTTTTTGTCCAAAAATAGACCAAGGAAGAATAAAATCCTTAAATTTTTACACAACTATCATGTTTTTAGAGAAATGTCAAAAATACAGTTTCTTCAAGAGAATTGATGCGCCTCTGAAGTGACCTTGGGAAGATCAAGATTTATCCTAGCTTGGTTGGCCAAATGACTTGATTGATGAGTCAAATGATAACTAGACATAAAGAGCTTTCCAATTAGCTATCATGAGCTCAATTTTGAGTTGAGGAAGACCTTCAAAAGTTTATTGCAACAACACTCTTCCTTGGCAGCCTCATTTTTCACTTTTTGATTAGTCTTGGGAGATTTGATTTTTGACAAGGAAAATGAACACAAAATTGAAAAATTCCAGTTGGGTTGGAAAGTAGACTCAATAAGCTTTCCAAAGAGCTATCCTACGCCCAATTTGGACACCAGTAAGGTCTCCAAAAGTCTCCTGCGAAAATGCACAACGCATAGAGATGGTGCAGCGCATTAGGCACCCCTCTGCAATGTAAAAAATGAACTAGCGCGAGGCATTGAGATGGCGCAGCGCATTGGGCTAAAAAGCCTGAAATCCATTCAAATATTCCTCCAAAGACTCTCAAATTGCTAAATTATTCATTTCCCAAGTAAGTTAACATCCCTCCATGACCAATGAATGAATTTCTCATGGTGCTTATGGTGATTTAATGGATAAAAATTAAAACCCTACCTCCTTGCATTTTTTGTCAAAAAACAATTGCATAGGGTTTATGAGTTGTATTTCTTGCTGCTAATTCCACTCCTAGCCATTTATCACTCCCTCACTCCTTCATTCCCTCAATCATTTTCTCCCTCTCTTTACATTCTCATCTACCCATTCCACATTTCCCATATCCCTAATCAACTAACCCTAAATCCCTAATCCCACTATCCCAAACCCTAGTCAAATATCCCCAAAACACTAATTGCCATCCCTAACCCTAGATTTCATCCCCTAAACCCTTTCATTCCCTAAAATCCTACAGCTAGCATCAAACCCTCCCCTCATTAGTCCCACTCATCCATGGCACTCAAAAACATGAAGGCAAAACCGGCAAGCTGACAAGAGGAGGAAAATCAAATTGACCACATTTGAGCAAGAAATTCAAAGCTGATCGCAAAACTTGGCTTGAAAGGGTAAATATGCATTTAGAGAAATCTAACAAGGAGAAAAATATGTTGAGGCACATGGCGAGTCATTATTGGGCAACAAATCATGTTTGCAAGGCACAAATCAAGATCCTAAAGGCTAAGTTGAAGAGGGTCTCAAAACGTCAGAAAAGGCAAGATAGAATTCAGATTTTGGCCAAGGCTTCCTTGGCCCAGCATAGTACATTATGGAGGAAACTCAGCCCAAATTTCAAGAAATTTGGGACACATTTTGCAAATTTTGTTTTTTTTGGCCTAAACACAGATTTTTCAGTTCAATGCGTCGCGCCACTTGGTGCGCACTTATGATTGGGAGCTCCTCTTTGGTAAAACTTTATATTTTTAGATTTTGCATGAAAATTTATGCATTCCTACCCATTCCCCAGATATTTTGATAGGTTTTTGGCATCCATAAGGGTCAAAAACACCCTAAAATTGACCTTTCTGCCCCTTTTTGGACACATAGGAAGTAGTGTTGGGAAAAATCATTTTTGGAGGGGCAAATGGAAGCCAAATTCAGAAATTACACTTGTGATGGAAAGTAGATAGGAAAACCTTTCCAAAAATCCCACTTGGATCAAATTTGGACACCAGGAAGGCCTTCAAAATTGGCTCCAAACTGGCACGACGCATAAAGAAATCTGGCACGACGCATTGGGGATTTTTGCTCATTTTTGACTCAGTAACTCTGTTTTTCGCCTAGTTTTGGATAGTTTGAATTTATTATCTCCAAAAGTTAAACTCATGGTGTACTTTGATGTAATTTTATGGGTCTTGATGTAATTTTGTCAATTTTTTACTCATGGAGGTAGATTCATCCATGAAAAGGTGAATTACAACTAAATGAATCAGTTTCCTATCTTATAGAGGCAAGTTGTTCCACTGCCTATTTTCTAGTTCTCAGTTTAGATCTTGTTGAAACAACTCCTAGACTTGTGAGCTCTACCCCTAAAGGCTGGGGATGAGGTAGTGTTCTCTATATCTTGTACTTTTTCGGTCATTTGCATGGTTGGAAGCTTGGGATTGCTTTGAGCATCATTGTACATTCATCTCTGCAGTTTGGCAAAGGAATAGACCAGGGTTTGCAGCACTCCTTGGGATTCATGTGGCTCTTTGTTTTGATGATGTGTTTCTCTTTGTTAATGTAAGTTTACTGGTGCTTTATGTGTATCATCTTCCCTCTTATTTCTTCTTAAGTTAAACAAACAAGGATAAAGGTGGAATTCATTAGATTTGCAGTGCTCTACCTTGAGTTTTGTTTAATTTTCTATGTTTTCAACTGTTTGAAGAGGATTCCTGAAATTTTCTTGCCCTCTTCAACTCCTCACCGGTCTGAGCTATCCATCTCATTAAAAATTGAAGTGTCAAAATAATTTCCTACCTTGCCCCATTCAGATCTCTGCAAAAACTAGGCCTCATTCCCCAGACCCAAAATCTTCCTTTCCCTTTGATCCAACAAACACCCTCAAAATCAAATCAAACTTTCTTACATATATACCTAGCCTAAAATCAACTTTTATTCAAGTCATCTCAAGCCTCACTGATTATTTTTGCTGAGATTGACCAGGAGAGAGCCCTCTCCCGATCTGGTAGGGCTAGCTACCAGGTTTAGCATGGTTTGATGTTACCCTAGACTCTTCCTTCCTTAGCCTGAGGTATATTTAGGCCATAACAAAACAAATTTAATATATTTTTTATATTTTTTCTATTCAAATACTTCTCCTATCCAACATAAAATAACATGATAACATGTTCTTCTTGCATGTGAAGCATATATTTCTTTCCAAAGGAAACAAACTAAATATTGAATGGAAAAATAAACACATTTCTTTTCCAAGGGGTTAAATACATAGCATTTATTCTTTCATGCAAATAGACATTTTTCTCTTACAAAAATATCTAGCCTAATATATATACATAATCTTCTCCAAAAAAAAAACTAATACCATAGCTAATCCCTTTAGGTGTGCAAATGAAAATTATTTTTATAAAAAGAATACTAACATAATAAGTATTATGTGATTGTACCTTCATTTTCTCCATAAATGTAATACCAAAACTATAGTTTTCCATGCATGAAAATGTATTTGTTTCTCTAAACAATCTACCAAAGGAGCCTTAACAAAATAAAGCATGTGCTTACCAGTTTTCCTCTCCAAGAATATAGTTCAATAATGGATACAAGCACATGTTTTTATCTTCTTCTTTTTTTGAAGAGTTATAATATAAAAAATACTTATTTGCATACAGATACATATTTATTTTCCAAGGAATCTAACATATTAATTATTCTTTTTGCAAAATTTATCTTACTCTCTAGCTATTATGCATGTAATACAAAATATTTTCCTATCATTTTACACATTAGACAAATTTGTAATATTTCCTCAAGAAGTAACATGAATAAAAAATCCATCTCAAATAACAAAACTGATAGTATTTCATACAAAGGTTTTATGTGAAATATTTCTCAAAAACATTACTCACATATTCATTTTGAGTATATCAAATATACTAGATATTATTCCTATGCACATAAGCACATATTCTCTTCAAGAGTCCAATATATCTCTTTAAAGTTTTATTGCATATATATAATGAGAAAATCTTTGGTAATATTTTTAATGAAATAACTTAATTCCATTACAAGAATTAATAACATAATTATTATATTTTTGTGCATGAGAATAACTTATTTCTTTTCAAGAAATATCCACATAATATTTCTATTTTTTTGCATGCGAATAACTTATTTATTTTCAAGAAATATTAATCTTAGTAGTTATTTGTTTATGCATGCAATTAAATTTCTTTTTTAATAAAATTAACACAATATTTATTTGTAGATTCATAAGACAACTATTCTTATCGTGCTCACAAATCCAATGGAAACATGATGGCTTTTCTTGTTTTAGTCATCAACTTTGGGCATGGTTTACGAACACCTGGAAACAAATTTTTGAAAACCAAAAGCGGTTTTTGTTGGGAACAATTTCATTAAAAAAAACTTTCTCATTTTTTACACAAGGGTCATAGTTTGGAATGTTTTAATAAATCTTTGCAACCCATTTTTCCATATTGAAATATTAAATAATTCCCTATTTTTGCCATCAAATTTGGACAAATTTTTCGAGAAGTTGAAAGTTAATTTTTAAATCATAAAGAGGCTTTTAGAAGGAATGGTCTCTCTTAAAAAAATATATTTCAGGTTTTATAAATATTTCACTGTTTGGGATACTATATATTCTAATAAAGCATGTAATTCACACAATTATTTAGATCTAAAAATATTTTATGAATTCAATCCACATGAAATATTTTAAGAATTCAGTGAAGAAAAAACACTTTTCCTCCATATAGGGAAGTCCATAGAGGTTTTCTAGAGAAAATAATCTTGACTCTATCATATGAAAATTTTCAACCAAATAAAATCGATCCTTATTTCTTCATGCACCATATGGGAACATAATAACTTTCAAAGGGCATAGTTACTTATCTTTTAATGCTTGTTCGGAATACCTTCTTCCTCTCTCTTTTCTCCACTCTAGATGTATCTTGTCATTTGTAGTCATATTTTAGAATAGGCTTACGATAAGTAGAATTAAGAAAATGCAATAGCTTTTCTAAATCCTAAAATCATTCCATAAATCACCCATAAATCACTCCATAAATCAGATTCTTCCTAAATCCTAAAATCACTCCATAGATCATCCATAAATCACTCCACAAAAAATTTCTAATTCTACAATCACTCAATAAAGATTCCATAAATCTCTCATGCTTTTCCTTTAAAGGTAGATTTTCTTTTGCCTTATGAACAAATATAGTGTATCCATAAATTTTCTAAAACTATTACTCATTATTTCTAAAACTCATAAAATGCACCAACTTGGAAATATAATTTATTTAAAGAGAAAAATATAAATTATGTTAAATAAAATAACTAAGAATTAATTATTGTAATATTTTTATAATTAATAATTACAAGAATATTCTTCATGTAATATCAATATGATAATTAATAATATTTAATTATTCAACCACCCTCATTTTATGAGGGTTTTATAGTAGCTTAGACTAGGGATATTACATAATCCCTCCCCCCCCCTTTAGTTGAGAACACCATCCTGGGTGTTCTTCTCTTATTGGAACATTAAATTTTACTCATAATATAACAATCTAATTAACAAAAACTAGGATCATTTCCCTTCATAATGAAGGATTTTTATGTTTAATAAGTAGAATCAATAATGTTTATCAAATGAAATAATTTTCATTATCAATTATTTATGCAGTGTCAAGTAATATGTTAATCATAATAATTACACAAGTAGTGAGAGAGTACTAACTCTGTAATCATAAAAAAAGAAAAAAAAAAGAAAAAAAAATCTATCAAGTGGATGTTGTCATTTATTTATGGGTTACACTAGTATTTATTTTCCACTGGTGTTGTTTGAAAATTACCATCTTTCTCTCCCATAGTAATTTCAATAAAATTCAAACTCATGGTAGTAATCTCCAGCCATTTTCCTTTTGTCTCATTGTTTCCACCATAAGTTAAATCATAAGTACATACATTAAAAATTTATTTCCTCTATTCCTATATATAGATAATTCATTTCTGATATGTTCATTTAAAAAAAAAAAAAAACCTACAAACACAACCTATGTCATCAAAATTATCACTTAGATAAATTAATAGATCATTCATGCATAAATATAACACATATAACAACTTATATGCATGCAACTTATGACATATTATAACATCCAACATCATTGGATGATTTCAAAATCAATAGTAAAATATAGAGATAAGTTCATCAAACCATCGTTAATGTCTAGGAATTATTCAAGTATCAAGCATATTCCACCCAACCATGAACTATATCTAATAGTTCTCCACCGAGATAAGATCTACTTCCCACTTGAATAAACAACCTCATTGATTCCTTGGTGGTTTTTTCCCAACATATTTTTATCTGTGTCCTCATATAAGGTCTTCCAACCTTTTTCTTAGGCCTTTTTGTTTTATTTTAAAAATATATATCTTTTCTTTTTCTTTAAAGCATGAATTTATCTCTAGTTGTGTTTTATTTCACCCCACTTATTATTTCTCTCCAATTAATTGATTAACATAATTTTCTCTCCCATTATGTTAATATTTTTCTCTTTATTATTTTCTCATAGGAATACGTAAGATACTTTTAGGGAAGGTCCATCTTGGGCTTAACCACCAATAGATTTTCATAAGACATAAATATGTCTTCTAAAAGTCCAAAGTTATTTCTTGAATATCTCACAAAATATATTCATTAACTCAATAATAAAATAAAATATTGCATCATAATATCAGTCCCATCATGGCTTCCATAGCCATTCAATCCAGTAATAATTCAATATCTAAAAGTAGTTGATCTTTAAAAATCCATTGGAATTTACACAAGTCCATTCACATATTACCGTTAAAGTAAATTTACATTTATGTACACCATGCATCTATACTTGACCCTCAATACGGGTCCCACAATTTCTAAAAGTACATTCAAGACAATTCATCACATGTCATACAAGTGGTATACATTCCAAATTTCCACATAAAAAAAATCATGCAACATAGAAAAAAACATTAACATATATTGCATACCATAGAATTATACTTTATGTAAGGTACCACCTTACTAACCATAAATATTATAGATAAATAACAGTCACATTTAACATTAGGACATAAAAGGTGAATTTTTTTTTCTTTACAATTATCTTGTAGCCATGTAAGCAAAAACAATTGGGAAATTTTGGACAAATGATTTTCAATCATGAAATCCACAACCACTGTGGAATTTTATCAAATACTTTGCAAGCATCAAATATACAATCATTGAGGCATTTTAACAAACAATTTTCAAACATGCAATCTACAACCATTGAGGCATTTTAGCAAATATTTAGTAGGAATGAAATAAATATCCATAAAGATGTTTAAACTATCAATGAGACACTAAAAATATAATTGAAAAAATAACATCGATCATATTAATGTCATCAATGGTAAAAAAAATCAAAACAACACAATCAACAATTCCTATAAGGTAGTGACATATTAGCAAAATCGACGAGATTATTGAATCTCGGTCTAAAAGTAACTTTTTTGTAATAAAATTGGGGTTACATAGAGATATCATACAATTAACCCCTAATTTTTAGCTTAATCAGATCCAAAAATACCAAGGATGCAATTATTTAAAAGAAAAAAACTTCAGATCTCGTTTACCACTTTTTTCAAACACATGGAATGCACACTTTCATATACAAATCTACATGAAGAAAGACAACAAAAAATTATGCTACTATGAGTTTTTCATTGAATTTAAGTTCAAAATATGAATTTGACTTGTTTCATTGCTCAACTTTAACATCTAAAGAGGTTGTTTCAATGTTTACTTTTTAAACATTCCATTGTCCTCTCAGGGTCAACCCCAACTTCTATATCCTTTATTTATCACACAAAACATACATGAATTCATTCATTATAAGTAGTAAATTGTAACATTAGTCATGTTTTTTTTTTTCTTATGTACCATAATAATGGTTGTAATTGTATGCATGCAATGGTTGGTAATTAATCCATACTATAACGAGTGAGTGTTTACGAGTGTTCATAATTGAAATATGGGTTTTATTGTCTTTTAGTTGCATCCTTATTCTAATGTCATGAGATTTTTTTTTAAAGAAACATGGTCAATTTCTACTCTTTAATGTGGTGATTAATAAGGAATCATGCATATCAGGTTAATCATAGTCTACTATAAATTCAATTACAATTATATATGAGATGATTCCCACTAGCATCATACCTATACTTTTTTTTATCTTAATTATTCCCAAAAGGTGTTAGTGTTCCAACCTTTTTCTTTGATACCACTTGGAACATCCCCTAGTAACCTCGCACGAAAATGCATGGAGTTAGGAATTTTTCTCAACATTTATCATTGTTTAACTTTTAAAATTAATTTTTATATTCTCTTAACGACCATTAGAATAACCATGATCATTACATATAGAAATAATTAGTAAACGTAAAGTGATTTACACAAACATTGACTGTCATTTTGGTAGCATATTAACTTAAATTTCTTGCTATAACTATGAATTCATTCCATGATTCTGTTAACTCAATTAGTAAATCACATATTTCATAATATAAAAATTACATCATGAAATATATTAACATCATTAAAATGGAATAATGAACAATGACATCATTAGACATCGATATACCTTGGAAACCCTGCAGGGTGAAAACTAGAAAATGTTTAATTTTATTATTAAATCCTCATGAGGGTGTTCACCCCTCACTCAATGGTTATAAGGGAGTTCATCCCTTGCCAATTTTCATAAAAATATTACATATAAATATCATCTTAAATGAAACATTACTATATATAAGCTATTACAATAATAATGATAACAATTACCCATGAATAGTCAATCTCTATGTCTTTATGGTATGACGATTTCCATTAGTGGATCATCTTGTAGTTAGAATTCCTCAATTTGCACATGTATTTATCTTCCACAATGTTAAACATGAAATATCCTCTGCATAAGTCACCAATATTTCCTGGCATTGTTGTCCTCAGCACACTTAATATCACGATTAGATAAAATATTAATAAACAAATAATAAATATTTATTAGTGACACTTCAACATCTATTTGTGTGTATCTATAAAACATAAAAAAATATTTAATTACATATCTTTTTTAACATCATTGTACATGCATTAATAACAAAAAAATAACTATCAAACACCATATTTCCAAAAAAATGCTAAGATAATATTGCATGCACTTTCATATTCTTTACAAAGGAAAGCTAACATACTAGATATTGTTCCTATGCATGAAAATGCATAAAAAGCTTTCAGAAGAACTAGCCCAACAAAAAAAATTCATTGTGTTTAGTATTATGTTTTACTTTCCAAAGGGATTAACGCAATAGATTCTATACTTATGCATGGGAATGCATGTTCTTTTCCAAAAAAATATTTTCCAGAGGATAGATATCCCAATGGATATTAGGTATAAAAATGAAAGCTCTATTTCAAACAGAGTTAACATAATATTTATAATTGTTTTCATGCAACTACTTTTCCTCTACAATGTAAATTAACATGATAGTTCATTCTTCTTGCATGTGAAACATATATTTATTTCCAAAGGAAACTAACTAAATCTTGGATTAAAACATAAACGCATTTGTTTTCCAACGCATTAAATACATAACATTATTCTTTCATGAAGAGAAAAAGTTTCCTCTTAGCAAAATATCTACCCTAATATCTATAAATAATATTCTCCCAAAAGAAAACTTATACCATATCTAATCCCTTTATGTGTGCAAATGCATATTATGCTTCTCAAAATAAAACTAACATAATGAGTATTATGTGATTGCACCTTAATTTTCTCCATAGATGTAATACCAAAACTATAATTTTCCATATGTGTTCCTCTAAATAATATTCCAATGGAATCTTAAACACAATAAAGCATGGGATTACTAGTTTTCCTCTCCAAAAATCTAATTCAATAATGGATACAAGGATGTGTTTTTCTGATCTCTTCGTTTTAAAGAGTTCTAAGAGAACAAATATTTTTTTCATATATATATATATATATATATTCCAAGGAATCTAACACACTAATTATTCTTTTTATAAGAGTTAGCTAAGCCACTAGCTATTATGCATGCAATAAAAACTATGTTCCTATCATTTTACACATAAGAAAAATTTGTAATATTTATTCAAGAAATAACATGAATAAAAAATAATTCTTAGATAACAAAACCAATAGTATTTTATGCGAAAGTTTTATGTCAAATATTTCTCAAAAAAATTACTCAAATATTCATTTCAAGTATATCAATTATACTGGATATTATTACTATGCACATAAGCACATATTCTCTTTAAGAGTCCAATAAAAGAGTCCTTGGTAATATTTTAAATTAAATAACTAATTCCTTTACAAGAATTACTAACATAATTATTCTATTTTTTTCATGCTAATAACTTATTTCTTTTCAATGAACATCAACGTAACTGTTCCATTGTTGTGCATGAAGATAACTTATTTGTTTTTAAGAAATATCATACTTAATAGCTATTGGTTTGTGGATTCAAATAAATCTTTTTTCAAGAAAATTAACAATTTTTTTATCTCTATATGTACATAAAATATATTTATATTGCACTCACAAATCAAATGGCAACGCTCTTTCTCTTCCTGTTTTAGCCATTAACTTTGGCCTCGTTTCCTGAACACCTAGAAATGAATTTTTGAAAAAAGAAAGCGGTTTTTGTTTGGAACAAGTTCGTTTGAAAAACACTCTATCATTTTTAACATGGGTCATGGTTTTGAATATTAAAGTAAATATTTGCAACCCATTTTTCGAGATTTAAATATTAAATAATTTGCTATTTTTGTTATCAACTTTGGACACAGTTTTTTAGAAGTTCAAAATGATTTTTTTTAAATCAGAAAGGACTTTTTGCAAGAACGACATAACTTACAAAAACCTCTTTCATTTTTTAGACATATATCACATTTTGGTATATAAGAAGACATAGTTCGACCCTATTTTCCAATAAATCATGCAATTCACACAATTATTTAGCCATGAAAATATTTTATCAATTCAATGGACATGAAATATTTTAATAACTCAATGAACAAAACAATTATTCCTCTATGCATGGAAGTTAAAGAAAGTTTTCCCAAGAAAATAATCTCGACTCTTTATCATATGATTTTTTTCAAGTAAATACATTTGATTCTTATGTCTTCATGCACCATATGTGAGCACAATAATTTTCAAAGGGCATAGTTACTTATCTCTGAATTCATGCTTAGAATCTCTCCTTACTCTATATTGGCTCCATTATACATGTATTCTGTCATTAATTCTCATATTTTCCCATAGGCTTAGGATAAGTATAATTAAGAAAATGCAATAGCTTTTTTAAATCCCTAAATCATTCCATAAATCACCCATAAATCACTCCATAAATCATTTTTTTTCCTAAATCCCAAAATCACTCCATAAATGATCCATAAATTACTCCATAAATCATATTTTTGTAAATTATACAATCATTCAATAAATAATCCATAAATCTCTCATCTTTTCTTTTTAAGGTAGATTTGTTTTTTCCTTATAAACAAAATATCACTTATCCATAACTTTTATAAAACTATTACTCATTATTTCTAAAACTCATTAAATATCCCAACTTGGAAATATAATTTAATTAGATACAAAAAATATAAATTCTTCTAAATAAAAGAATTAAGAATTAATTCTTGAAAAATGTTATAATTAAGAATTATAAGAATGTTCTTCATGTAATATAAATATAACAATTAATAATATTTAGTTATTCAACAACCCTCATTTTACGAGAGTTTTTATGGTATTTTAGGCTAGGAATATTATAAATAAGAAGACAGTAAATGGCATGAAGGGTAAGTCCCAAATTTTGGACTTATAATGGTATCTTCTTAATGGAATCATTTTTCTCCAATATTTCTTTCTTTTCATATTTTTTTGGTGTATTCAATTCTTTCAATTTTATTAGTGTTCTTGGAATTAGTTTCATGGAAAAATTGTATGTTTCTTCTCCTATTAACATTCAAGCCTTCTAAATCTTAACCCGTAGGGTTCAAATAAAAAAATTTCCATAGATACATAGACCTTAAACAAAATTTTCCCTCCAAAAGAGGCTTTTGTTGAAATTATTCTAAATCCTAAATTGTGTTAGGTAAATGCAATCCTGAACGAACAATGATAAACAAATTGATTATAGGCATATAATTCATTAATAGAAAACAAAAATAAATTCATTATTATTCACCATAAACCATTTCAAATTATTCAATGAAAATTAATAACAAGAAATTACACATAAAATGATATTTATGATATATCCGGATGACCAAATTCATAACTTGATTTTCATATTTTATTAAAAAATATCAATAACGGAATATAACTCGATAAAATAACTCATAAAAATGCACAATTTGACAAATTGATCATGATGTTTAGAAAAATTTATTCAACATAAATTTCAAAAAATATGCATTGTTCTTGAATATAAAATTCATTTCATAAAAATATACCAAAAATAATTACATATTTTTGAGGTATCATGTTTTCGATCCTTCTTGTAAAATTGATATAAATGTATATGTTTTAAGTCTAGATTTCCAACCCATAGGTATTCAAAAATTATCTTCATCCTTATTGAAATATTTATTCTTAATTACTAGGTTTCCAACACCTAACCTATAGAAATAGTATCTATTTATAGTTGGTCTTTCTTCATTTCTTTGGCTTCTACTAATTTCGTTTTCGTAATCATCTTTCAGTATTATCTCTTAGAAATTGTTATTAAATAAAAATAATATCATTTTAAGCCATTTTGAGGGTACAAGTTTCATTCCTTTTTACTTTTTCCAAATGTTACATGTTACTGGTACAAAACAAATTAAATATAATTATTGATACATATATTTTTAGAAATATATTCATTAATATTATCATTAAAAATATTTTTCTCGAAAGAAATGAATTAATAAAAAGAATATTAATTAAATTTTTCGCTAAATCATTCCTTTATTTATGATTATAATTATTTTTGTCTTTCTAAAATAATTGAAAAATCATGTTAAAGAAATCTTCAAAATGATTAATAAAATTCTAACACCTACACTGAATTATTATTATTTTATTTTTTCTATAGCTTTTTAATTCATAAAACTACTCTAAATGTTCATATAATTATAAAAAAAAATTAAATGAAATTGTTAGTAAATCAAATCAAATTTTCTTTATTTTCAAAAGAAAAAAAATCGATCGTTGTATTATAACAGTTCATATATCAATCATTATATTCACAATTACAAATCGCTGGGAATAACCGTAATCCTAATCATGAAGAGATATAAGAGAAACTTCTAAGGAAGAAAGTAGCCCGAACAATCTCCAAATGGGATCACCTATTACAAAGGATTTTGCAACCACTCCAAACAAGATTTTCAGATGCATTAAAGAAAATCTGCCTTCATTGAACAAAAAATAAGAAGATCCAGGATTACATATCAAAAGATAGAAAATAGAGATATCCTATATCATGAAGCATCGAGCCCGTTGCCCATTTGTACTCTGAAGAATACCATTTAAAATTGTGGATAGAATGTAGAAAGGATATAGGCTGCCTTGTTCGTCTGTCTGAATCCTGGAAACAGGCTCGCTTGAAAAGGAAAGATAAAGTCATGCACTGAAAATCAAATCAAATTTTCAACATCCTATCGATCTATAAATAAAATCAAACAAGATATATTTAAATAATAATTTTAAGATATTAAGTTTTAACCCCCTCCCTCAACATTATTCATGTCTTTTTATTATCTATTTCGAAAAAATATTTTTTTTCAAAGTGTTCCTCACATTCCCAAAATTCTATTGAGTTATTTCTTCATATATTTGTTCTAGTAAAGCTCAATATATTACCCTCTAAATATTATGTTAAAAAATAATTGGTTTAATTCATTGTTTAATTCTACCTTTTGTTTTGAAAGTACAATTCATTATCCCACGTTCATAATGGAATTATATTGTGATATTTTCATATTACTTTTGCTACCTCTAGTAATTTTTGTGTAGAAACACTAGAAGCGTGTGTTTTTGTGCCCATGTCGATGTTTTGTTTGAATTATAAAATAAAATAAAAATAAATAAATAAAACGGTTGGACAGAACCAAAATTTTGTATGTTAAAATGGAAGATGATAAATCATTGTCTCATAAATGCCATTAATGGAAATATCAGAAGAAGAAAGGACTCATGGTTTTGAAACTAACAAATTATGTGTACAATTTGCATTGAAACTAACAAATTATGTGTATAATTTGCAAGTCAAGGGGATGGATAGATGATATAGAAAGAGGGGAAGAATAGAAGTTTTCTCTAAGGAGACCAAGAAGAAAAAAAGGTTCAACCAAGGGTGGACAATCTTTAAATATTGTCCCAACAAGAGAAAAGATAAATAGAAATAAGTAGAAATGGGATTATAAGAAAAAGGTTCAACCAAAGGTTGAAAATAATTAAAGATTTTCCCAAACAAAAGAAGAGATAAGTAGAAATAAGATTATTTTTAGAGGAAAATCGAGAAAATTCCTCCAAAGAGTCCACGAGAGCTTGTAAGAATAGCTATGAGGAGCTGTTATAAATGTTAATAAAGATGGCGGGGAAAAAATGCAAGTGGTTGGGAGAAAAAATTACTAATGGATGTTATAAAACGAAGTAAAAATGGAGAGAAAACAACAAAGGAACAAGAGGAGTATGGAATGCTAAGAGAATATAAATATTTTGTTGATCCATCAAATGATATAAAGAATATTGGGGTTATGGAAGGAGGAAAAAAAGTGTTGTTAGAAAAAGGAGGAAAGAAGAAGCACGAGATAATTATGTCTCACAAAAATGAATTTATACTTCTTTTTGATTCCCCCTAGATTCCTCAAAGATGTTGCTCCATGGGTGAACATGAAATCTACAACTCAAAAGGCGAATCTGATCTTGTCATTGCGTTCACTGCAAAAAATCGTGAAAAATGAATGTAAATTTGACTATATTTTGACATGGAGAAAATTACATCTCCAGGAAAATTTCAAGGATCATGGTTCCACTCCCTGTTTCTAGGCCTACTCATGGTTCTGCCTGTAAATAAAAAAATCAGTGCCTCGATCAGTGTGTTCACTCCTGCTTTGCCTTCGCCTTGGTGCACTTGTGAAAATGAGGGGTTAAATAGATTTCGTGGGTGGACTTCCCAAAGGAAGTCATTTGGTAGGTTGGTTAGAGATCCAATTCATGAGGAATGGGGTCGAGTGGTATATCCTCGACCCCTCATATTTTTTAAAGTGGAATTCCCTTTAAATAAATCATGTATCCACCGTTTTTATATTTAATACAAGTGTGGGGTGCTGGGTCCTCATTGGGTGGCCCGCCCCACCACTTTTGACATCTTTTGGATAGGTGGAAAGAGGAGGGTCGATGGTGGGTTAACAACCCCCACCACCCACTTTAATACATGCTCCTGATGTATGTTGCATTTTTTGTTTGGCAGGGTTGGTCGCGGGTTCAACTCCCACCAACTTCCATATCTATATGTATTATATATGTATTTGTATTCGATGGTTTTCATGCATCCGATGGGGATCACGACCCATTGGAGATTTAATAATTTAATTATTTACATGGTTTTGTTAGGGGGTGGGGGTTATGGCCCGCCCCTCTGATTTTTTTTTTTTTTCTTTTATAACAAACCATATTTTTTAAAATAACCCAAAAATAGGCCGAAGGAGGAAAATTAATGGGGCCACAAATTTTCCCAGAATATGGCTTGATCTTGCTAGAATCTGGTGGCTGGGAAAGGTCAAATTTGTGCCTTCCTTAAGGCTACCCAGTCACCAAGTCAAACCAAAACTTTGACTGCTCCTAACTTCTCCATATGGACTCGAAATTGAGTGTCGTCTACACCGTTAGAATCAGAAAGACGAGATATTCCACCTAAAATTCATTTGAGAGCAATCCAAACACTCTGATTGTTGAGCTTCCCTAAGCCCACCTTGTCTTGTGTGTGTCTTTGGAGCCACCTAGATCAATCATCCCCACTGAGGAGATTTTGGTTCTCCAAAAGCATCAATAAGAATCTACAACTGATGTGTACTGTATCTGCACCACAAGTTTCCTAAAAAGGTCACCCTTCCATCTCTGTTACCTTTTCTCTTCGGAGCCTTAAGAGATGAACTGAGACCTGCACCTCTGAAAACCTGTAGTACAATCCCCTACAAATTACATCCTCAAATTGGTGAATATATGACCAAAATATTCCCATACTTGCCACGAGTTTATATCATGTACTCAGTGGTCAAGATTACATCAAAAATGGAAATCACACCCCATTTATCATTACAATACAACACATCATTGTCACATTTCGAAGTGATGCCAAACACCTCGTCACTTTTACATGAGATAAATGCATCACACAACTCATAAATATCATTGTTTCTTAAACAAGTGATGGAAAAACAAATCATCACTTTTACAATTGTCATTCAACAAATTATTTACAACAATAAAGCCATGACAAGCTAACACCTCTAGAAAAAAAATCTAGGAAAACCATCTCTCACTAATCAATGTGAATGCGTCATCCCCCAATGGGATATTTTCTTTTGAATTAGCTCTTTCGACTGGTTCATACACATGCACGTTGTATTTAAGGCACTGCTCTCGATGGAGTCTCCAGCAGGTGGCTCTTTGATGGTCACTTTGGTCGCAATTTCATTCTAATTTCTTTCCCTGTTGTTCAGAAGGCTTTCCATGCCTCATCCTTCTTTGTGTTTCCATCCATTTTCAACACATAGAAAACACATGGTTATGTAATACACAAAAATGACATATTTTTCGATGCCATGATTTGCGACTATGGTTATCAACATTCTTATAATCAAAATGCACACTGGAGTAATGAGACTTATTATACCTGTTGGAAATGTTGTCATTGATGGAAATAGAATTGGTAAAGGAGGAGCACTTGAAACAGCAACAAGGAAAAGAGCAAATGAAATATGAAGCTGAGGCAGTTTTAGAAGGGTTAGTTGATTGGAGATCTAGAGAGGTAGCAGAGGCAACATAGGAATTAGAGACAGAGCAGTGGAGTTGAATTAGGGGTTTAATACAGTTTGCAGATGAATTATTGAGCAATTATTCATTAATTGAGTTTGTATGGCATAGACTCTGATTGAAAAATAAAACCCTGTAGTAATGACTTAATATGCTTGAGGATGAGTTGGAGCATTGATTAAATGGAAAAGGTGATGGCAAAAGAAAATCCTGCACCGATCTGCTAAAGAAAACTGCATAGAGCTACATAGGGGAAGAAGGCCATCAGATTGAAGTCATTGTGTAAATAAGAAATGTTTAAGTATATTTGTGCCTTGTGGATTTAATTCATGTATGAATATTTGGGCCCTTGATGGATGATGATTGATCTCTATATAACTGAAGTTCGAATCCCATAAGTAAGGATATGAGCAGAGTGATCAAACTTTGTACTCTGTCCCTGTGCATGCGCGAGAATGTTTGACTCTGCAATTAATGTACTCCGTCCCTGTGTTAATGTATATACTTCTGAATGCTCGGAGTAATATGCTGATGTGTATATATTTTGAAAACAGTGGCATGGTGGTGTAATTCCACAAAAGGAACGAGGAGCGAAGGCATATCAGTTATAACGCGGAAGAACTAAAACAGAGTATCTGACGTTGAACTCTCAGTGGAACAGAGAATAACCCTTTGGAATCATAAACGGAACTTGGAAGAAAAGAGGTGGAATGTAACAAAAGGTAGGCGGAACCCTGAGCCAAAAGGGCAGAACCGAGAAGAGTGAACAGTAAAGGTAGTTTATGGTTTTCATCGCACCACCTTTATACGGTGGGCGGTATTTGAGGAGTTGGGAGCGATTCCACAGAATGGATGACACGTGTCCTAGAGCAAGTTGGCAAAACCACTTTCACTGCGCGCCATCGCGCATTAACTCTCGACTGAGGACCCCGTGCGATATCGATACAAGCCGTCGATCTGGAGGGGAGCCATCGGACGGTGGTCGTAGAAGGAAGATGCGCGTAGGTTAACCAAAGTACGACGCACCATCGCGCATTATTGTCCATGCAAGTTTCCCGAGCGATATCCGTCGGATCATCAGAAGTCGTGCAATGTGATGTCCGCCATTGGATGTGGTAGATCGTTAACGTTGGGGCCCAGTCCAACTCGCAACTATTGAATGTTAACTCTCGTGCCAGTTTACCACGCGATGTCCATAGGATCAGAGGTTGAAAGAGAGATGAATTATCCACCATTGGATCATGAATGAAGTCACAAGGTGATAAAAAAGGTATGGCACACATATTGAATTGAACCATCGCAACCAAACCATTGCATCACAACCATCGCAACCATCGCATCCATCACAACCATCGCAACCATCGCAAATATCGCAACAATCGCAATATCGCAGTTGGTTGAAACTGCACAGTAACTATCACAAATAGAAATTTGCAATTGTGACTAATCACATCGCATTAGAGTCATCGCATCAGAGTAATCACAAATTTCTTCCAGAGTTGTTCATTAATATAAATTCCATGGTTTATTAAGAAGGTTAGAAAGGGTTTTATTGTTGATGGTTCATGATAAAGGTTGTGGGTACTGTGTTATTAAAAAGGTGTTATACAACGTCGAGCGTTGTTTTATGTAACGATTGCGATTGTATTGAAATATGCCGCGTGGTCTGTGGACCCACGGGTCTCGGCTTAAGGTGGAGGGTGATTATTAATACAAAACGATTGCGATATATGTATGTTCCACTTACGGAACTCACCACATCAACAAGACACTTACTGTGTGTAAAGGGTTGGAATATGCCCAGATTTAAAGTCAGCAGTTACACTTATATAAAAAGCACAGTTACACATATGCAGCAGTTACACCACAGCAGAGGGAAGAAGAGCAAACAGAGATGAAAAGAGATAAAACAAAGTCACAGAAAAGACAGACACAGTCAAAGAAAATACAAATGCGCAGTGAGCCAAAAGACTAAATGATTTGAGCTGGAGTTCTCATTGCAATTTGAATATAAATCTTTTAATTGATTTTTATTGTTTGTGATGCATTGGAAAGTCTCCGGAAGAGAGAAAATATCCCGCTGTAATATTAAAATAATCACCTACAGTTATATTTATTGAATGAGTAGATAAAAGGAATGAGAAGAAAGAAGCCAAAGAGTCATGACTGTTCACTCCAAACTCTTTGTGAAATACAAACAGTCATGTGAGGAACTCTATAAATAATATTAAGTGGATATGCATAAGAGAGGTTAGAAAGAGAAAATATAGAGAACGCAAAAATGAAGCAGTGAGGCAGAGAAGAAAGAGGAGCTGAGCAGAGGAGAAGGAGGAGCTGAGCAGAGAAGAAGGAGAAGCTGATAGAGAATCTGAGAAGATGCAGAGATGATACAGGGCAGATATGAGAATAGATGAGCAGCAGAGCAGATGGAACAGAACAGAGCTAGTATCGAAGGTAAATCAGCAAGTTTTTCTCTTTTGAAAGAGTAAGGAAGTTGGAGCTTCCCTATCAAGTTGTAGCTTGATAAATGTCAGTTGTAGCTGACTGAGGTTGGAGCCTCCTGTAGGTTGTTGCCTGCAGAAAATAGATGGGAGTTGGTGCTTCCACATCAAGTTGTAGCTTGATAAAATGTCAGTTGTAGCTTACTGAGGTTGGAGCCTCCTGTAGGTTGGTGCCTACGGAAAATTGATGGGAGTTGGAGCCTCCTTGCAAGTTGTAGCTTACAGAATTGAGGTAGGAGCCTCCTGTAGGTTGGTGCCTATAGAAAATCGGTGGTGAGAGGGAGTTGGAGCTTGTCTTTGCATCACAACAATAATAAGATGTGGTTTTCTCCCTTTATGGGTTTCCACTTATATCTGGTGTCTCTGTGCATGATGTCTATGTGTTGATGTGGTTTATCTAATCTGCTTAATACATGTTGCTTACATATTAAGACTGTTGTTACATTAACAAATTTGTTTGATGCTTGCTGCTCACTAATAAAGATTGCTCACATATTAAGTTGATCATGAAGTGAAGGTGTAAATAAGTTTTAAGAGAAATTTTTTAAAAGTCCATGTATGTATTAAATTGATTCACCCCCCCCCCCACCCCCCCCCCACCCCTCTCAGTTTAACTAAGGGTTCAACAATACCTTCTTGGGTGATCTCTGGTGCGATCATGGTGATGGGAGATTGCCTTAGCTCTTGCACTACAACATGCACTTCCATGGAATGATGGTGAAGTGTTCCCATCAATCCTCTTCTATGGAGAGTTCATCAATGTATGTTTTCCCTTGATGTCCTTCGAACATCCTTCTCGAGTGTACCCCGAACATACATAATGAGGTCTTTGCACAAACTCCAATGGTTGTGTTATGCCTTTGCCATGAATGCCAAGTCATCCTCCTTTGTACCCCATCTTGGTGAGGAGTCTCATGCCAGTTCCTAAAATTGGTATCTCCATACTTCCAACAGAAATGATATCAGACGAAGATGAAACTTAACAAAAATCAACATTTTTTACCTCAGCTGTTGGTTTTAACATAGGTGAAGAAGGCTTCTCTAAGCCCTTGTTGTGCTTCACTTCCTCTAAGGCTTCTATTGCGGCTTGTAGCTGAAGCTGTAATCGTTGCTTCTCCTCCTCCTTCTTCTTGTAGGAGTGC
Source organism: Pinus albicaulis (assembly GCA_034641835.2). NCBI lineage: Eukaryota > Viridiplantae > Streptophyta > Pinopsida > Pinales > Pinaceae > Pinus > Pinus albicaulis. Next base: position 697,745,372 of record CM076576.1, on the reverse strand, counting down.
CTTCAATGCATCATGATTTTCTTGAAGATGTTCGTTGTTGTGCTTCAATTCTTCCCATTCTTATCATGGCTTACAACTGAAGCTACGATCGATGTGTGTCCTCCTTCTCTTCCTATAGGAGTGTCTTCAATTCGATGTTCTCTGCTGCTTGTTTTTCATAAGACTCGTACAACATGTCCGATTTCTCAGAAACCCTGAGCATGGTCTCATACATGTCCTTAACATTCTCCATGGCTTAACTTAGCGAACATTCAATCCAATCAGCAAGAAGAGCTGCTCTGATACCACTTGATCCAGTTGAATTCTTGATATCCTTAACCAATATCTTTTACTTCCACTAATGTGTTAGGATTACATTTAATTAAAAATTTAATGAACATAAATGAACAACTGCATGATGCAAAGAAGAAGAACATAAAAAAAATGTGCAACATAAGACATTGATAATAGAATTCATCGAGGAAGGACTACATCTCCGCGCCTCGGTGTCAAGATGGTGTAGGCTGTTGTATTAAGTGTTGTAAAGAGTGAAGATGTACATGGATGGTGTTTTATCTATCATACAAGGAAATGCCCTCATGCAGGAGTGGTTGGACCTCTCTATGAGATGTTCCACTGCAGAACTCTCATTCATAGAAAGGACTCCTATTTGTATGACAATAACTCACACATAATGACTATGAGTATCCTGCCAACATGGAAAACAAAGGGATCTAAAACAACATACATGTGACAATGAGTATCCCTCCAACATGCCAAACAAAGAGATCTCAAACAACATACATGTGACAATGAGTATCCTACCAAAATGGCATCAAAGGGATCTCAAACATAATACAAATCCATGACAGAAAGTACATCTCACATCAAGAACAAAACAAGATCCCACATCAAAAATCAACAAGGATCTGTACAACACAATTCATATCATAAACAAAGAGACCAAGAAGTACATGAAATCAATGCATCGTATACCTCGTGCTGAATATGACTGAAGAATGAGTTGCTCAGCTAATGGATTTGGAATCACCATCACATTCGTGGCTTCAGAAGGTGTGAAAACGACTGCTCACTCACTAAATCTGGACACCTGAAACTTCACTTCTAAAAGTGGTCGAAAAATGTAAAGCACAGATGGAAAAATTGAATATTTCATCAGATTCATGACGTCAAATAGTGAAAAATCAACTGTCAAATTTTTGAATTCTGACAAAGTGAAAATTTGAGGCAAAAAGGAACCTTTTAGATTCTCCGTAGATTCTTCAAAAATTCTCCTCCATGGTTGGACTGGAAATTTGCAACTCAAAAGGCCAATCTGACCTCGTCATTTCATTCCCTATGAAAAATAGTGATAAATGACTCTAAACATTACTATATTCCGACATGGAGAAAAAATACCTCCCCAGGAAAATTTGAAGGGTCATGGTTCCACTCAATGTTTCTGGGCCTGCTCATGGTTCCACCTGTAAATAAAAAATTCAGTGCCACGATCTACCTACGCACTCTTGTTCAGCTTTTGCCTTGGCGCACTTGTGAAAATCAGGTATTAAATACATTTTTTGGGTGGACTTCCCAAAGGAATTTGTTTGGCGGGTTGGTTAGAGATCCAGTTCATGGGGGAGGAGGTCAAGCAGTCAAAGCCTGCCCCCTCCTATTTTTTAAAGAGGATTTCCCTTAAAATAAACCGTGCATCCACTGTTTTTATATTTAATACAAGTGTGGGGGGATGGGTTCACATTGTGCAACCTGCCCCACCACATTTGTCATCGTTTGGAGGGGTGGCAAGAAGAGGGTTGGTGGTGGGTTAAGAACCCCCACCACCCACTTTAATACATGGTCATGATATATGTTGCATTTTGGGTTTGGCAGGTATTTCATGTGGGCAGGGCTAGCGGGGTCGACCACAGGTTCAACTCCCATCAACTTCAATATATATATATATATATATATATATATATATATATATATATATATATATATATATGTATTATATCTATGTTTGTATTCAGTGGTTGCTGTGTGTTCGGCAGGGGTCATGACCCGTCATACATTTTTTATATTTTTTTTCGTTATATATTAACAAACCACATTTTTTAAAATAACGCGAAAATATGCCGAAGGAGGAAAAGTAACGAGGCCACAAATTTTCCCAGAATCTGGCCTAAGCTTGCCAGAATCCGGTGGCCAGGAAAGGTCAAATTTGCGTCTTCCTTAAGGCTGTCGAGTCACCAAGTCAACCCAAAACTTTGTCTTCTCCTAAATTCTCCATATGGACTTGAAATTGAGTGTCGTCTGTGCTGTTGGAATAAAAGAGACAAGATCTTCCACCTGAACCCGGTTCGAGAGAAATCCAAACACTTTGATTTTTTAGCTTCCCTAAGCCCACTTTGTCATGTGTGTGTCTCTGGAGCCACCTCGATCATTACTAAATGTCTTGGTAGAATTAAATTTGAAATCTTTAGGGAAACCTTAGGAATATTTGTGAATCGTTTCTCCATTAAGGGGGAGTGTTGAATATAATGGAGAAACTTAATTAGAGAGATTTCGTTCACCAGAACCTTAGGTTAGGAGTTTGTTCCTATTTCTTAGGTATTGGTTCTAACTTCCCTATATGCATGTAAGCTATATATTTTTTATATTGTAATGAGAATGCAGATCAACCTGCAAACGCAGTCCCTCTTAGCGTAGTCTCTCAGAGTAGAGCTAGCTAGTATTGCTTTAATAAATTTGATCCTGTCATTTTTATCACATGGCCATTGGCTTATTAATACCGGATGCCCAAAAAAACATAACTTTTTTCAAAATATATGTTTTTTTAAATATTTATTTTAATTTAATTTTATAACATTTTTGAATTAAATCTAAAATAAAAAGGGTTATAACTAGTTTTTGGGAATATCTAAAATATTCCCATAGAGATTAAATCGAGCTTTTAATAAATAAAAAATGAGAAGAGTTTTATATATACAAATGTGAAAATTATATAATATAAATAATAATATAAAGAACTAGGATAGATGCATTTAAACCAAAGATCCAAACAAAGAGAAAAATAAAAGTGACTTACATTGATAAAGGAAATATAGTGCGTGATTATTTTAAGTCCTTTATTATTGAATTTTCTTTGACATTATTGATCCATAATATAGGTTTAATATTTTAAAACCAATTATGTTTTTTTTTTTTTTTTAGATACTTTTTCAAATAAAATAAAATGCGATCATATGTAAGAGAGAGAGAGAGAAAGAGAGGAGGGGGGGCGGGGGGGAGATAGAGATGGATTTGCAAGGGGGAAAGAGAGGGATGGAAGAACAAAGAAATTGAGATATAGAGGCGGAGAGAGAGAGGGAGTGATAAGGGACAGATGAATATGGAATGAGTGACAAAGGAGATGAGATAAGGGAGAGAAAATGAGAGGATAGAGGTAGGGAAAAAAGGGGAACAGAGAGACATGGAGACATAGATATGAAGGGGGGGGGGCAGGGTGAGAACGAGAAGGAGAGAGAGAGGGATATAGTGACAGAGTTGGAGGGTGGAGAGATAGAGTGTGTGTGATGGGGGTGAGAGATAGAGGGAGGTGGGACAGAAAGGGAGAGAGAGGAAGCAAAAGAGACGTGACTTGAGCGAGAGGGTAGAGAGAGGGGGGGAGAGATATGGAGTTGGAAGTGTGAAACAGAGGGAGGGGAGAACAAAGACATTGAGAGATATAGGTGGAACGAGAGAGGGATTGATAAAGGAGATTAATATGGAATGAGGGAGAGAGGAGGCGAGACAAGGGAGAGAAAAAAAGAGGATATATATAGGGAAAGATGGGGAAGAGAGAGACAATGAGACATAGATGTGGAAGGGAGAGAGAGGGGGGGAGCAAGAAGAAAAGAGGGGGGAAGAGGAAGAAGGAGAGAGAGAGGGAGATAGTAATAGAGTTGGAGGGTCGAGAGAGAAAGGGAGAGAGACTAAGGAAGATATATATATATATATATATATATATAGAGAGAGAGAGAGAGAGAGAGAGAAGATGGTAGGGAGGAGTCTATAGAATAAGAGAAAGATAAAGAAAGGAAGGGAGAGGTGGAGAGAGAGACAGAGGAGAGAGGGAGGGGGGTAGAGAGACATTAGATCCATCTTAACCTTGGATCTCTCAAGTGCCGAGAGAGACCTAATCTATCAAGGTGAAAACCTCTTTTTTGAGGGATCAAACATTTCCTCAAGCTTTATACTCAAAAAATAAGTTTGGACCTCGAAGATCCCTCTTAACGCTTGATAGATCTAGGTTAAGATGAATCTAAACTATTTGTTATTATTTTGCGTGTATAAACTTTAACATTATTATCAAAATGTTAATTGTTAAGATAAATCTAAACTATTTATTATTATTTTCCGTGTATAAACTTTAACATTATTATCAAAGTGTTAATTATTAAGGTTTATGATTATTATGAATATTTTGATTATTAAAATTATTATGTGAGTGTTTACACTTTTGTAATTAGCCATCATATAATTTAATCTTCTCAATAAAAACTGTATTAAATATATTGGACACCTGATATTTTATGTGGACAGTTCAAGATATTTTAAATTGCATAAAAAAGGTCAAAATTAAAGCACATGCTATCATTAAAATTTCAGAGATGTTAAATAAATTTACAATAAACTCACAAAACACAATATTAAAGCACATGATGTGATTATCATTGAAAAAAAAAAAAATATCACGGATGTCAGGAAAAATAAACTTTACAATAAAGGCATTAAGTTATTAGGCTTGAGAATTATTGTGAAGAGTGAGCGTTTGGTAAATGTGTTAGGATGATTCACTCTTCCCCGTATGGCCGACAGAGCGGCCATGACAACCGTCCGGTGAAATTCCTCTTGTACAACTGCGAGTTTTTCATCGGCCTGAATTCCGATGAAATTCCGTTATTTTTGTCAGAGCAGAGGCTAAATGCATAACTGCGAGTTTTTGAGCTTAGGGATGCACACTCCAAGTCTCCAACCTTTGTGCAACTCAGGCTGCCGAGAGCTCATCTGGGCTTTTGCAGCCGGCTCGTCAGAGATTTTTAACAACGAGAAAAAGAAAATATTGGCACATCGAACCCATGATTCGTCGTTTTTTAATTGATCATCGGCATGTGGACGTGGACATCTTAACCTTTTGAATTTATTCCGTTTGATTGTTATCCGTGTTCAAATTCGATGATATCTAGTTTGGGTGCAGAATGATTATTGATCTATAGTGATTTTACTCCACTGTTCCTTCGAATTCATAATATTATCAGGCACGGAGCGTACAAAAGTTCATTAGAGTTATCGTTGTGAGTAATAAATCAAAGGCACCTAAACCTGTACTTCCTTCTCGGGCCTTTGCTCAGACAAAATGTCAACGAAACAATAGCGTCCGATCATTCATAGGCCAGCAGCACCACATGAATTGAGCTGTTGAACATCCATTGTGGCATTGCAGTTGTAAGTGATACATCAAAAGAGGCATCCAATGTCAGCAAAACAATGCTCTCAGTCCTCTTGTGTCCTGAAAGCCTCACCATATGTATATTTATAACCACCAACTAAAACGTACAGAGGCAGGTGATTCAAATAGGGTTTAAAGGAAACAACAGTAAATAACATTATAAGCAAATAATAAATATATTCACTGTAAAATTATATTCATAATTGATGCATATATAGATTATAAATTGTTATCTTATTAGTTTTCAACCAATCACGTTTTGCGTTGTACATACTTAAGGCGTGTATAACCTCATCTTCACGAAATTCGAACCATTGCTGGAAGTGATGGTAGCCTAAATCGTATAAAATGGAGATGCAAATTAGAAATTTCAATATAATTAGAGAAAAAACTAAATGTTTCCTCATGATGGTGTAGCCGTCATAACATCATCATGTGTCACCAATGACACTTGAATAAAAAGAGGTTAAAAAGTATTAATATGCGCATCTTACCAAAAATTGATAAGTTATATATATATATATATATATATATATATATTTGAATTTCATTAAATTGCTTAATTAAAAAATAAAATATAAAAAATTAATAAAGTTTAATTCCTATTTTTCAACTGGAAATCATGTTTGGATGAAATTTTATATAGTTTTGCCTAGATTGCACCAGAAAATCTATAGAACCAAACATTTCCACCATCACATTCTTAGGACAATTTTTTTAAAAGAAAAGTTATCTAAAATTATTTAAAAATTAAAATATAAAAATAATAAATTAAAAGATAAAAAATAAAAATAAAAAAATTACATATATTTAAGTTTATCACAAAGGAAAAAAAAGTTAGTGATCAAGGCATGATATTGTGTTATTTTATGTATAAGTAAATAAGACGTTCACATAGAACTGAGTTATTCAACCTTTTAAGGAAAAAACATCGATATTAAAAATAAAATAAAAATGATAGTGTATATACTTATAGCATGTATACACAATTTGGAGTTAAAATAACACTTACTAGCAATTGCATCTAATGTTGCAAAGGAAACGTTTTAAGGAAGATGCTAGAAAGATATTAACTGTAATTAATATTACTAGCTGAGCAATGAAAGTTCTCCTAAATGATGCAAAAACACATTTTTATGTTGCAGTCATTTTTCTAGAATATTTACTGTAAGAAGGATCTTATATGTCGATAAATGAATGAATTATTCTATGTCTCCTCAGACTGAGTAGCTTGTTGGACTGGTAAGATAAACTCTTGCTAAGCTTGGAAATAAGCATTTGATTTAATATTTTTTTTTTAATAATATGACCCCCTAACTACTTTTATGTGAGTATATAACTATCATTATGCATTATCTATCTTTGAGGCTATATAACTAGGTAGAAATGAAACTGGGAAGCTTCCTAAAGTTATTTTTCTATTGAAATTTTGATGTTCAGCATAAATTTAAGGGATGGTATTGAACAGGACAGTGCAGGAAGAGATAGAGTAAGACTGAACGTGTATGTGGATTTTGTATAATTGCAGAACTGGATGTGATTGGATTCATATATAGGCTGAGTTGGTTCTTTAAATTTCTTATAGATTATAGTTGATTTACACAATTTACTTATCTTTCTTCTGCAACCAACCTTGGATCTATTTGTTGGTTATTTTAAAGCTTTAAGGAGAATGCCAATTTACTTTTGGCCTCCATAACAAATTTCTCCTCTGCATCCGAATACGGAATAAGAGAATTATTTCTAGTTTGTCCTACAAAAGATGACAATGTAGGTTTTCAATAATTATCACGGCAGGGAAGTAGGATTTTGTCAATTACATTTTCATTTATTTTAATAAAAGAATTCATAGGATCCTGCTCTTCACTCTGCCATAAGATAGACTTAGTGCAAACACCATTTTTTTTTCAGCTTGCTAGGAGTAATGTCCTAGAGTTACATCCATCCAAATTTTTGTAGCCTTATTTTGACCAGGCATGCAAGTAAACTGGTGGAAGTGATTGCTAGACTTGGGATAATGACTTTATGCATGTAACCTTGCTGCTAGCATAAATGGTGTGAACAGTTTGGATAATACTGATGAGAAAAGGATTCAACATGGTGTGTGCATGTTTTAGCATTTTGACATGTACGTCTTCTAACTATACTATCCTACCAAGGTTTTAACTATATTTTTTTTAATTGGTGAAATTTCAATACACAACAATCTTCATGTTAATGGGTGTCCACAAAATAATGGTGTGATTGATAGGTTGAGGATGAATAACCTAGTTTAATGGTGGTTCTCTCCTAAATTAGATTAGGTGGTTGTCTCCTAAATGATATTTTCCTTTCTATTTTGAGTTATTCAAAGAAATGGCTCTGTTTACCACAACTACAATGGTGCAGAGTATGTAGTAAGGTGTTTGCAATAATGAATTTTTGGATTCGAAAAGGGGCAAAAGCCCAAGGGATAGTGTTCCATCATGGTCTATGCCCATTTGGATAATGGTATTGCCATATACCCACGGAAACCTTTGGGTGAGGTAGAGAAACATTATAATCTTTCACCCAGCTCAAGGGTACAAGCTAATCCCAAATAAGAATTGTAGAATTGCAGGGGTCAAAATAACATGAGTTAGCATTTTAAGGTTTAGCTTCAGATGTTATGTGAAAACTATATCATGTTAAATACTTGCAAGCTATGACTTGGACCTGACAACCTATAGTTATGCAAATGAAGATTTTCAACCCAGGGATTTAGTTGAGTGTGATAGAGCATTTTGTATGTGACTACCATCCAAAGGGAAAAACTTCTACACCATGGTATTCACATTCGTATTCCTATAAATTTATATGAATTGTATGGCTCAGGGATTTATTTTGGTCATATATTTATTTTTTCAGAGGAATCAGGTCTCCATTATTGGAGGTGCAATTGCCTTTGTGAAAGAACTAGAACAACTCTTGCAGTCTCTTCAAGCTCAAGCTCAAAAGGGTAGAAAACAATGTGAACTAGAAGGATCTCATAGTCCCAAATTAATTTCCAGTCCCTTCAATGGTTTCTTCCTCTCTCCACAATATACTTCATATTCTTCACAGCGAGCAGAATTGAAATGTGACATGGAAAACTCTAATTTGGATCAACACAATGAACTCACTGCAGCAAGCAAGTCTGAAATCGCTAATGTAGAGGTGACTGTGATTGAAACACATGCCAGTCTGTAGTGGAATAAAGGAGTTAGAAACAGAAGAGTGAACATAATGGCAATAGCCATTACTATATTTGAAGCTGTCGTTTTGCATCCAACATTGAAATTAACTTATGTCCTGGAAAAAGCACCTGCAAACCACCAACCACCCATTCATTAGATACACTATGGAGAAATCGTACCGAGTTGAGATGAGCAGGAAGATGGAATAATAATTTCAACACAACGTTTCTTAGAATGTGAAAAATGGGAGAAAAATAAAACTTGTTGAAACATAACAGGAAGTGCAGGAACCGACTATATTCATCATTCCAATAGCAACCATCTCCTTATTGCCATCAATTTGATAGTTCTTGAACAAAGAAAATGTTCTTCCAATAGCTAATCCTTCCTGTAGATGTTATTAATGGCATATTATTAAAATTTATAAGTATATGGAATGTTTTAACTCACATTATTATCCTAAATTTTTATATTCCTGATAAACAAGAGCGCAATCTATTCTTGATAAACAAAAACAAGAGAAAAATTAATGGTTTGATTTCATTTGGTCTGATTTCAAGATATTTTAAAAATCTGCTATCCCCTGGTTAGATGGGATTCTAAGATATTCCAAAAATCTGCTGACTTTTAAAAAATTTAAAATATTCTGAGTTATGAAAAAGATATTCCTCTTACAGCTAGGGAAATGAGACCAGTTATCAGCCCTGCCTTCAAACTGGTCCCCAAATACTCTCCATGAAGGACTAACTAATGGTTATGTTTACCATAACTACAATGGGGCAGAGTATGTATTAAGGTGCTTGGAATAATGAGTTTTTAGTTTTGGAAAGGGCAAAAGCCCGAGGGATAGTGTTCCATCATGGTCTATGCCCATTTGGATAATGGTATTGCCATATGCCCATGGAAACCTTTGGGTGAGGTAGAGAAACATTATAATCTTTCACCCAGCTCAAGGGTACAAGATAATCCCAAATAAGAATTGCAGAATTGCAGGAGTCAAAATAACATGAGTTAGCATTTTAAGGTTTAGCTTCAGATGTTATGTGAAAACTATATCATGTTAAATACTTGCAAGCTACGACTTGGACCTGACAACCTATAGTTATGCAGATGAATATTTGCAACCCAGGGATTTAGTTGAGTGTGATAGAGCATTTTGTATGTGACTACCATCCAAAGGGTAAAACTTCTGCACCATGGTATTCACATTCGTATTCCTATAACTTTATATGAATTGTATGGCTCATGGATTTATTTGGGTCATATATTTGTTTGTTCAGGGGGATCAGGCCTCCATTATTGGAGGTGCAATTGAATTTTTGAAAGAACTGGAACAACTCTTGCAGTCTCTTCAAGCTCAAGCTCAAAAGGGTAGAAAAAATGTGAACTGGAAGGATCTCAGAGTCCCAAATCAACTTCCAGTCCCTTCAACGGTTTCTTCCTCTCTTCGCAGTATACTTCATATTCTTCACAGTGAGCAGAACTAAAATGTGCATTGGAAAAATCCAATTTGGATCATCACAATGAACTCATTGCAGCAAGCAAGTCTACAATCACTGATGTAGAGGTGACTGTGATTGAAACACATGCCAGTCTGTAGTGGAACAAAGGAGTTAGAAACAGAAGAGTGAACATAATGGCAATAGCCATTACTATCTTTGAGGCTGTCGTTTTTCATCCAGCATTGAAATTAACCGATGTCCTCGAAAAAGCACCTGCAAACCACTAGCCACCCATTCATTAGATACACTCTGGAGCAATCATACTAAGCTAAGATGAGTGGGAAGATGGAATAATAATTTCAACACAACCTTTCTTAGAATGTGAAAAAGGGGAGAAAAATAAAACCTGTTGAAACATAACAGGAAGTGCAGGAACCAACTATATCCATCATTCCAATAGCAACCATCTCCTTATTGCCATCAATTTGATAGTTCTTGAACAGAGAAAATGTTCTTCCAACAACTAATCCTTCCTATAGATGTTATTAATGGCATATTATTAAAATTTATAATTATATGGAATGTTTTAACTGACATTATTTTCCTAAATTTTTATATCCCCGATAAACAAGAGCACAGTCTATTCTTGATAAACAACAACAAGAGAAAAATTAATGGTTTGATTCCATTTGGTCTGATTTCAAGATATTTTAAAAATCTGTTATCCCTTAGTTAGATGGGATTCTAAGATATTCTAAAAATCTATTGACTTTTAAAAAAATTAAAATATTCTGAGTTATGAAAAAGCTATTCCTCTTACAGCTAGGGAAATGAGACCAGTTATCAACCCTGCCTTCAAACAGGTCCCCAAATACTCTCCATGAAAGACTAACTTGCCAGCCGACAATAGGTTTATGCCCTTTTTCAATGTACCCACCTGTTAGCATAAAAAAACAGTAAAAATATAATCAGAGAAGAAAACTTTGCATGTTCATCATAATCACCATAAGGGGATCTAGCTTTATGACATACAATTTTGCACTCCATGCTCATATGCACGTGTTGCGAAGACCAACAAGCTACCCAGAATCACAGATGTCAGTGGAGCAGTAGCAGAAACCCAGAATAAATATTTCCTTCTCTTGCTCTGTCACGGGACAAAACTACAACTATGAGCCCTATTTTTTGTGGACTCTACCCAAGAGTTTCAATCCAGTTGGCAACAAAAAGGTAGTGGGATTTCTCGGGAAAATTTAGACAAAATGAAAACAATATCTAATACTCACGATGTAATGGGTGGTGAAGAGGAAAATCAGAAAACCCAGACCAAGTATAATGCTCTGCCATCTCCACTACACATAAACAAAAAAGAGAGAGTTCCACATCAATGATCAAGAGACTTGCTTGCCCTGTTGCAACTTTGTCAAAAAGGAAATTGAATGCCATAGTGGGAAACCTTGTGCACTTGTTTTCTTGCTGAGGTGATGACAGAAATTATGTATTCAATAAAACAAAGATCACCCACTAAAATAAAGAATTGGTTGTATGTCTCATATGTCATTTACTTTTAATTTGATTGTAGTGGTTATAAATTATACCTGAAAATACCCAAAGCTTCTTGGAAGACACCAGCAAAAAAAGTGGCAGTAATGGCCAGGGAAAATTTTAGGGGCGAATTTTAGCCCAAAGGCGAATTTTAAGGGATTTTAAATTTTAATAGGGCGAATTTTTTATATAAAACCCATTTTCTATAGTTTAATAAAGTTAGCCCAATAATTATTTTAAAAATAATTAATTATTAAATATTAGCCCACCAAAATAAATGCATAAAAATGAAATTCGCCCTAGATTTTCTTTGGTTGCAGCAGATTTCCATGGCATTCGCCCGAATTTTCAAGGTCGAAGGGAGGGGTGTTCACTGGTTCGCCGAAATGTAGGAGAGGTGTCTGGAGCTTTGTGCTCGCTGATCTTCTTCTTGTTGGCTGAGCGAGGGAATTGACCGACCCTCTCTGGTCCGTTAGGGCCCTCCCATAGTTTGAATTCATTTTTGATCTTTTCATTGTTCAGAAAATGGAAAAATCAATGATCGATGCATGAGCGCGGGGTGGTTGGATTCTCCAAGGATAGGCGCCTTGGGCTCAGAGATTCAGATGTGGTCGATCTGCTCAGTTGCACGAATTGACGAGTTTACTTAAGGAGTTTACTCAGTCACATCAGAGTTTACTTTATTTCAGTGGGACTAATGCAGTTCTGTGTATTGGGGGACTAGCAACCCAACTTGGGATTGATTGTGTTTTCTGCTGATAAATTGGAGAAGATGGGTGAGGCCTTGAGGCAATCCTACTCGGTGGCTCTTATTCTTTTAGTTTGGGCATGTTGGTGTTGCATGATTAGTGGTGTTGTTGGTCAGACCAGTCCAAAGATAGTTTACATGGTCATTCTCAGAGACTCGGCTTTCGTGCATCATAACAGTGTAAGCGCCATGGCCACTACTCACCATGCTCACAGCCATCATTCAAAGCCTGGAAAATTGCATAAAATGCAAACACCAAGGTGACCCATTTTCTCCTTTTCTAAATCCTTCTTGTTTGATACTGAGTTGATCAGATCTACTTGGTGTTTTCTCATATATATATTAGTCTTTCAGTTTATATCAATGCACTGTTCTTAATAAAAGCAGCCTTCCAGCCCGAATATAAAATCAGTAACCCATGTTCAGGCCATTGAAATGATGAGTGTTGATTTTGCAGGCAAACGAAGAATCCAACGAGGGATCTGTACACTTCCTACCTCGTTAGGGTTCAGGACTCACTTTTGAAGTGCACTTTGGAGAGAGGAACTTACAAGAAACTCTACAGCTATCATTACTTAATCAATGGATTTGCTGTTCTGATTAATCCTCAGCACGTGCTCGTCTTTCAGATTTTAGATTTTAGATTTTAATTGATTTCTGATGGTGGTGCAAAGCCTAATGCCCAATTCTAGAGGCAAGGTTGGTAGTATCATCAGTGGTATATGTGTAGAAGTTTCCAGCAATTTAATGCTACAGTATAAATCCATTATAAGCCGATCTGTAATTCATTACAGATTGGCTAAATATTTTTGCCATAGCCCTTAATTAATGTTTTCAATTTATTTTTTCTTCTTCTTGTTATCATGTCTTATAATGGGGAAAATGATTCGATGGATTATGAAGGCAGAAAAACTTTCAACCAGACCAGAGGTGTCGCAAGTGACGAGGGATTTCTCAGTCCATACATCTACGACACATACACCAGATTTTATAGGACTGCCCAAGGGAGCATGGGTTCAAGACAGTGGACCAGAAAATGTAGGGGAAGGGATTGTTATTGGATTTATTGATACGGGCATAGAGCCCACACACCCAAGCTTCTCAGAGAAATCAACGAAGGCCTATCCAGTTCCTCCTCATTTCATAGGGGTCTGCGAGGTCACTAGCGACTTTCCTTCAGGATCATGTAATAGGAAGCTTATAGGAGCTCAGCATTTTGCAGCCTCTGCAATTGCAAGGGGAATTTTCAATGCCTTTGAAGACCATGCCTCGCCATACGATGGAACTGGCCATGGAACGTGAGTTATTGAATAAAACTCGATTGCTTTTACAGTTCATTTGATTGTTACAGACACAGATTTATTGTGCTATGATGACTGTGTTTAGCATTGGATGATGTCAGGCACATTGCCTCCATAGCAGCTGGCAACCATGGCGTGCCTGTTATTGTTGGTGGGCATCAGTTTGGAAATGCAAGTGGCATGGCTCCTCGTGCACAGTATTTGCTTCATTCCTACACTCATTGTAGTATTTCTGCATCTTTTTACTTTTACAGTCGCCTTGCCTAGTTATTGAAGGATATTGGAAAAAAAAAAAAATTTGATTGTGCATAAGTTCATTTACGTGAGAAAGAAATCTTCATGACCAAGGATGAGATTTGACTACCATGAGAAAGATCCCTTTTCAAATTAAAGTACTGTCCCTATCAAGTGAAAGTAGATATATCCCCCCTAAACATTGCAGGTCCTGAATAATTGTTTTTTAAAGGGTAGTTTTTGACAACCCTGACCACCTTTCCATGGGTAGTAAAAGGCCCTTCAACGTGTGTCAAATTATTTAGGTTTTCTGATTAACTTTCGAGCTCTCCCGAGGACTATGTCAAAAGAGCAGATCCACCATTAGTCCTTGAGTCAGATGTGGTGGATCTGCTCAGTTGCATTGACGAGGGCAACTAGTTCCACGGTAGCTGGATTTAGAGTTTCAAGGTCCAAGATAGCCCATTTCCCTGGTGCCATGGAGCTAAACCCATGGGCGAGGAGGAGTTTGGGTAGTGCTGTTTTCCCTTGGGTTGCAACCGTAATTATATTTTTTTTCTATAAATTTGCTGAGTCCAAAATTCGATTCTTCAAGTGTGCAGCATGCTATGATTGTTTTGGCCAGTCTAACAATGCTCTGTCATTATTATTTTTTAATAAATTTGCCAGTCCAAATGTGCTGGATCGTTGGAGCCTGGTGAAAACTGGTGATTGCTTCAAAGTTCAGCAAGGAGTCCTCATAGGTCAAATTTCAGAAATTATTCTGTGACAGAGGTGCGACTCCTGAATCCTGATGCATAATTTTCGCCCTTTGTGTTAATGGTGTTATGCGTTAATGTTGTTATGTGTTAATGGTGTGTTAATAGACCTATGTGTGAGTGGAATGCCAACAAGCTCTTTCTGAAGCTTACAACCTCCTTCACACTCCTCATTGCTATGACGTCAAGTATGTTCTTGATGTTTGGGAACGAGGTTGCAACAAGTTAGTGGTAAATGTGTTGTATACATATTCCCAAACATTGTATTTCCTTCAAGAATCCTGGCCAAAGGGAATGCCAACATAATGATTACATTCTGTTCATCACATGATGGATTCCCTTCAAGGAAATCAGTTATCTATATGAACTCTAGAATATTATACAACTGTTTACTCACATCTCATACTACCCCATATTTGGGAGAAGCCTCAGCTTAAGAATTTGCCACTAGCTCCAATGGATCTATAACTTTAGCTTCCTTTAGACAATGAGTACCAAAAATATGTCGCAGTAAGTAGAAGTCTATAAGGTACTGAAATGGTTCTCTATCAAAAAATGATTATTTGAAATTATCTACATGCTCTCCATATGTTGCACAAATTTCCTAAATGCATTTCAGCATCATCTCGATTATTGTAGGTGCATCATTTAAAGACCTTACCAGATTTAAATCTTCAGATCCCCTTATAGGAGCATCCTTATCAAATGTCATAAGTATTTTACTCCAGTCTATACTTGTAGTTGTTGATCCAGGCTCACCACTGTTGCAGAAATTATTGACAGTCATAATTGCATTAATATTTTGGAATCATGTCAGATTACAATCAAAATTTCATACCTTCTCGTCAGTTGTAATGGTAGGAGCAACAAACTTACAGGAATTTTCATTGGCAATGTTACACTCTGAATCAAAAATTCCTAATGGTAGAGCAACAGATAGATTCAAATTATTTTTACTGCTAGAGCCATCTCATGTCTCAACACATTGCTAATGAATCATTGTTAGCCAACACTTTTCTGCCAATTGGCTGATTTTTAAAAGCAGTACCATTATGAAAACCAAGAGAAATATCAACATGCTTATCTTCCTTATAGAAAACCTAGTTTGTTGTCTTCTTTGTTGCTTTCATCTTCATAACTATCTTCCAATTTACCTTCCTTGATGTATGTTTTCACCTTCTCTCGGCCTTGATGTTTAAATTTCTGTCTTTCGCTGCCTTTGAAGGTAAAGTGACCTTTCCCTTTATTTTATAATTGCTATCGAATTTTCCTTCCTCTGAAATTGCAGAGACTCCAAGACCCTGAGGATTCATTTGCTTGGTTTCGACCTTATTGTTTTTGGACAACTATTTCAAGGTTATTATTGCTTACTTGGTCCTTTACTAACAAAGAAGTGCTACCCCATGTTTCAACCTCCTCTGGCTCATCCTTTGTTTTTGTGTTGCTCTCATTGTTTTTATCTCTAGATGAGTTGCTGCCTCCCCTCTGCTTAGGCTGGCTGTGGTTTTCAACCTCTTCCTTTTTCTTAGATGTTGTAGGCTGTATGTTGCATGGTTTGATTTTCCTATGTGGACAGTTCAAGGTTCGTTGTCCTATCCTCAACCATGGGAAGAGTCTAAACAATTTAATTGTAGAGTGCTTCAAATTTGTTGGAGAATGATACATAAGAATAACTCTCTCACACTTGATTACTATGAGATTAAGGACAATGTTTTAGAAAATACTCAAGAAGTTCTTTAAGCATGACAAAATTGTTGAATGCATGATACTTTATCCCCTCAATTTTATATGATATCTACAATTGTTGTCCTTTCTCGAAGTGTATATTTGCAGTAGGAAGATTTTGGGCTGTTAGCCTTTTTCCTGCTTGGGATGGGTGGAAGCTCATATGAGTAGATGAATGCAAAAACATTATTTTTGTAATTTGGATCAATAGATAATCCTCTTAAAAATATAAAAGAAGATACAGTTTGTGAGACAACACTATCACGATAAGGGATTGATAAACATTGCATGACTCATGTTGGTTCTTCCACTTTTCTAGAAGGGTACTAAGATTGGGTTTTGCATTCAAAGAGGATTCCCAATCAATTTCTCAAGAATGAAAAACCTAATGAATTGTGCATTTCTCTTCATTCATTAAATGGACAAAGCACTAGAATTAACCCAACAAATATCAATACTAATCCACACACTGACACCGATTATTAAAGTAGAATGTGTGACAACAGAAGCCCAACTGTAGAAAGCCAACATCTATTTTGACATTAAGACATTTTGTTTTGGCCTTTTCTCATCAATCTTTTGTAATGATAAAATAAATTATATACCATGTAATGCCTTAATTTTCTCTATTTTATTTTGCATAGTATTAAAGTCTGAGCCAATACTGGGAAGGATGGAGGATTTGAAACAAATCTCTTGTTCCAGAATGGCCTGTGAAACTATAAAGCGATCTAGTATATTGGAAACTTAGTGCTTTCCTCCTCTACGATTATTCCAATTATAAATCCCATTGACAGGAATAAATATGCCTGTCAAAATCTTAGTAGAACTGTGCTAGCATTTTGACTCAGCCCGGATTGGAGCATCTCCGACATATGATACCTGACATGACCACTGTCAACTCTCATGTTAGAACCCTCATTAACAATGGTAATAGGTTTGACATCTTATAATAGATATATGACTTGCCATTAATGGACACATTGGAAGTGACAACTACCAACAGATGACACCAACTGTCAATAGTAGGATCCACAGTCATACCCATTTCAGGATCTGAAATCTTTCTGGCAAGACAAAATGTAGTTGTTATAGATGCACAAGCAACTGATACTCGGCATAACTGAATGTAACTAATTGCTTCTATATAAATTGCTGTTCTAATTTCTTCTTGGCTCTCGGCAGTTTGTACTCTCTTGTATACTTGGCAAACAAATTCAACAAATTCTTAATGTCTTCCCCTCTCATTGCACAATACTTGGTCTCCCTTCCCTTATGAGGGATAAGAGTGACTCCACTCATAGTTTCACTTGCTTATTTTCCTTGTAACTTAATAATGAAAAATTGATGTATACTTTAGGTAGCACATACTGATTTTATCATGTTATACTATTGACTGATTGTGTTTTCCATTGTATTTTTTCTTCACAAACTGACACACCCAATAACCAGGAAGTTTTTATGAGGGTTCTTGGTTGTGCCTAATGTCTACTTGTGGACACGTAGATTAAGTGAGGTTGTTGTTACCAAGAACCAAATGTTAGGAGAGTATTAACGTGGAACCAAATCCCCAATTCCTATCATGGGATTTGCCGCAGTAGCACTATGACTTGCAAGTATTATAGACATTACATAGATGGCAAGTTCCTGATCACAACCCACTTCTTTCTCTGGTTTTCATGGCCAGAACCAATCCAAATATTTGAAGCAAATAGCCTTAAATTCAAGTAAGTCTTGCACCCTAAATCCTGCACAGCAAATTTTCTGAGGTGCAAGAAACAAAGAGGATGGCAATGTTAGGGATGTAGGAGATAAAAGAAAATGAAGAATAATATGGTCAGGTCATCAGTCTAACTGCTTGAGTACAATTTCATGACGTATTATCTGTAATGTTTATAGTAAAAATGTAGACAATTCCTTTGAAAACTTTCAGAATTTTAAGAGTTCTGCTTTTGTATTCTCATTTTCAAAGTTTTGAGTTGTAAACGCTGAATTAATTCAGAGGAAATCAGAGTTCTGAGGCAACTAAATATGCTTCTATTCTCAAAAGATCTTCCAGAATAAGTTCTTCGATATTGTCTTCTAAGCCTTAGTCTTAGTCTAATATTGGTGAATAACTTCACAAAGAGTTGCACTTTCATAATAAACACAATCTAGTTCATAATTTGTTTATATGTGAAAAATAAATTGTATTAAGCAATTACAAATGGATATTGTGGATTTTAATATACACTAGGCCGTTTAAATGTCAAGTTGTAAGGCTATGCTTTGAGGACTTTACAAGCCCAACATGCGCAATGAATAATCTAAGTCCATACGACTGTGTCGAATAATCCAGAGAATTAAAAGCTTGCAAACATAGAATTCAAGATATGAAAGAATCTATGTGAGTTTTGCAGTGCTTAACTAACAAATTCCTTCAACCAAGGGATGTATCTCATCATCTAATCCATTAACATTTTTATTGAAATATATCCAAATGATTCATGCTTCATACCTCGAAATATTTAAAATAATTACAACATGGTTCCTTCTGATTTTTACCAAGAAGTCAAAACATTTCCAAGCCAAAATGATCTCAGTTTATAATTTTGGATTTGAAGTACTGGAGACAGCAAAAAATATGGATTATGAGCATGAAAAACTGAAGTCCTGACACCAAAGAGAATTTGGATTGGAAGTATTGGAGTCAGCAAAAAGGATGGATCATGAACATGCAAAGCTGAATTCCTAACATGAAAGAGATAAAAGTGGATTCTTGATGAGGAAACTACAGCTCTGATAATGAAGTAGCTTAATCAATTGTCAAAGATGCAATTGCATGATTCTTTTCTTCTATAATTCATATAATCTAGAGACAAGGGTTAGAACTAATAATGTAAGAGCAACAAACTAAATCTGTAGGATGCAAATGTTGGAGCAATTTTGTGTTATAAGAAACAATATTGTTGTTCAACGTTATGCTTCCCAAGATTTATTTAAAAATGGGATTCCATTCCGAAAACTATAAATATGATGACAAGAGTAGTTCAGTCAAAATGTTCATTATAGTTGTATCAAAACGTTCATTATTCACCGCCCAATATCCATTTCTCCTCATTGTGGATTGACCTTATTGTCCTGATATTTTCTAGAAATCCCAATTTTTATGTGGGTATATGTGGACAATAGACTGTTGTTATGCACCATGTTTCCCTGGCTCCTACATATTGGAATATTCCCAAAATGATTTTGGAGAGTGATATCCATTCATGGAAGGATATTTCCTAAGGGTTTTAGAGAATTACCAAACCCCAAACACTTCATCTAGCATCCAAGGCTACATATTCACATCTCCTCCAACATGAAGATGCTATTTCCTTAAATCTTTCACTTTGATGCACTGTGAGTCTAACAGTGCGGTGAATGCGGGTGCTCTGTGCTAGTCAGTGGTGAATGCTTAAGTTCACGCTCTCCTTCAATCCACTAGTTCTCGCCAACATATTGTTCTCCACCTTTGTGAAAGAGATTGTCCACATTAAGGTTTCATTCTAGGCTAAATGTATTAATTTTAGAATGTGAGATGTAATTCTTTGAATGGCTTCTTCTCTACAGGGTATCGACTCCGTTAATAAGGAGTGGTAGTAGGAGACAAGTTCTTGTTCCATTTTTTCATGTTGCATGCCCATCATAAGAGGTGAGAGAAAATATTCTATTGTTATGTATGTGCTTCACCATAGCCTTATGGAATAAATTCAAGTTCCTCTCTCCTTATTTTTCAAGTTCAGTGCCCACTGATAACAAATTTTTCAAGATAATGATTAGTAGACTTTGGTTTGAGTAAGTGCCTAAATGTATGTTTTTTAATGAAACCAACCCCTGAAACAGAAACTTGTACTGAGAAACAAATAGCAGCGATATCTTTTTCACTGATCAGCTAGTCCACAAAGCAATAGGTAGAGGTGCTAACCCAAAGATTCCAAGATAAAGGGAAGCAAACTCTACAATTTCCAGACTGCTGGTAAATCTATTAAATTTTACTTGTCTAATTTTCAAAAACCTCTAATTTTTATTGACATAATATTAGGATATTTTTGGGATTGTCAATTTTCATTTTTTTCATTACATATTTCTCAGTTTTGTGCAACTATGAAATGAAAACTGTCAGATGTATATGGCCAATCAACAGAGTAAATATGGCATTGAAATGCAAAACAAATCTTACCTTATCTCTCTGGGATGTCGCTTCAGAGTGTGTGTTAAATTTTATAGGATGGACATGTAGGAAAACACATGGATTCATATTTTAGTAGCCTCCAGATTGCTCTGAGGAAACAGGTTTGAGCTTCATTCCTGTCATAATTAAGTTACAGGTACACAGCCTAAAAATACAGAGAGCCAGCGCTGCCTAGGACAGTTTAAGAGCAGTAAAACAAAAAGATACATCTAATAAACTTCAAGTATATTTTGCAGAGCCTGTTGTACCTGTACTAACTTTCAAGGAGATAAAACCAAGAAATGTGTTATTGGATGTAGACATGGTTGGCCATGTAACATATTTTGGGATTGAAAAATTAATTGGTGCAACTTTCAATGATTCACTTACTTCAACAGCTGCTTTAAAAGGATTTGTGGGCTACATTCCTCCACGTATGGATTTTTTAAAACATTATGTTTATTTGTATTTTCTTAACAACAATCTTGAATAGACTTGTCTGTAATTTTTGATCAAGGTTCTCTTGAATGCAGAGTATGGATTGGGTGAGAGGGTTTCCAGTGAAGGGGGTGTTTATAGTTTTGGCATTTTGTTATTGGAAATGATTACTAGAAAAAGACCGACAAGTGACATGTTTGTAGGAGACTTGAACCTGCATAAATGGGTGAACTTAGCATTTCCAGATAGAGTTAAGGAGGTAATTGACAATGATATGTTGAGGAAAATGGATGGAGATGAAATTGGGGAAAATGATGCATATAAGTGCATACTTTCTTTCTTAAATGTTGGTTTGTTATGCTCAAAAGAGTCAACTAGAAAACGTCCAACTATGAGAGATGTGTCAACTATGTGATTTGGTGGGAAATAGAAACTATGAGAGATGTATCAACTATGTTAGAGAGTTTTAGAGAGGATTTGGTGGGAAATAGCAACTATGAGAGATGTATCAACTATGTTGGAGAGTCTTAGAGAGGATTTGGTGGGAAATAGCATTGCTTCAAGGAGTTTAAAACAAAGCATATCTGCTTTGCTTGCCAATAGTAACTACAATGCAATAAGGGATAATGCAGTGGCATCAAATGATGCTAGTTGTACATTTTAGTTTCTAGAGATGTCAATTGCAAAAGATTTGTAATCTTCCAATTGCAAGTATGTATATTATTTCAGTAGTTGAAGTATTTTGACATTAATGTACTACTTGAGTAATATTTTTCAACATGAAAACTACATGATTTTGTAATTCCATATTTTTAATGAGATTGTAGAACTATATAAGTCTTCATGTATTTCAATAGTCCATCCATTAATGAACTCAAGAAAAGGTTGTATAGATTCATCTCGTGAAAATTCATTTTGATATTCTTGAGCATCTCCTAAATTGGTGGGAGTTGCCTATGAAATTATTGCTCTTTGAGGCTTGTTTTCTGTCAAAGATTTTAGATATTCCATATAGAATATGTAGCCATCCCTTAAATATTCATAAGGTAGAAATTCATGAAGAAATAAAAATAAATAAATAAAAACTATGTTGGAATTATCCAAAAGGTTCACATGAATGTCGTGCACGATTCATATCTACTTGACTTGCATACCATGCAATCTATTCTTAGCTCCTCAATACTGTATAAGTATGAGAACCAACACTAAG
This sequence comes from Pinus albicaulis, assembly GCA_034641835.2. NCBI lineage: Eukaryota > Viridiplantae > Streptophyta > Pinopsida > Pinales > Pinaceae > Pinus > Pinus albicaulis. The sequence goes on along the minus strand of CM076576.1, from coordinate 697,723,112 downwards.
GGAGAAGAGTGTATATGCAAGCACCCTTAAATTCTAGGTAGAATCTTTGGTTATGAGTCTATTCTGAGTATTGGGCATCAACATTAGCATGACCAAAGCTTAGGTGAGAGCTATTATCTATTCACTTGGTTATTTTACCATGATGCAATTGCGGATTGTGTTTTTTTTTTATAGAGGTGGACCTGCGACTATAGAGAACATTAGGCCTTGGAGCTAGGAATATAACAATATACCTCAAGGTTATCATTACTGTTGTCACTACTTACTAAATGTAGATCTATATTCTCCCCTGCACAAAAATAAAATACAATATCTATGCTTATGGATATGTTTTGTATTCTTAATGAGATTTTTTCATTGTAATTAAGGTTGAGTTATTATATTAATGATTAGGCCTTGGAGCTAGAAATATAACAATATACCTCAAGGTTATCATTAATGTTGTCACTACTTACAACATACCTCCTCCATAATGGAAATGTTCACTGTTTACTCTTGCCTTGGCCTAAAAAGGACTGTGGAAGCTATATAAGTTACATAAGAATGGTTTAACACTTGTTGGCAAGATTAATAACTTATTATAATCATGGCTTAGCCACTATGCAAAAGATGATGAATAATAAACATGTACAACTCTGAGATCCATTTTTTGTATGGTGCACATATTAAAATGTGGAATCTTATTAGCACACATTATATGCTAAATTACAAGGCTCCTATTAACTATACTAGCAGATTAGATCCCTAAAGTTTGATATCAACTAATCAAAGGCTACTGCATAATGGTAGCCTTTACTCCTGCCTTGGCCCATAAAGGTTTTTGGAAGCTAAATAGGTTACATAGAAATGGCTTAACAATACCTGGTGGCAAGATGAATAACTTATTATAATAATGGCTAAGTAACTATGACAAATATGCTCACTAATAGACCTGTACATCTACTTAGTACTAATGTTTTAAAATCTACATTTACAAGTTCACAAGATTTACAGTACTCCGTGTGATTTGGAAGTCCTCCCTTCACTGCAAATAATCACGCCGAGAGTTTTTAAGCCCAAGTACTTAAATTCATCTGCGAGCTTTAATGAACACTAAACATAACTCTCTACAGAATGCACATTCCAATTGAAATTATTTAAACGCAAATAGCAAGAAACATAAATTCTCCTAATGGAATTTAAACGCAAATAGAAAGAAACATAAATTCTCCTAATGGAATTTAAATGCAAATAGCAAGAAACAGAAATTATTGTAATGGAAGAATGTAAGTTACCGAGGTTTTCGCCCCTTTGAATTTTTTGCACCTTATGCTTAGCCTCAAGGATGAGGCAAGAAGTTGGTTTAATGGATTGAGAAGAAAATTTCCAACAAATAAAATGATATTATCATACCATAAGACACATTGAAAAGACTTCCACACCACTAATTATAGGGACTAGACATGTTTATTGACTAAATAGTCTTTTGTCTTTTCTCTGTCAAGCTCAATTAAAAGTTAAAACCTATAAATTGCTATGGGAAATTCATAAATACCCTCAATTATTAATCAAGTACATAACTTTGTTGGATGTGAAAATGCTGAACTGTGTGTTAAATTATTTTGTTAATTATCCCATTCATCAACGAGGACACTTTTTATATAACAAGCTTCTCTTTATACTAGATCTGTAATCAATGACTATGGAAATTTGGAGCAGTGGTGGTGGCAACTGCAGTTGTGAATGGTGGCAATATTTGCATGAGCAATAATGGTGTATGGTAACAACCATTCACATCTTTGTCTAGCAGTTGGAGCAATGCAAGTTCATGCAGCACCTTTATGTTGGCACCTTTGGGTACCCCTTGGAAGTCTGGCAGCTAGGAGTAAAAACGTGCATGGCCTGGGAATCCATCTTTATAGTGGGAATCCATCTTTTGGACAAATGGTAGACCTGGGAATAATTTGTCTCACCTTCCTTTACTTGAATGAAGAATGTTACATTTTTTAATCTTGATAATTGCATGAAGGCCACATATAATGAAGAACGAAATATCTTAAAATATAAATTTCAAATTTGGAAAATAAAATTAATAGATACTCTTAGTTTATTTGTGTAACTATAAACTACAACTAAATTGAAACATATAAATTACAACTAAACTCAAACATTAAAAAAAAATGAAAGGAGATGACAGTTGACTAGCCCATACGTGCAATGTGATAGGCTTCACTACCAGAAAAACCAAAATTCAGCTGGAATCTGATCACCCATGCCTTGAGGATACCAAACAAAACTATTTAAAAATTATACTCAAATGTTGGAGGAAGGAAAATGGCTGCTACTAACAAAAATGGAATCATATATTGAATTAAAAATAAATAAAATGGAATCATATATTGAATTGAAAATGAGTGGTTAAATAAACTGGAAGCATATATTGAATTAAAAATGAGTAAAATAGAAGAATAGGAAGACCAAAAACTAAAATGATAGGACAAAAACTTAAATGAATGGCACATCATAACAAGGATATAAATGATTAAATCAAGGCTCTCTAAATATAAAAAATACTAGTTTAAATTAAGTTTTCATTTCATGCATGCTAATGGATATAATTGGTATATATTTCTATTCTAAATAGTGATAATCTGATTATTTGTATATATTTCTATTCTATAGTAATAATCTGATTTGTATATACTGCTATTCTATATAATGATAATCTGAGATGAATTACACAGATGGTATTACTCCAATACATGAACAAAGAAAAAATTGTATTACTCCATACATGAACTAAACTTTGTATCTTAGCTTACCAGGACCAAATTAGATAAACTATTTACCATGAAATTGTAGCAGAATCTAAGCTTAATAACTACAAAAAATAATTCATTCTTCATGGAACATGTTTCTATCAATTCACCAGAAAGGCTTCGTTGCATTTTTCACAGTTGCCCTCATATTTTTCTGCTATAATTTTTTTTTCTGAATTGGACTAATTCTATTAAGCAGAAATATGGTACAAAATGATGATACAATCAAGAGAGACAGAAAACCGGCAACCGGAAATGATAGGACTATCAACCTCGGTTCCAGAAAAGGAGTGAAGCAAGCAAGGAGCTACAACAAATGACAGGAAAGCAAAAAGACTGACTTCTACCCAGAATGGGCAGAAGCCTCAACACGAAGCTTTTTCCCTTTACTTTTTTTGACTTCGACACATCCATCCTGGGGAGTATGAGCAGCAACAACTTGAAGACGGGGTTTTCCACAGGGGGAACCTCCTTTTCAGATTCAGAGGAGGAAGTCATGTGAACGCGTTTCTGGGCGATGGCTATATCGGAGGTAAGAGCCGGACCATCGGCGGAAGGAAATACGGATTGAGGGGCATGATCCAAATCTGCATCGCTATCATCATCTTTAGAGCTAGTGGATTCAGAATCCACGACTGGAGGTGGAGAGCATGGAGCCCATCGCTTGGACTTGGTCTTGGAGAGGTTATCCTTTTTATTTTTTGCCGGGATAGAGGGGCAGGAGGTCTGCAGATGTCCTGTTTGGTGGCAATGGCGGCAGCGGAATGCAGTATTTTCGTAATCCAGTGTCTGGCTCCAGACAAAGTCGTTTATCTTGAGATTAATCTGGTCTGGAAGTCCCTTGCTTAAATCTAGCTCCACACATATTCTGGCATATGTGTAGAGACCTTTATTTTCCCTCCAGTAATCTCCCATGAGGAAACTGCCCAATGCATTGCCAATAGTTCTGTAGACTACAACATGCCATAATTGGGCCAGTAAGTTTGGAAGCCTGATCCATACCGGAGTCCTTGTAATCACAGCAGTTGCTGGATCAAAGCCTCGGAACCAAGGAGTTAGGAAGAGCCCTGCAGTTCCCATGAACCAAAGGCCTTCTTCTAAAGCCTTTTCATAATGCTTACTATCATCAAATAAAACAATGAAATATCCTTTTGAGCAAAAACTGACCTTACAATGATGAGTCCAGTTTGCAAGGATCCAATCATAAAGATCCTGAGATCGCGGCCACAGTCCGTTGAATCTGCAAATGATGGCTCTGTCTGCAAATGTTTGAAGTTGATCTGCAAGACCTGCATGGGTGATTTCGACAGAAGGAACATCCTCTGTTTTGTCAACCAAAAAAGGCTTGGGTTTAAGGGCTTCCAGGGTTTTGGGGTTCTCAGAGTGAACTGCATCTTTGTAAGAGAAAGGAGGAGCAGATGACGACTGTCCTGCTGCACCCCCTCTCAGACGAAGGGTTAACACCAAAGAGCTGTTTCTGTTAATGTTGTAAGTAGAGAGGGGGAGAAGGTTTTCAAGTTGTTTACCTTGAAAGAGAAGTCTCTGAAGGCCTGAAGAGATCCCAATCCGCCGTTCTAGAGCCAGTTTGAGATCCAGTACCAAATCTGAAGATCTGACCCATTGCAGGATGGTTTTGCCTGTAGGTTGAGAGATTTGGATCTGAAAGGAGTCAAGATGATTCCTAGACGTAGTGCCAAGACCTTTTTTGGTTCCGTGAGCAAGTCTGCCATGGCGTTGAAAGGGAGGAGTTTTCCCCTACAGAAAGAGACGGTCACTTATAGACAGAGTTAGATCCGAGGCAGAGGATTAGAAAGCAGAGTGATTAGAAATCCATTCGCTCTGCTCTTGCTTGTAAACTGGTTCTTTGCAGCCTGCGTGCAAGGAGAAGAGATGGGCATTCGACTCGCGATTGCGCATAGGCCCTAGATCGCGGTGAGTGCAACCCTTGAAACGCTGAGACTGTTGTTGTTTTCCTGTAAGCTGCGGCTGCCCCTGTAGAACAGTAAAACCAGGACTTAGCGGATAGTAAGGCGCAGGGACGAGGTCAGTCGGAGAAAATGAAGAAGGAAAAGGTCTTCCAATCGGATGCGGCGCGAGCGCTGCAGAAGAAGGAGCCGCCGACAGTGCAAGAGGAAGAACCCTAGCCTCCATTTCATCTCAAGGGTTTCAGCTAATATCGATAAGACCTAGTCGTCGCTCTGTATTTTTCTGCTATAATTACATTTGATTCAGAAAATCTTTTCAAACCCAGAAGTTGTTTCAGGAAGCCCAACTCGTGGATATATTGGGAGCATCTTGGTAGTGTAAGTGTCATTGTTTGCAATGAAGGAGTACTTCTGAATAGGTAACCTAGCAGATCAATTTCCTCCTTGTAAAAATTTGAAACATTTACATGAACTTTCTTTGGAATTTTCAGGGAAAGGGTCAAGCTGGATACTTCCACGCTTTCTTCTTGGGTATACCATCCAAACTTGGTATGAAAAGTCTCACTCCAAGATGAAAATAGTATGGTAATATTAAAGGTAAAAGCGTGAGAATGACTAACCTTAAACCAGTCACCTTCTATTTAGAGTTCTTCAAGATTGAGAAACTTGCCAAGAACTTCAATTGAAAGCACTTGTACACCAAAATGAAGAGTAAGTTCTTCAGGCCCATGAAATACATGAAGGTCATGCACTTGTCTACGGTACCCATGAAGGGTAACTTTTCTCAACATGTTTGTAGTAGAAAACCCTGTAATTACATTAACCTCTGTAGTGGATAAATGCAGAAACCCACAAGAACTAACCTCCAGCCTTTACATACTTAGACAATCATCTACCATGAAATTCACTAGCTAGGGGAAATTCATTATCAGTTGTGGGAAATCAAGTCCATTTAAATCTAAATTCCTAAGATTCAGTGCAGAAATTTTCAAACTGTTCAGCCCTGGATAACGTTGGACTCTCAAGTTTTTAAGAAGATGGCGTTTTGAAACAAGCTACTCAATTATATCATCATTTGTATAGATATATGCTAGAGAACATGTTACAAGGCAACTGAATCAACTAAAATAAGGGGGAAGCTTTGTTAACATGAACCAGTGCAGCTTCAAAAATGTGAGGCAGTTGCAAGAAAAGAGGGAATTTGGAACTTCCAGCAACATGCCATTTCCCAAAGTGATTTGTTTCACTCTTTTCAAACATGCAGAATGGACCCATTTTTTAAAACACTTACTAATGTTCTTTATAGCCATATCACCCATTGAAACTGAAAGCTAGAAACTTTGAAGCTAAGCAGAATGAAAGAACAAGATTTTATTAATTGCTTGTTCTATTGCTTTTCCTTGATGAGGAAAAAATTGGCCGCAAAATATGAGATGGGGCAATAAAGTGCTGAGGTATCGCCATCTGCGGGACAGGGCAGAGCAACGGGTTTCATCCCTTAATGAGAGATTTGAGAGAATGTAAGAACATAGTAAATTATCCGGCAAAGCACTGAGTCTGTCACTTGCCATGGGATACAGTTGTAAAAGAGGAATAACAGAGGAGTGACAAGGAAATATAGAGAATCATGGAAACCAATAAATTGGACAGTGTTGCATGCTAAATTTGTACCCATCATGGGGTACTCTTTGTAATTATTCACCACTGCTACCTTCCATGCTTCCTCAAACTCCTCTCCAATCTCAATATCAGTGCTAGTAGTAGCATGAGCAACAATACTACGCTTAGCAGAACTAGAAGAACACGTTTTCCAAACTGCACAAGAACTACTTCCCTCACGAGTCACCATGTGCCATGCTTGGTCTCGGTGGTTCTCTTCCTTCTACTCCTGGTTCAACTACCATATCTTCATTGGAACCAACACCCCAAACTCCGCTAGACAACGATTCACCTTTTTGTAGTAGTGATTCGCCATTTGTACTGGTGATTCGCCATGATTTTACAAGATAATATAATCTTGTGAGAGATTCGCCAAAAAATTATATATACATATTATTATATTAATAAAATCGCCTTCCATTTTTCCTATGTATCATGGGGATTCGCCCATTTATTATATATATAAATTTAGGGGGGTTCTTAAAATTTTCCCTGGTAATGGCTAATGTAATATAAAGTTCAGGCTTTTCTCTTGGCGAGACCTCGTCACCAATCAACGAACCAATAAGAAGCGATACAATAGTGATTTTACCCACTGCGAGATCCTTGGAACTCTGCATCATTGCATATATCAGGGGAGGAACAAAGCCATCATCTGGAAAAAAAAAAAAAATAATAACAGCAAACCCAATCAAGAACACAATTCAAAGTATTTAGCAGCAAGAAAGGATGTAATCCATAAATGAAACAATCAAGGTCTCCTAAATCTTCTTGATTTCTAGCTACAATTGAGAAGTGCACACTGCAAACCCCAACATAAGCAATTCCACCAAGTTTCAATTGCAATGACAGGCACAAATCCCAAAAGTAAAAGCTGAAAAGAGGTAATCAAGAAGCTTGAACCATGATGAAAAGTAAAATCAAAAACCACAATTGAGCATGAATACTCATAGAGCCCCATCACAGGAGGCAGGTTAGCCAACTTCGCGTAGCTTATTCCCTATAAGGATTCCACCATGTTATATACACATCAAATGTTAAATGAAACAGATAAATGAGAGTTTAGAAAAAACAGAATACATAACAAAAACTTAAAATCAAATTATTCGACATAACAAAATATTTCCAAAATCTACAATCAAACACAACTTCAATATACCCAATTCTGCAAACACTGAACCTATCGAATTACTTGTGGAATGGCAAGACTAGAAATAGTGATGCCAGACAGGACATCAGATTTCAACAAGTTGAGGGAATATTTGGGTGCCCATTCAAAGATGGGAAACACATATTGTAACCCAAGAACACATTTTCTGGACTGGGTTGGTTCTTGAACTGCCGAAAAGGGTCATTGGGGAACATATTTTCCTTCATTGCATGCTTCACTTCCCGCACGATACCTTCGCTAGGTGGAACATTGACGTAGAGAACTGTCACAATCTCCATCTCTGCATCCCTCACCGTGTCCATCAACAAAGGATTTCTCATACTTCCAGTTGCCCCTTCTTTGCAGCAAATCTACAGCAAATAGCTTAGGAAGGAGGATGACTCTAGTCGATTAATGTTAGATATTGCATATTAAGATTTTAGTTATGTTTTAGTTTTTAACTATCTTTTATCTATGGTTGAGCATTCTTCAATCGTCTAACAAAACATCTGATGGTCAACAATAGTACACATAGGCAGGTAGGAAAGTTGTTTTCAAATAATAACGCCTTACAGCATAAAAATACATGAATATTATTTTATGATTTTTATTTTAAGTGAATAAAAATATATACATAAATGGTGGAGTAAGATAATTAAAATGTAATAATTAAAAGAAGGAATTTTTATAGAAAAATGTTTTTATTAAAAAAAAATGACTTTCTTGTCAAAATAAATGCTTTAAAATGAAGAAATTAAGCTACTTATATTTTTTTTATCAAACATACATAAGCTATGCATAATACCTTAAATCATATGAGAACCTTCAAGATCAAGTCATTAGCTATTTTGTTTTACTTGAAAATGAAGTATAAGAAAAAATTGATGTTTTAGCAAGTGGTTTAATGTTAATTTCCATTTCTTTCAACAATATACCCTATTTCTAGGGCCTATGTGCTTTGAATGCCCTTAATCATGATAAAAGCCCTCTACAAGTATTATTAATATTAGAAGTAATTTGTAGGATTGACACATTAGAGATGTGCCTCTTCATCTAATATATCATTAGTGGAAGAAAATTATATCTAAATTATTTTTTCTCTAAATTATGTTTGGTGTTCGTGAAAAATATTAAGTTTACATGTTTTGTATGTAACAACTTTTTTATATTTTGACAATTAGTGCTACTTTAAATTATTTAATAGTTGGGAAGGATCCATTTTTTAAAGTAGGAATTTGTTTTAACTAAGCCATCTATTACGTATCCAAATACACTACTTTGTAAAGACAATTTTTTTTTAAACTCTAATATTTATGAATATAATACTTCAAAATAGTACCTTTTTGTAGATGAAGGTGATTTAGGAGATCTAGCATGATAATGAACATAGGTTTAAAGTTCATGAAGTAACATATGAAGCGAACAAATGACTTGGAACCTTTGGTATAGAAAAATAAAAAGGTAGCTAGAGTTCAAGATAATAAATAGTTAAAGTTAATGTGAAAAAGTGAATGAGATTTTTTATTAGTTAAATTGTTAGATTATAGATAACTTGGGAAATGAGATTTGTAGGGATAGACTAATATCAAATTAAAAAAATTGAAATGAACTAACCTAAATCAACTAAATACTTTAGTTATGTTAAGCCCCTATATTAATAGTGTAGTCCCTTATTATGTTAGTCTAACCCCCCCTTATTGCTATTTTTGTACCCCTGTAACCCCCATATTGTTATTATTGTGCCTTTATAGTATTATTGTTAGGTCGGCTAGGATTACATTGTGGCCCCATGGACTCCTATATATAGAAAGGAGGTTTTTTCATTTGTATCATCCAAGAATTGTTCATTCATGTAATGTATTGGAGGTTTCCCCCTCGAAGTGGCTTATTTCTAAGGCATTGATATCTCTTTTCTTCTCTTTTTGGAGCTGGTTTCACAACATTTGGTATCAGAGCTTTGGATTCAAGGGTTTTGTTGCTCCAAACAGGTCATCGTGGAATTTTCGCTATAACGTTTTTTCTACAAAGTTTCAGAAGCTGAAATTTTTAGGGTACGAAGCCGAAATCCTGAGGAAGATTGTCTAAAAATTTCAGAGCTTGGTTCGCAATATGTTTGGAGATATGATCTGTGGAAGTTAGGTCTTTTTTTTAGGCTCCTAAACAGGTCATCGTGGCATTTGCGCTATAACTTTGTTTCTATGAAGGTTCAAAATCTAAAATTCTTATGGTGCGAAGCTGAAATCCTGAGGAAATTCGTCAAAAAATTTTAGAGCTTGGTTCGGAATATTTTTGGAGATATGATCTGTGGAAGGTAGTACTTTTTCAAGCTCCTGAATTTCATCTCAAAGAGGTCATCATGGGAAAAGTTCAATAACTCTCTCTAGGCATCGAATTGGAGTGCCGTAAAAATTTGTCGCATGAAAATGGACTGTAGTTTCTTGGCTATCAATTTTAGAGACAAAGGATGAAACAGTGGCACGTGGCAAGTCATACAAGTTCGCTCTACTGAACCAGTCCATAATTAGGTCATTGTGGAAGATTGGACACAACTTTGTATTGGAGAATCCAAATTAGGTCAGACCTGTGGCATTAAAAAGATAATTTAGAGGGCTACTTCAGTGTTGAATTTAAAATATTGAAGGGCCTCAATCATAGAGATAATCCAATTTCAATATTGAGCTCCTCAAAAGCAAGAAAAAGGTGTGTATTATTTTTCCGAATTGCATAAGTCTTGTTTGAAGAATCAAGTTGAATTGATTCCAAGGGAATATTGAGGAATTTTTTTTAGTAATGGGTTCTATTATGCCTCCAAAAAATAATTCCATACCCATTAAGCCCTCAGAAATCTATACTATGACGCATGAGGAGGAAGAATTGCAATATGAGATATCAAAATTACGGTACCAAGTGCAACAAATTTCAATCTTACGAAGAGCAACTAAAGATGACATAGATGGTTTAAAAGCAAAAATGGAGGCTAATTTGGATGGTTTTAAGGATCAAATAAAATCTATTATGGATGATAAAGTAGTGGAATATCACAATGAGCATCAACAATAAGTTCTCCAACTCTCAAAGGATAACCTAACTTTGGTGCAAAATCAAATGAAACAACCGAAAGATCAATATCACGTCGAAAGAAGTTATGAAGCAGTCACAGAAACAAGAACTCGACAAGTAAAATCAATTTCAAATTATCTCAACAAGTGGAAGAACTTTCCTGTAGAAGATTCCACATGGGACGATGAGAATTTTATACAGAAGCATCAAGAAATAATCAAGCGTTGAGGACAACACTTGTTTGAATGAGAGGGGCATGTTAAGCCCCTATATTAATAGTGTAGTCCCTTATTATGTTAGTCTAACCCCCCTTATCGTTATTTTGTACACAGCAACCCCCATATTGTTATTATTGTGCCTTTACATTATTGTTAATTAGCTGAGTTACATTATGGCCCACTAGAGAATTACATTGCTTATTGTGGCATCCTATATATATAGGAAGGTTTTTCATTTGTATCATCGAGGTACATTCATTCATGTAATGTATTGGAGGTTTCCCCCTCGAAGTGGCTTATTTCTAAGGCGTTGATATCTCTTTTCTTCTCTTTTTGGAGCTGGTTTCACAATAAGTTATAATAAAACATATAAGGAAAGAAACGCTCCAAGAAATTTGCAGTAAGGGTTATGTAAAACTGTCATTCGACGCAGGTTTCTTGCAACTGTTGCTGCTGGTTTATCATGGCAATTGCCTCGGGTGGGGGGGCTTCGGCCTCCTACCGCAATGTGATTACTGGAGAATACACCTCTAGGCAGCAGGACAATGGTATGTCGCAACAGCGTGTTCCGCCAGTTTTGGGTGTAGAGTGGCAGGCTAGGACCAAGGGGTAGTGTTTTCCCCGTGCAGTAAAGAAACCCCGGTTTGTTATTCTTCCTTCAAAATTAGATGAATATAGAAATTATATAAAAAATCATGCTTTAATCTGTAAATTTATTGGTATTTGGCCTACTGAAAAGGATTTGTTGAAGTGGATTCAAATAAAATGGCAGCCAAAGGGTCATATTGACCTGGAATTTGGGGCTAAGGGTTTCTTTACTGTTATTTTCACTAATATTTTAGACAAAGAACACATTTTTGAGGGTGGACCCTATTTTTATAGTAATGCAGGCCTTTTCCTCCGACAATGGGAGGAATGCTATAACCCGGATCAAGAACAATTCCTTGCAGCCCCTGTCTGGGTTCGGTTATTTGGTCTCCCAATGGATTTTTGGGATCCTGATATCTTGGAAGGAATAGGCAATTAATTAGGAAATTTTGTAAAGATAGCAGAAACTACTCGTCGAGGTCGTTATACGTCATTTGCACACATTTGTGTCTATATGAATATTTCTGAACCGTTGCCTGAAATGGTAGAACTGGAATATGAAGGAAAGATCTGGACTCAACTTCTTGATTATGAACACATCCTGTTTAGATGCAGAATATGTCATGAGTATGGGCACTTGTACAAGTCATGTCCTTTAACTGTCGCTGAGCAGTCAGTATCACCTCCTTCATAGCAGCGCAGTTCGCCAAATTCTGGGTTTACTCCTGTTCCCAATAGAAAATGCAATAACAGAGGTTCAAATGTTACTCTGTTGCACAACCCTTTGGCTAACCCCCCAGTTTCGCAACTGGCCACTAACGGTTATGATATTCTGCAGGCCGAAGGTGAAACGGTGCCAGAGGTTAATGATGCCTTGCTTGATTCTGTAGATGAAGGCCCTGACATGCTTCAGGAGGTTGTGGCTCAGAAAACCCAGGCGAATAAGCGAAAAGCCCCCCAAGAAAGTGGCTCTGCTGATACAAGTAGGCAAGAATTAACACCGATGGATGTAGAACGTAGTAACGATGATTTAAGTGCTGAGGAAATTTTTTTGAAGCGTCTTCTTGATGATTGGCGAAATCTGGATGATCGCTTCATTCCGGAAGAAGATAAGAAGCTATATAAAGAAACGTTTTAGCATTATCTGTCTAACCAAGCCCATAAAGAAGTCCAGGCCATTAAACAGACTGCTGGGAAAGCTGTGCCACCTAAGCCATCTAAGAAAAGGGGGAGACGAACATTACATGAATCTATTCAACTTGTTGGCAAAATGTTGATCAATATGGGCAAGATCATACCATTGACAACCGCATTTCAACAACTTCCTAAAGTTCCAAAATGAAAATCCTCTCCTGGAATATTCGTGGCCTTAACAGAAAAGGCAAGCAACGTTATTTGCGTGAGCGGTTAAAAGTTTAGAAGCCGCAAGTTTTGTTATTACAAGAGACTAAGGTTCCTGGTCAAAAGCTTCAAGACCTTCTTCATTTGTTTAAACTCCATTTTAATGTTATGTCTCTCGATTCCATAGGTACGGCTGGGGGGCTAGCGATATTATGGAACGCAACTGAAATTGAGGTGGATAGATGGATTGGGCTTCCTCAAATTTTGACTAGAAATTTTCAGCCAGTTGGTTCTGCTGAAAAATTATTGATTTTGGCTGTTTATGGTCCTTCTGTTCCAAGTGAACGAGCGAAATTTCTTCAGAACATTCGTACTTTACAAACGCTGCATTTTGAAAAATATTGGATTCTTGGTGGTGATTTTAATATGATTATGAGTTTGGATGAAAAGAAAGGAGGTATTAGACGCATGGATCCGGATATGGCTTGTTTTAGGGAGCTGATTACTGATTTACATCTGGTGGATATACCTACGATTAATGGGACATTTTCTTGAAATAATCGCCATGGAGAAAGACATCAAGTGGCCTCTCGATTGGATCGCTTTTTAGCTTCTGAATCCGATTTTGTTCTACCGTTTTCTGGCATTCTCTGGTCACTATTGTTATATACTTCTGCAATATGATTGTATGCTTCAACTTCATCGCAGTTGTCTTTACGTTCATTATCCTTGCTTCAGTATAGGTATTTTTCGGTTTGCGCTGGTGAAAACTATTCGCATGCTTATTCCATGTTATGCCCTGCATTTTCCCTGTTCGGCTGTTATTGGGGAAGTTAATTCCTTTTCCGTGAAGTTTTCTCATAGCTTATTTTTTCATTCAACTCTCTCTAAGGAGGATGATCTGGTTGCGGTGCTGCTGGGTAATTTAAATTCTCGTTACTATATTTTGTTGGGCGCTATGGTTAGCTGCGGCTACATGTTTCTTTTCGTTGTATTTTATAACTAGTCTGTGCATCTTCTCCCTCCTGTCTGTACCGTAATTCTCTGCAATGCTCTGCTGTGGACTCCTATTTGTATGTTCCGTTCTGTGGATTCTCAGCTTAACTTTCCGCTTTCTATCTCTGTTCTTGTTCGCTCTACAAGGTTTTTCTTAGACATTGAATCTCACCAGTGTTTTCACCTACCTATGGTCAAGGGTAAGGGAATACAAGTCCCATCTTCATCGGCAGCAGGGCTATGCAAAAGAGGGCGGAAGACACATTTACAGACTCTAGAAACTTTAGCCAACTCTTTTGCGCAAGAAACTCCATCAGAGATTCGTGAGGCTATCCACGGTTGGGAGCGTGCTACTGACATTGAAAAGGGTTGCCTGCTCCATTCACAGGCCGAATTCACCTTTCTTATTGACCCAGGTAGCACTAGAGGTAGACAGTCCTTATTTCAACAGTTTTTCCACACATATTGGAAGATGAAGTGTGTTTTGGAAAAAGCTATGCTTAGCCAAAGGGAAACCCATCTTAGCTCTACAATCTTGTTTGAGATTCATCAGCTGAAGAAGGAAATGCATGATATGGCTAAGTTGCAAGGTCAAGTTACTGCTCGATTGGATAAGATGGAACAACAACTCTTCGACTTACATCAAGTTGAATTTCCAGGGTCCACTGCTGCAGACTCGGCTCCTGTTGACTCTTCAGCGGGCTAATTACTCCTTCAGTTCTTTTTAGATGTTTTTTGTTGATATTACATTAGCTGTCTGTTTTATTTTCGGTTTTATGGACATAGTCAAGGTGCTTTAGCTGTCTATTATAGGAAGAAACAATACTACTACTGGTCGGGTTATAAATTTTTGAGGTGGCCAACAGACCTGGTTTTCTACGGGCAGATTGAGGTTTTTCGTTTTGTATATTTATGAAGAGAAACTTGCTCTTTATATTATAGTTAATAGAAAGGTCCTACGATATTTACAAAAAATAAATAAAACATATAAGGAAAATATTCTAATTAAGTAAAATGAAAATAAATTGATTTAATACTATCACTCAAGAGTAAGTGTTCATAAATTAAATACAATCTAAGTAATAATAAGAAAAAATAACGTTCATAAAAGCACTCCATGTAGAAGAAACATAGAACTAGAATCTCTAACCAAAATTTGAAATTATAGAAAAAGAAAGTGACGGAAAATAGTCTTTCTAAACAAAATAAGAAATTAAAACTATAAAAGTCTTCATAAAAATTGGACATATGGACAAGTAAACAATAAAAATAATAAAATGAAATTAATTAATAATTTTTCATAATAAAATAAATAAATAATAAAAATAATAACATGAAATTAATTAATAATTTTTCATGATAATATAAGTCTATATAATAATAAATACCACAAAATAAGAATAAACTAATAAAAACTCACTTGCTCCATAATGTTGAAAGATTGTTCTAATGTAATGTTTTTATTGAGTGACTAAATTGAGACTTCACTGAAATTGAGACTTTTGTCCACTTTTCTAGAGTTATCCATTACTTATATATCCCATTACAATATGAGAAAGAAAAGTACTAAAAAATAGAGAAATATGAGGAAGAAAAGTGCTAATAAAAAAAAGAGAGAAAAATATTGAGTGGTTCACTAATGAATATCCAATAAGTAGGGAAAGTGGTTCACTAATGAATCAATAACATTCGATCAAATTGACACGAGGGAGAAATATGGAATACTAAACCAATTAATTATTATGTCAAGAGGTGAACGATCTATGTTTCTTACAAAAAAAAATTATTTTCATTTATGTAACAATTCTTTGTACTCATAAATAATGTGTAATAGTTTCTCAAGTCAATGTTATTAATTATCATGGTTAAAAAAAAAAAATATTATTGATATATAAAATTTTAATTATTACATTAGTATTTATGAAAACAATTCCCAAATTACTTTATAATGTAGGTTGAAACGGCTAATAATAAGAATACTACGATCCTCACAATATTGAATCATTGTTTCTGTGTAATGTGAATCAAAGTTTTTGAAAATGTATATAGCGTGGTATATAAAAATTTATGATACATTGCCGGTAAATAACCTTCCTAGATAACATGCAAATCATTACTTCCATCTCCTTTTCACACTTAATGCAATATAACTGCTTGGAAAATGCTCAACCTTCACTATCATAACATTGAACTTCAAGTTGAGCCGCTTAACGATAAGCGAAGTTTTTAATGTTCCTCTATGCTAGTTCGTACTATCATACAATTTTCTTTATATAATTTATACCAGCCTAGATCCATCTTACTCTGGATCTATCATGCGCCAAGAGGGATCAAATCTCTCGAGGTGCAAATCTATTTTTTGAGTGAAAAACTTGAGGAAAGGTTTGCACCTCAAGAGATTTGATCCCTCTCGGCGCATGATAGATCCAGAGTAAGATGGATCTAGGCTGGTTCCAGTTGGAGGCATCAACGTCACATTTTTCATATTATTAAATTTTTTGTATATTTTTGAGATGTACATCATACTTTGAAATTTTGAAGATTAGAAATACAAATTCTAACAAATGTTAGAACACTATTTTGAACACTGAACCACGTAATAATCGTAGAAATCAACATCTACACTATTCAATTACTTAAATATTTTTCTGGAACTATTGTACTAAAAATCATACTTTTCTCTCTTGCTCTTCGATATTAATAGGTTGAATTACTAAAACATATAAATAAATGTACATTGTCAATAATTTTGCCTGCTTACGGTAAAATTTATGCACAATGTTAATCCAATCACTTTAAAATTAATGTACCATCAATGTACATCCAATTACATCAAATCAGAAATCAACGTTTACACTGAAATCAATGCATATAATGCAAACAATGAAATAGGATTAGAAAACAACATCTACAGTGAAATGGATGCATCTAATGTAGGTAATCAAATAGGATTAGAAATCAACATCTACACTGAAATTAATGTATCTAGTGCAAGTAAGCAAATAATATTAGAAACCAACATCACTGAAACCAATGCATCTAGTGCAAGCAATCAAATAGGATTAGAAATCACCATCTATACTGAAATCGATGCATTTAGTGCAAGCAATCAAATACGATTAGAAATAATGTACATTGAAATCAATGCATCTAGTGGAAGTATTCAAATATAATTAGAAATCAACATCTACACTGAAATTAATGCATCTAGTGCAAGGAATCAAATATGATAAAAAATTGTTGTCTACATTGAAATCAATGCATTTATTGCGAGAAAACATATAGGATTAGCAATCATCTACATTGAAATCAATGCATGTAGTGCAAGAAATTAAATATAATTATAAATAAACATATACACTAAAATCGATGCATCTAGTGCAAGCAATCAAAATGGATTAGAAATCTCCATCTACACTGAAATCAATTCATCTACACTGAAATTAATGTATCTAGTGCAAGTAAGAAAATAATATTAGAAACCAACATCACTGAAACCAATGCATCTAGTGCAAGCAATCAAATAGGATTAGAAATCACCATCTATACTGAAATCGATGCGTTTAATGCAATCAATCAAATACGATTAGAAATAATGTACATTGAAATCAATGCATCTAGTGGAAGTAGTCAAATATAATTAGAAATCAACATCTACACTGAAATTAATGCATCTAGTGCAAGGAATCAAATAGGATAAAAAATCATCGTATACACTGAAATCAATGCATTTATTGCGAGAAAACATATAGGATTAGCAATAATCTACATTGAAATCAATGCATATAGTGCAAGAAATTAAATATAATTATAAATAAACATATACACTAAAATCGATGCATCTAGTGCAAGAAATCAAAATGGATTAGAAATCTCCATCTACACTGAAATCAATTCATCTAGTGCATGAAATCTTCTTCCCTCTCTCCCCCCTTGAAGTACATCTTTGTTTCCTTCCCTCTATCCACTCTCTCACATCCTCCCTTTCCTTCCTATCTCTCCATTTCTCTCCTACATCTCTATCGCTCTCTCTCTTCACCCTCCAACTATGTTATTATATCACTACCTCTCTCCTTCTCTCATCCCTTCTCTTCATATCTCATTCTTTGTCTCTTTATCTCATCCGAAAACATACACACTCTCTCTCCATCTCTCCCTTATCACTTAATCTCTCTCTCCACTTATTAATCTCTCTGTATTTCTTCTTCCCTCCCTCTCTCCCCCTCTAAATCCATCTCTCTCTCTCTCTCTCTCTCTATATATATATATATATATATATATATATATTCCCTCCAATTTTCTCTCTTCCCCCGTCACTCTCTTCCTCTCTCTTGTCCTTCCTCTCCCTCCAATTCTCTTTATTGCTCTCTCTCTCTCTCAATGCATATAGTGCAGGAAATCAAATAGGATTAGAAATCACCATCCACAATGAAATCAATGAATCTAGTGAAATAAATCGTCTTCCCTCTCTCCCCCCTCCAAATCCATCTCTCTTTCCCTCCCTCTCTCCACTCTCTCACATCCTCTCTTTCTTCCTTCCCCTTTCTCCCTTTCTCTCCCATGTCTATATCTCTCTCTTTCCCTCTCTCTCCCTCTCTTCACCCTTCAACTCTGTCAATATATCCCTCGCTCTCTCCTTCTCCCCCCATTCCCTCCATCTCTCCTTTTTCTTTTTATTTCACCCCAAAACATACACACGCTCTCTCTATTTCTCCCTTTTCACTCCCTCTCTCTCTCCACTTCTTGCTCTCTATGTATTTATTCTTCCCTTCAACTCCATCTCTCTATCCCTCCCTCTCCTCCTATCTCCCTCCCTCTCTTCTCCTCTCTCTCTTCCTTCCTCTCTCTCCCTTCCTCTCCTACCTCCCTCTCTCTTCCCCCATCTCTCTCTTTTCCCTCTAATCCTCTCTCTTCCCCCATAACTCTCTCTCTCTCTCTCTCTCTCTCTCTGCGCTCCAATCCTCTCACTATCTCCATCCCTCTCTCCTCCTCTCCCCCTCCCCCCTCCATATTTATGTCTCCCTTTTCCTCGTGTACCCTTTTCTACCTCTCTCAATCCTCTCCCTCTCTCTCTTCATTCCTCCTCTCCCCTCTCCTTGATTTTATCCCCATCTCTCCCTTCTCAGTCCCTCTATCTCTCCACCTCTATCACTCTATGTCTTTGTTCTTCCCTTCCATATATATCTAGAGTTAATATATATCATGATACATTAATGTATATAATAATATAGAAATTTTAATATTGTATTAATCCAAAGTTATTAAATATAATAATATTAATATGAATATTAGATTTAATAATAATATTATTATTATTAATATTTTGATATTAATATTAGAGATAATAATGGTTTTTTTTGGCATGATATTAATAATAATTTGGCCCATAATATTTGACCTATAGGATTCACCTAAATAAAACATATTTTTTGAGTGTTGGTAAATATAAAGAGATTTATAGAGTAAATATAAAAAAATTGGTTTTATTTATTTACCATACCTCTTTTATTTACAATGGTATTTGGCCCATAGACTTGGTATATAATTAGATGTTGATTTATAATGATATTTGATATGTTTTTATAAATTTATCATGCCTCTTTATACCTCTTTTATATTGATTTATTTATTTACCATAGCTCTTTTATAAATATGCTATTTAGCCCATGGTATTAATAATAATATGGCCCATGGTATTTGGCATATAGGCTTCACCTAAATAAAACTTGTTTTTTGACTTATTGTAAATATAAAGAGGTTTATGGAGTAAATATAAAAAGAGGCTTTATTTATTTAGTGGAAGTAGTTAAATATAATTAGAAATCAGCATCTAGTCTATCAACTTCTATCCACCAGCTATTCTCAATTTTAGTCGAAAGAGGTCCATTTGTGCTCTAAATGATTTATACATACATAAACAATTATTCCCATATTAGAATTATAAAAGGATCATATGTCAGATACTTAGATGTATAAAATCCAATCTACTTTATCGACAATGTGGTGGGATTGAACTTCGACTTCATGGTATTTAATCTCACAAAGCATTCCACTTATCTCATATACAACGCATCCTTATTCTTCAGTCCCGTAGTGCAGCGCCAGTATCATGAAAAATATGGCTACAATGAGGTCAGTAGAGTATATGTATTAACTAGTTTTGCATCCGCTCAGAATTATTCTTTGTTAACAATTTTATTATAAGGGTTCACATTGTCTAAATATCTAGACATTTACATTTCTGCAAAAGCTTGTTGATCGCCAAATTGAATCCGAATATGGCATATTTCCGTCTTTTACGTGATACTAAGACTAAACATCGAGATAAATGATCATAAAATACAGTATGCCTATTTCAAAAGCAATAGACTGAATATGAGTCTTTCCATTCAATTACTCGAAAATATTGCTACGTGCTTGGCTGAATAATTTTTGACACGAAACATTTTCAAACTGTGATCGCTTGCTCACAATATTCGGGCAAGCTTCTGGTAGGATGAGTTAGGGTTTCTTATGAAAGCGCGGGGATTTTCATCTCAATGGCATCTCTCCTTGGATTTATATCTGCTAATGCATTTTATCTGCATTGTTGTGTCTTCATCTACAGAGAGAGAGGGATGTAGGAGAGGAAGCAACTCACAAAGTTAACGTTTCCAATTCAAAATTTACTCTTCCAGCAATACGAATATAAGTGGAATGAAGTCAAGTTTCAATTTTTATACATTACCTGAGTGAACTCCAGCTCGGGAGCTTACAGTTCGAAATGCCGCAGAAATGCTTACGCCGTAGAAATGCTTGAAGCTTGGAATTAGAGCCATGAATTAGAGCTGAGTTACCCCGCAGAAATGCTTGAAGCTTCGAATTAGAGCTGATTTGTTTAAAAAAAAAAAATCGTTTATTTATACGATTGTTAAAATTTAATTGTTAAGCCGACAAATTTTTATTTTTTATTTTTTATTTTAATTTGAAATTTAAGCCGACATTGAGGACGTGACCCACCTGACATCGAGGTCATACTGGGTTGTAGATGTGCCTCTCGGCACAACAAGGTCATACTGGGCTGTAGATGCGCCTCTCGGCGCAATCATATATGATATAGCATATTTCAAAACTAATTTCTATATATGCCTTTAGTGTACCAAATCATTAAAACCATGAAGCCCTTCTCCAGGAAACCAACACCTCTAAACTATTTAATCATATTTGAAATTGCAGTCAAAGTTAAGGTTTCGAATTAATTTTTCCTTCAAGATTGAACTATTTCACAGAGCATAAAACCTCTAACAATTGGATTCCATTGAAATATTTCTTGTGCAAAGGATATCCTTGGCACATTTTGCAGGAAAATTATCCACAGATCTCTAGTTTTCCTTAAGGATAATATAGAAACCTTGGATTAGATTATATTGTCATGAGGAAGTTATGATAATGAATTTGAATACTCATACACATTTAACCAAAAATAAAATTACGTTACTTATATTGTAATTAAAATAATATTCTAGTAACAAGATTAACATAAATGATTTATGATTTTCTTTAATCATAGTAATAAAAGTAGTTGCCGCCCTTTTAGTTTGACGGAGGATATTGTTGCTAATAATTTAATATAAAAGTATATTCACCTAAGAGTTCGTGGAGTTTAAAGCCAATACAACAATATTCGTAGGTATGAAATCATTACATCATTGTGTCAATATCAAGGTTTTGTGTTGCGAATTAAAGTAATATTAAGACTGAGGGGTGTGGAATCAATATTATGTCACTTTTAACAATTATTTAACCAATTAAAACACAAATAACCATATCATAATGCACAATTCCAATAAGACATTGAACACAGAGAATTAATGTGGAAACCCATATAGGAGAAAACCAGAAAATATTTTTAATTATGATGTAATTGCAACCTCAAACTTCAAATTACATCAAAATATGTAGCCGCCAACCTATAGGAGGCTCGAACCCCCTTTTATTTTCCAACAACAACTTGCTGGAAGCACCATATCCTTTATATTTATAGGAAGAAAACTAAAGAAGACTCACATACCCCTTATTTGAAGGCACCAACCAGCTACAACAAATTAGTTACCTTTTTCATCTCAATTTCAAACCTAGATCTAAGGAAATTTTAATTCTAATATTTATCTCTCACAATTGTTACACTTTGAATTACTAATTCTAAACCTCATAGCATCTCATGATTTCAACTAATCTACACACCAGACATTTAACCAATACTTTTCTTTATATTTTACTCATTTTTTTCTTCAAAAAATTCTATTATTCAGTGCCCCTTTTCTCTCCTTGATCAATTTGAGCTTCTTGTGTTTCTCTGTGTCACAGTAGCCACAACTCATTGATTTACATGGGAAATAAAGTTCTCATGTTATTTTCCAATTTTATTTATAGATGCAAGCCCTCATCCATCCCATTTCGAGATTTAATTGTTCTTATTTTTAAGCAAAATTTTGTGCTCAAATGCTAATATTTTTTCTTGTAGCGACCGAAGGTTTAGCTCCTTTTTGACATATGACCATGGGTTATAACCATGGGCTTAAGCCTCGTAGGCACTTATATCCAATTTAACTATCATGATTTTCTCCATGCAATGTCACAGCCTAGTGAAGTTTCTCCATTCTATGTTTCTATACCCCCCCACACCATCTCTCCATATAAATAAGTCTCTCTCTCACTGCATCTTCCTCCTGCTTCCTCTCACTATCCATCCTCTCCCTCATTTTCTCCCCCTCCCTTCCTCCTTGTCCCACTGTCCTCCCTCCCCCTTTATAGGTTTCTTTATCCCTCCCTCCATCACTTATTCATTCCTTCAAAAATATA
The DNA here is from genome assembly GCA_034641835.2 of Pinus albicaulis. NCBI lineage: Eukaryota > Viridiplantae > Streptophyta > Pinopsida > Pinales > Pinaceae > Pinus > Pinus albicaulis. The sequence goes on along the minus strand of CM076576.1, from coordinate 697,700,536 downwards.
TATATCACTGTCTCTCTACCCTCAATATTTATCTCTAACTCCCTCCCATTATTCCTCTTTATCTCTCCCTCCTTCCTTATCACTCACTTCCCTTTAACTACGCCTCTATCTCCCTCCTTTTATCTTATATGTTTCTCCCTCCCTCCATTTATTTTCCTATATATATCCCTCATTCTCCTTCTCTCTCCCTCTCTCCCTCCCCTCCAAATCTATTTCTATCTCCCCCCTCTAGCATTCTCTCGCACCCGCACACACTGAGATATCTCTTTATATGTATCTATATTTATCTCACTCCTTCTTCATCCCTCTTCCTCTCACTCTATATCATGTTTATCTCTCCCGCTCCTTCCCCCTTCCCATATTTCCCTATCCTCTCTACCTCGCTTAATTAATTCTTCACAACAACCTACATTTATTTCTCTCTCTCTCTTTATCTCTCCCTTCAACACTCTTTGTACCTCACTCTCTATTCCTCACACACCCACTCTCTCATTCTCCTCTCCCATGCATCATATCTCTATCTATCACTCTTCACCTATCTTTCACCTTCACTCTTTCCATCTATTTCTATTTCCCCCCTTGGGACTCTTAATCACTTGCAGAGGCTCTATTTCTCTCTCTCTCTCCTTCACAACACCGCATTCCACCATTTTCTCTCTCTTCCTCCACATGTCAATCACAAATATCTACCTCTCTCTCCCTTCTATACCATCTTTGATTTTCATCTCTCACTCACTCTCTCCCATAAAACACTATATCACTTTTCCCAACCCTCTCTCTCTCTCTCTCTCTCTCCCCCAAACCCACCTTAAGAATTTCCCACCAACTCATTCTTCCCCACCCCCTTCTCTCTCTCCATTTCTCTATTTAATTTATATCTTTATCCCCCTCAACCCGTCTATCCCTCCCTAGCCCCCAAAAATCACCTCAATAATTTCCCATTTCCCAAAGTCACTAGCTATAGGAACACATGGGTGTTCCTAAAAACATAAACACAGATACATTTTTGGCACTAGGAACGGCACGTTTCTTTTTTTCATTTTATATTTTTCTAGCAGTCCTAGATGCATGGTTACCTTAATGATTTGGATATTGGTTTGATATCACAAACCTAAATACATGAAAAGATAAATTTTTCGAAAAACACATATATATCTATGTCTTTGAGGTTATTATTTTATAAGCTAGAAAAATCCACTGTCTATAAAAATAGATACAGATATAGAGTCGGATAGGTTGATTTTAAATATATAATTAAAAAATAAATAAACAAATTACCATTTTTAGTCCCTTTTTCTATTGACATATATCAAAATCTTAAAATACATTTCTTGTCTATGCAACTATAGGTTTTTGAGGGCTTAGTCATTTGCAAAAATAGTTATATAGCGCACTAGAAGATATTACAAGAAAAAAAGTAATGTTTGATAATGGAAAGCCCCTTTTAAGTTTCACTAACGAAATACCTTGTAATTCCATATATATATATATATATATATATATATATATATATATATATATATATATATATATATATATATCCACAAGAAAAACATGTTTTCTTGTCGCCACATTTCAGCATTTACATACTCAAATGTTGCACTAACATAAACTTATTCATTATATTTTGCATTAAAAATAACATATCAAACTTTGGAAAACTCTAAATTCCCATAGTTAAACATAATTTTCATAAATAAAAATCATATATTGAGCCAACTCATTTTCCTCCATTTTATAGGTTTACACTACCTTCAAATTCATTGTATAAATACCTCTAATTATCCCTTGAAATTAACATATTATAATTTTTCTAAATTTACATTTTTACTATTAATTTCAATTTCCACTTACCGTAACTATGCCGTAAGGCGTCGCTATTTGAAAAAAACTCTCCTACCTACCACTATGTCCATGTTTCAGCCATTGGATCAAATGTTAGACGATTGAAATGTTTTACATCAAGTAAATATTTTTATATATGTTTTTTATAATGTTATTTTTTTTCTTTTCAATAAGTTAGATTGAATTTATGTTTTGGTGACTTTTAAGTTAAAATGTTGATTATGTCAAATTACAATAAAAAATAAAAATAGTAAAATAAAATAATGATAAACTATAAATACAACCCATGGTATTGACCCATGGTATTCATGTGGAATGTAGTTTCCTTATAGGGGGAACTAAGATGGTCTAAATCAATCTTAACTCTAGATTTAAACTAATTATTTAATAAAATTATTTTTGAATGTTTATAACCATTATTCTTTTTAAAATTTTACTTAATAAATATTTTTTATAGTGTTTGTTTTTTCTTTTTAATAAGTTAGATTGAATTTAGGTTTTGGTGACTTTTAAGTTAAAATGTTGACTATGTCAAATTAGACAAAATTAAAAATAAAAGTAAATTAAATAAAAAGATTGACATAATGTAATGAACATTTTAACTAGGTCAAAATACAATAAAAAATAAAAATAATAAAATAAAATAATGATAAACTATAAATACAACCCATGGTATTGACCCATGGTATTCATGCGGAATGTAGTTTCTTTATAGGGGGAACTAAGATGGCCTAAATAAATCTTAACTATGGATCTAAACTAATTATTTAATAAAATTATTTTTAAATGTTTATAATCATTATTCTTTTAAAATTTCACTTAATAAAATGTATCTAAATTTTCATACATCCAAATATACATAATTTTTCTTGTTATGTATTATTTTTGTTACAACTATTTTATTATTCCAAAAATACATGGTTTTTTTTTGTTATATATTATCTATTTTACAATTGTTTTATAATTTATGAGTATTATTTCTTAATATATAAACTAGCAATTGCACCATTATCAAATGTTGCAAAGGAAATGCTCTAAGATTCTTAGAGAGATCCAATTAGTAAGTTTTTAAATTTTCTCTGCTCTCTTATTATTTTAGCAGAGATATATAAATTATCAATTTAAAATAGATATTTCCAAATTCTTATATAAAACTGATCATGGCCATAATAGGCAGATGCTATAGTAATTAAATAATTGTATATTATCTATTAACCATATTGCAATTTTCTTCAAATTTGATCATTTTCCAAATTCCTTACGTTTGACAAATACCAATGTAGTAAAAAGGTATTTGATCATGGTTTCACAGAGAATCAACCTCTCTAGAAATTATAGATGCGTGCAATCTTACAACAGCAACATTTCAACATATTTTGATGTGAACATTTAGCCATTAACTTCAGAGATCGACATAGAATTACAAACCAGGATTTACTTACAAGCATCTTCTAGGACAATATTTGAACAGTTTGAACTTGGAAACTGTGCAAAGTACTTATTTTACAATTTAAGTTCTAGAATTTCTCTTACAGGCACATATACATTGGTTCCTAGAACAACCTCAATAGCCAATTCTAAGAATTTACAAACAAATGAAAACATGCATGTGACAATTGCTTGCATTAAAATTGCAACAAAAAGTTCATAAAGAAATTTCACCTTCTGCTACAGATTTAATGAGAAGAGTTGAAGAGTTGCTTTGTCTTGCTGCAATAGACTTCTGAAGGCACTCACGAGAAACATTTCAAATTAAGATATTTAAGAGCTCTTAACCAGATGATTCTAAGGCTCAAAACACTATCCAAGTAGTGTGATTTTGGAGTCCTTATTACAGTTGGGAAAAGATAAATCTAGTGATTTGCATGCAGTTTGGTAGTGAAACATCCTCTTGTAGATGGAAAGAATTCATTCAACGCAGTAATTTATACTTTAATAATTTTTAGAAACCCAAAACACTTACCAAAAAAGGTCTACAACCTGCAACAAATCAAGAAGATAATAGTTCCATGCTTTTATTTTGAAACATTAATCTGCAGAAATAAATAATACATCAGTTTGAAAGTAATACGTTAGTTTGAAACATTAGAAATCTATGTGTGGACATCGTTTTTGTGAAAAAAACTTTCAAACAAAGCAGGGATTATTTGGAGACTCCCAAGTTATAGTTTGTTACAAGTATATCTTAACAACTCTGGTTCTTTAAGCATGGAGAAGTTTGAACTTTTATTTACTTTTTTATTTCTCTTAATGCTTAATAAATCTTGAGTTAAGATGAATCTACACTCGTGTAGAAACAACATGAGCATCACTATTGATATAGACTCAAGGAAATCATTCAAGATAGGGCAAGGCTTACCATCAAACATAATATAATGCAGCCTGATGTTCCAGGAAAAATGGAGTACCACCATTGCAGGTGTTGAAACTTTGGTCCATCAATGAAAAGTATAGGCAGTCCAGCAGCTGCAAACAATGCCCCAAAATTTAGATATTTTATAAAGATATCAAATCAACTTTGTGTCACAGGACCAAAATCAAATTGAAATTACGAAACCAGATTGAAGTGAATTTGATTGAAAATGCAACAATAGGTTTAAGTGAAATTGATTCCAAGTAATATGATATCGTATAGATACAATTTCCAAGAATGAGATAAATGAATGGGAACATACCACGAGGATGGAAAGAACCGTAATATATCATGAATGCCACAGATGCAACTAGGGCAACACTGCGGGCAACCCAACCTGGGCCAAAAAAAGCTAATGCAATCACTCCAAGTGCTGCACAAAAAATATGAGAAACAAACATGTTGTATTTTTGCATATGCAGTTCAAAATCAAAGTTGTCAAATTTAAAAAATGCTCAAAAAAAGGCCTGATTGTCTATTTCTTGTATTAGATGGTTTAATATAGTACTGATTTTACATGAGCAATTCAGTATGTTTACAGTAATTTTAGAGCTGGTGTTTAAGTCTGAGTTTAACCAGATCACTCTTGGAATTTTCATTTCTACTTTCTTTGAGATATTGCTCAAAATAGAAAAATGGATCATAGATGTTTAAAGCCTGCCTGTGCTGTCGGTGAGATTGGAGCAGTAATCGAATTTGGGGGAGACCTATGCTCTGTGTGTAAAGAGCCACATGTATCAATTCATTTTGGTAGCAGCGCCTGGTACACCTAAACTAAGAAATGATAGTGGAAACCATTCAACACCCAATCCTGGTTTGGGAGATCCTAAGAAAGTAGACATCATTTCAGAGATCAATGCATTTATGCTATATCTTTCTAGATACGAAAAAATCAAAGAAAACCGTTAAAACTCATGCAAAAAATTATCTCCACAGAAAAATTGAAATAAGTCATTGAATATCCCAAGAAATAAATATACCTCAAACATTAAAACCATCAAGAAATAATGCATTGTTTTGGTCAGCGACTCAACGCTACCAAAATTCCCCAAATTAAAATGAATTACTGTGCATCGCTTCACTGCCAATTGCAAGCAATCTTCTCGCCATGTGGAAGGCTCTTCGCCCTATTTAGGCCAAGTCTCCTAAGAATACATGGTTGGGTTGCATTGATAACTATCCTGTCAAAGTCCCAATGTGTTAGACCCAGAAAATATCCAGGTGGGCTACTTCGTTTTCACATCACAGTTAGCTTTCATGAATCCCTAATCTCTTATACTCTATTTTCCCATCCCAATTACTTCATGAATCCATAAACATAATCTTTAGTTTTCAATCATTCCAAAAGTTTGTTTGATTTAACTGCTTTCATTTCTAAGGATAACAGTTTTCATCAACATCCTCCTTGGAGATCAGTTTGATTATTGTTTAGTTTGACTTAAGGGGAAATCCAAAATAGGCGAATCTAGCATAAAATTATATTAGATAACGCTTTGGTTATTGAAACTCAAATTACCTCCACGTTATAATAAACAGGTTATAGTTATCTATACAATATTCCAGGTTGCAAATGGTGGTTTCATAACTTATAACTTATATTTCATGAATGCCACAGATGCAGCTAGGGAAACACTACAGGCATCCCAACCTGGGCCAAAAACAGCTAATGCAATCACTCCAAGTGCTGCACAACAAATATGAGAAACAAACATGTTGTATTTCTGCATACGCAGTTCAAAATCAAAGTTGTCAAATTTAAAAAATGCTCAAAAAAAGGCCTGATTGTCTATTTCTTGTATTAGATGGTTTAATATAGTACTGATTTTACATGAGAAATTTAGTATGTTTACAGTAATTTTAGAGCTGGTGTTTAAGTGTGAGTTTAACCAGATCACTCTTGGAATTGTCATTTATACTTTCTTTGAGATATTTCTCAAAATAGAAAAATGGATCATAAATGTTTAAAGCCATCCCGTGTTGCCGGTGATATTGGAGCAGTAATCGAATTTCGGGGAGACCTCTGCTCTATGTGTAAAGAGCCACATGTATCAATTCATTTTGGTAGCAGTGCCTGGTACACCTAAACTAAGAAATGGTAGTGGAAACCATTCAACCCCCAATCTTGGTTTGGGAGATCCTAAGAAAGTAAACATCATTTTAGAGATCAATGCATTTATGCTATATCTTTCTAGATATGAAAACATGAAATAAAACCATTAAAACTCATGCAAAAATTATCTCCACAGAAAAATTGAAATAAGTCACTAAATATCCCAAGCAATAAATATACCTCAAACATTAAAACCATCAAGAAATAATGCATTTTTTTGGTTAGCAACTCAACGCTACCAAAATTCCCCAAATTAAAATGAATTACCATGCATCGCTTCACTGCCAATTGCAAGCAATCTTCTCACCATGTGGAAGGCTCTTCGCCCTGTTCAGGCCAAGTCTCCTAAGAATACATGGTTAGATTGAATTGATAACTATCCTGTCAAAGTCCCAATGTGTTAGACCCAGAAAATATCCAGGTGGGCTACTTCGTTTTCACATCATAGTTAGCTTTCATGAACCCCTAATATCCTATACTCTATTTTCCCATCCCAATTACTTCATGAATCCATAACCACAATATTTAGTTTTCAATCATTCCAAAGGCTTGTTTGATTTAATGGCTTTCATCTCTAAGGATAACGGTTTTCATCGACATCATCCTTGGAGATCAGTTTGATTATTGTTCAGCTTGACTTAAGCGGAAATCCAAAATAGGTGAATCTAGCATAAAATTACATTAGATAACACTTTGGTTATTGAACTTCAAATTACCTCCACATTACAATAAACAAGTTATAGTTATCTATACAATATTCCAGGTTGCGAATGGTGGTTTGATAACTTATAACTTATATTTCATGAATGCCACAGATGCAGCTAGGGCAACATTGTGGGCAACCCAACCTGGGCCAAAAATAGCTAATGCAATCACTCCAAGTGTTGCACAACAAATATGAGAAACAAACATATTGTATTTCTGCATATGCAGTTCAAAATCAAAGTTGTCAAATTTTAAAAATGCTCAAAAAAAGGCCTGATTGTCTATTTCTTGTACTAGATGGTTTAATATAGTAATGATTTTACATGAGCAATTTAGTATGTTTACAGTAATTTTAGAGCTGGTGTTTAAGTATGAGTTTAAGCAGATCACTCTTGGAATTGTCATTTCTACTTTCTTTGAGATATTTCTCAAAATAGAAAAATGGATCATAAATGTTTAAAGCCTACCTGTGATGCCAGTGAGATTGGAGTAGTAATCGAATTTGGGGGAGACCTCTGCTCTGTGTGTAAAGAGCCACATGTATCAATTCATTTTGGTAGCAACACCTGGTACACCTAAACTAAGAAATGGTAGTGGAAACCATTCAACCCCCAATCTTGGTTTGGGAGATCCTAAGAAAGTAGACATCATTTCAGAGATCAATGCATTTATGCTATATCTTTCTAGATATGAAAACATGAAAGAAAATCGTTAAAACTCATGCAAAAATTATCTCCACAGAAAAATTGAAATAAGTCACTTAATATCCCAAGCAATAAATATACCTCAAACATTAAAAACTTCAAGAAATAATGCATTGGTTTGGTTAGCGACTCAACGCTACCAAAAATCCCCAAATTAAAATGAATTATCATGCATCGCTTCACTGCCAATTTCAAGCAATATTCTCGCCATGTGGAACACTCTTCGCCCTATTCAGGCCAAGTCTCCTAAGAATACATGGTTGGATTACATTGATAACTATCCTGTCAAAGTCCCAATGTGTTAGACCCAGAAAATATCAATGTATTTTCACATCATACCTTAATTTTGGCCCTTAACGTTGGCCTTGAGATATTTTTTTAACTTCTTAGGCTCAAAATATTTGAATGGGTCCTCAAATAAATACATTATTTTTTTGTAGGGCCTAATGTGCATGCCCTTGACTAGGAAACCAGTGCAATGAGTAGGTTTCATGTAGTGGAAATGCGTTTGCATCCCTAAACATGGTCAAAGGAGTAAATAAAAACAATAATCCCTAATTGAACCCTACTAAGCTTAATCACTATGAAAAAAACCTTCACATAGCAAGATGAGCCACCAATATGGGTTGTTTTCCCCAAAATTTGAATATGAGTGCTATTAATATGTTTCACACAGCAAGAAAATCTTGACCTTCACCAAACCCCTTTTTTAAGTGTGCTGGGGATTCCATAGATGATTTCCTCAGTTCAGTGCTATTCGTTTAGGTGTTATCTTAAAATATGCTTCGAAAGGATCAATAGGTTACTTCCATGTATCTGAATTCATTAGCCTTCAAAGCTTCAAATCTGCTGGAGAACACTACTGGAAGGAAAATTCATTTGCTGTCGGTCTAATCCTCTTAACATTGACTATTTAAAGGGTCAACAAATTGGTGCATTTATAACTCTTTAACACTCCTCTTTACCACTTGTCAAGGGGTCTGCAAATCATGCCAGAAATATGTTTAGTACAGGATAACTGTCTCGCCAAAATCTAAAAAATACTCAAATACTCTACAATATTTATATCTAGTAATTGCAGTGTTGAGCATTACCATCTGAATATATCATAAATATTAGATAAGGTTGGTGTGTAATTAAAATTTGAGTCTAATATAAAATGTTAACTTGTGACTCTTACGGTTTACCATTTAAGTATTTGATTTCAAACTAAGTTGCATGGTGTGAGAAACTATAGGTTACCAGCACAGTTTTAATATATGTGTGTATTTATTCATGAATCTATATTTTCATTTTAAATTATAATGTTAAAACTTAAAACTTAAATGTTTTCTTTCAAAGTTCTGCCAAGCATGCCTACTCACCACCTTCTCTTTTGAGCACTCAAGTGGAATCCTCCAAGTAGGAACCCCAACAATAAAAATGTGAAGCTATGACTCTGCATGGATTTTTTATCAAGACTAGTAGCCCCATCTCCTTCAACTACTTCAAGGCCCTAAAAAATTAGATAAAGAGGATATGAATGTAAACACTATAGATCCTTTCTCAACTTTGCTAATGAAGGTTGTCTCATGGACTATCCATTATTAATGTTGTTGACATTCTTTTTCTACAAGGAGTTAAGCATCAAAATGTCATCTCCTTTTGTTTCAAAAACTACCAAGGTTTTTGGTCTGTTGATCTAGAACATAAAGAGCACTATTACCAATATCACAAGAACTATGAATCCCAAAAGTAGAATTGAAGGAACTTTCAAAAAAAATTGCAGAATGCTTTCTGAAAAGTAGCTAAAATTTTGAACCTAAATTTCTTAACCACGCTGTTGATTTTTTACTACCCTTTTTAAAATAGGCCTCTTCCACCTCCTAAATAAGGGATACTTTGATAAAAAAATTCCATGTTTCTTCCAGGCATGTGGATTTACCATTTTTCCCTAAAAAGTATTAAAATCGCCTGGTATATTTTCCAAGTGAGTATGCTGTGACGATATATAATCATTTCAGTATTTGATAGACAAGTTAAATGACCGTTGAATAACAGGCCACTGCCAAGCATTGTTAACCTTAGGCACTAAGCGCTCTTATCCTCGAGCACTCATCAAAGGGTATGATGAAACTTGTTAGATAATAGAATATATTTATGGCTAACTCCATCTCCATCAGTGATAATGAAATGCATTTCATCCCTTTTTGAGATTTACTTTTATGTTTCACCCTCTCTCAGGTTTTCTTTTTTCAAATTTATTATCATACCTTCATTTGTATGTTTTTCATATTTTAATATTAAGGGACATTGATATATGACATTGTTGGAAGGGAGCCTCATGTAACTGAAAATTTCATACCAGCCTTACTAGCCTTTCAAAGCCATCTTACATACCCAATCCAAATACAGGCATTGAAAAATCCCAAACAAAATTGAGCCAAAAATTAGAAAGTTCAAATTTTCTAAGAATCTGTGATCAATATGATTATTATGATGCATTATTGTTTCTTAGTGTAAGAATTGTTACTTTATAACAAAATTTAAGCATTTTTTCCCATGGCCAATATGAGCGTTTATCAGAAAGTAAATAACATTTCTATCCATGGAGTGATGTATTGAAAAAAAAACAGTTAACGAGTTTACTGTCTAATGAAATTCCAAAACATTGATATATGACATTGTTTTAAGAGAGCCTCATGTAACCCAAAATTTCATGTAATCCAAAATTTCATACCAGCCTTTCAAAGCCAACTTACATACCCAATCCAAATACAGGCATTAAAAAATGCCAAAAAATATTGAACCAAAAAATTAAAAGTCCAAGTTCTCTAGGAATAGAAAGTTCACATTTTCTCAGAATATCTGAGCAATATGATTATTATGGTACATTGTTATTTCTTAAAGTAAGATTTGTTACTTTATAAAAAAATTTCAACATTTTTTTCCCATGGCCAATATCAGCATTTAATGGTAATCCATCACTAATTGTTCACACCGTTAAAATGACTTGGGAAGGTTACAAAAAGTTCGCTACAAGAATTAGTCACACACACACAATTGGGATTAGAACTAAGATTGTGAGTTAATACATCACTCAAGCAACTGGTCACATCGAAATCTACAAAATCAAGAAAATCAACAAATAAAACCGGTGTGAATTCGAATTTGGAGGAGACCTCTGCTCTATGTGTAAAGATCCACATGTATCAATTCATTTTGGTAGCAACTCCTGGTACAATAAACTAAGAAATGGTAGTGGAAACCATTCAAACCCCAATCCTAGTTTGGGAGATCCTAAGAAAGTAGACATCATTTCAGAGATCAATGCATTGAAAAATACCAAACAAAATTGAACCAAAAAGCCAACTGCATTCATGTAAAACCATGTTTTTAAAACAATATATCAATTGCATAGATTTAATACCAAATATTAACCACCAAAAAAGTGACTTGGGCAGGCTGCAAAAGGTTGACTGCAAGTACTAGTGACACACATACAACTGCGATTGTGAGTTAATACATCACTCAGGCAACTCAGCACATCAAAATTTGCAAAATCAAGAAAATCAACAAATAAAACCAGTGTGAAGTCGAATTTGGGGGAGACCTCTGCTCTATGTGTAAAGATCCACATGTATCAATTCATTTTGGTAGCAGCGCCTGGTACACCTAAACTAAGAAATGTTAGTGGAACCATTCAACCTCTAATCTTGGTTTGGGAGATCCTAAGAAAGTAGACATCATTTCAGAGATCAATGAATTTATGCTATATCTTTCTAGATATGAAAACATGAAATAAAACCGTTAAACCTCATGAAAAAATTATCTCCACAGAAAAATTGAAATAAGTCACTGAATAGCCCAAGCAATAAATATACCTCAAACATTAAAACTGTCAAGAAATAATGCATTGTTTTGGTCAGCGACTCAACGCTACCAAAAATCCCCAAATTAAAATGAATTATTGTGCATTGCTTCACTACCAATTGGGTTACATTGAAATCCTCTCCGCGTCATTTCAAACCCTTAATTCACTTATTTTAACTCGATTTGGTATCAGGTACTAGAACAATCCTGCACCTGCATCATCTCTACAAGGAGAAAACCCTAGAAACTTCTGCAAATTATATATAATGTTCATAGAGCTCAAGAAATAAAAGAAAACCATCGCACAGATCGTTGGATCATCTCCAATGAGGCCCCTATGGCTTATTTTAGGTATGAAAGGTATTTACAGCTACTTTCCAAAACGTTTAGATGAATTTTGTTGTATACTGAAGTTGCAGGAGCCGAGGGTTTACAACAAAATCTCTCAACTTAGTTGCAATGAAGCCCTCAGATAAAAAATGAATGGGAAGAAAGATTCATCTTGGCAGTTGGAGAACCAATATTGGGAGGTGAGTGAACTGAAACATGAGGTTAAAGGCCAAACTTTGATTTCCAGAATCGTGAGAGAAAATTAACCCTGAGAGAGTCCAATAACTCAAGTAGTTCTCACCTCATCTTATTCCAACCTGCAAGTAGAGGAAACCATTAGAGAAAAAATAAACCTAGAGGAAGAAATGAATAATACTGAGGGTTACAGTAAAACCAGCATTACCTCTACCAGTATCTTCATTGCTACCAGGGGTCGAGAGAGTAGGGTCAGTATCTTCATCTCTGCATCTTCATCGCTGCCAGGGGTTGTGATAGGAGGGTTGGTTTCTTCATCGCTGCTCTTCATCGCTACCAGGGGTCAGTTTATTCATCGATGTCGGGGGTCGAGAGAAGCAGGGTCAGTTTCTTCATCGTTGCCAGGGGTCGAGAGAGAAATGGAAGGGTCGAGAGAGTGATATGGCTGCCGAAATCTTAACTCAAGAAAACTTACCCTAACAAACAAAAATTCCCATCGGAAGGCTGATAATGTGTCAATTGTCTAACACAAAATCGTACAGTCACAAATGGTGTAGAGTGTCATTTAGGAAAGTTGTTTTCAAATAAGATTGCCTTATGGTGTAAAAATTAAATTAATAATGAAATTTTAAAAAATATGTAATCTTTTTTAAATTTCCAAATTATTTCAGAGGACATGATTTATCTTGAGCAATAATGATCAATGTTAATAATTATAATTTCTTAAATAACACTAAATTTACCATTAAAGGGGTTAGTTCCAATTGTTTGTATCAAAGTCAAGGATACAGAAGAAAGGAGACATGGTGAAGAGAAGCTTCCAACCTTACAACAAGACCTAAAAGGCATAACTTTGAATGTATGTAATCCATTTTCCCTAATACACATGAGAAGTACAATGAAAAATCTTCGAGTTTGGAAAATTTCACGAAGCTTATCTCATGTTCTATTCATTTAGATCTGAAGTATATGGAAGAAGAAAAGTAGCACAATGGATACTTATCAAGAATGTATGATTCTTTCAAAGGAAATGACGTTGACAAGGCTATGGAGGACAAAATAGCAGAATTAAAAACAGAAGAGAACTCTTTAGACAATGGGTTACTCAAGGATTTTGGAATCTAGATGAGCTACATTATCTCACTGATTCAAGCAAGCACTCAAAAGGAGACATACAATAGTGATATAGAGACAATTTATTCGTAAATAAGAGAAAACTAGAATTATAACCCGAGATAGAGTTATGTGAAGAGAAACATTCCAATTGTAAGGAGGAGTCATAAAATATTAGACAAAAGACACTTACCTATTGCAATCAGTTGAAAAAAAAGGTATCTCTAAAGGGTCACTTGGGGAGGAATCTATTATTTAAAATATCGGGAAAATAATTTCATTTCAAAACAAAAATATACTATCACTAGGGAAGGGAGTTATTACAATTAAAATTTGTTCCCATTCTTGTCAGTACAAAATTTTCTTTTTTCTTTTTATTCTATGGGAAAATAAATTATCTTTAAAAGGCACTATAGTCTTGAATTATGATCCTTAAAAAAATCGCTAGATTCCCTTATTATGAGCTGATTTTTTCTTCTTACATTTGGGTCTTCGTGATGTTTGTTATTCTAACTAAGGTGAAAAGTTCCAAAGAAGTGGAATATTGGTTGTTCAAATAGGAATTATGGATATATGATTCTAGATAATTTATTAATATAAATTATCCGAACTAAGATTAATTAGTCATCCCCAAGGGTTAAAAAGGGCCCAAATGTCTCTTATCCATAAAATTGACGATTAAGATAGCTCTATGCTCTATGTTCAAATGACAGGTGAAGGTGGATTTACCATACTTAAGCTTCTTAGTAGTCTCTTATGAAGTACAACATGTCAATAGGGATAAGTTTTTATTCCATTAAGTAATTCTAGCTGTAGAGCAGAGTCATAGTTCTAACAGTAGTATCAGAGGAATTCAACATTGCGAATGTGATAGAAGCAAATAATTTAGTGGAAGGGTGAATTCTGCTCAACTTGGTCATAAAAACCAAGTGCATCCTTCATGCAGGGAAAAAAAAAAAAAAAAAAAAAACCCAAGTGCATCCTTCATACAGGAAAGAAAAAAAAAACAAGCAGATTTCGTCATATAGAGGTTTTGAGTACTTTGGCCAAAATGTCCCATCCATTATGAAAACACACATCTTACATGTAATTTAATACAAAGAAGTTGTTCCACATCAATTACCCAATATGATATTTTGATTTGAGGTCCTGTAAACATAATTCTCCACCCCTTATTATGGATGGTCAGTTGGAGCCGAGAAAGTTCCTACTACCTCTTCTTTCTTATATGCTATTCTTTCCTATACCACAACCTTAAGGCATTTCCTTTGCAACATGTGGTGCAATTGCTAGTATAAATAACAATTAAAAATACAGTTCCTACTACCTCTTCTTTCTTATATGCTATTCTTTCCTATACCACAACCTTAAGGCATTTCCTTTGCAACATGTGGTGCAATTGTTAGTATAAATAACAATTAAAAATACAATTATGATAGAAATATTAACGTTGCATAGAAGACATTATTATAAACGTGGATCTCTTAATTTGCTATTCTTATATGCTTATATGAATTTTTTAATTTCTAATTAATTGTAATTATATTCTTAAGCTTATGCCATGTCCTATCTCAATTTTTTTGAACAAATCTTTTGAACTGTTGTTTATTCAAGGGTTTCGCTATCTCCAATATGCGTTAATCGTACTTTTTATTTTATGTATAAATTACATGAAACTTATCTCATATATTATTTTAGAATGGAAATCAAATATTTTTAACTGGTATATGTTAAAGGTTTTTGCCGTCTATTGAATGGTTGATCATATTTATTATTATTATTATTATATAAAAATCACAACGGACTTATCTCATTTCTATATATATAATTTAATTTGTATATTCGCTCACGTCTAGTTTCTCTGATAGAGTAATGGAATATTGGCTTTTACTTTACAAATTTTGTAAATGCATTCTTGATTTAAAATACTGTTTTATCACAACGAGCTATTAGTGAGTCTGAATATCTTTTAAATGTATATTGGATAGGCCTAGGCTAGATAGTGCAAAGCATTTGCATAACTTAATTTAGTAAAGATTGAATTGTAGTTAAGAGGGATTTAAGACGTAAATTTTGAGGTACGAGTGAAATATATAATATCTTTTAAATGTATATTTGATAGATCTAGGTTAGATAATGTAAATAATTTGCATAGTTAAATTTTAGTAGTATAGAGTAAATGGCGGTTAAGAGGGATTTAAGATGTCAATTTTGATTACCTGTGCTAAACTTTTTCAGGGCTGATATGTATTATCATTATTATATTATCCTGGGACGAGACTAGAGTTAAAGTTAATCATAAGACTTATGAGAGTGTAATATTGTTTAAGATTATAATGTTGGCTATGCCAATAGGTAATTAAAATGGGAGAAAGAAGTGGAATTTTATGGGTAATATGTCTAAATGTCATAGTGATCTAAAGTTAAGAATAATTTAATTGCAGATGGATATGATGGTATTTACAGGGAAAACATTTAAATTTAAGTAATGGGAGATAATAAGTACTTTCTAATCCATGGGAAACTAATACTTCGTTAAACTTTAGATATTTGGTATCATCATTTTTTTTGGGGAGATAACATAAATATAAACTTTTAATTAAAAGTATCAAAATAAAAATATTCTCCATCACGTTAGATTTCATTTTTTTTGCGACTATATTACTTTCAATACTTCATACTTAAATTAAATGAATCTCCATAATTTTTTTCATCATCTTTTAGTGATATGGTTACCATGGTATTAGCTTTAGTGATCAATCCTGATATGTAGGTTTACAAGTTGGGTCCACTATGAACGTAATGTCTGAATCATCGTTTTCTTTGGCATTAATTTTGATAAGTTTTGGAACATAAACCCTTATTGAGTACATGTAATTTCCCACAATGTTAGACTTACTACATTATTACACTTACCATAGAAGAATTGGAGGTAGCTAGTGAATAAACTTAGAATAAAAAAGAAAAAAAACTACTACTCTTATACAAAGGATAACATTATTATAATTGTTTAATTGAGATTTATTAACTATTTCATAAATGTCTCGTAATTTCATGTTTACTTTCTCAATATTCCATTTAATAATTTTAATACATTGTTCAAGGAATTTCCTTCACACTAAATAGAGTACATGACTACATAGATATTACATGATTACATTAATGGAAAAAAGCAACAGAAGTTCTCAATGACACTAAACCTCCCATGATTATGATTTTAATACATTGTTTAAAGCATCTCTTTCACACTAAATAGATTACATGATTACATAGATATTACATGATTGCACTGATGGAAAAACAAAAGAAGTTTTCAATGAGGCTAAACCTCCCATGATTAGATATTACTTTACAACAATTAAGCTTTCTCAGTAGAGACTTAAGTTGCTTGGGTTGTTTGGATAAGAAATTTTTGTATTTATTTACTCTCAATTATTTGATAATTTTTAATATGATTAACTATATTTGTGAAATTTGTAATAAATTCATCTATATGTAAGTCTTAAAAGTGTAATTCAAATGATTTGTATTTTTATTGAAAAAGTGATTTTTTATTTTTTATTATTTTTATAATTTAATGTTATATACATAACAAATTTTTTATCATACTAGGTTGTAGGGTTCTGCTTAGTTTAGATTTATCTTAAATTTTGATTTAATAAGTATCAAAAGTGATCAAATTTTCTTATATATATATATTTTTTAATTCCATGTTTTCATTATATATATAAATAAATTTAATTTACATAATAAAAATGAATCTAAGTTAATTTAATTTTTTTTAGATTTTAAAACATATACATTTATGCAATTGTCTATTTTCCATTTAATTTAATTTACTTTATTTAAGATGAAGCCTACCTATATTGTTTTTTTTTTTTCATTTGTTTGTTTGTGAAAAATTCTTCCCATATTCGCTCACCATCAACTGTTTAGTCATAATCCAATAAATATATTTAATTAAACTTAATATTTAAAAATTTACCCTTTTGCTAGAATTAGGTTATACATTTTTTTTTGTGAGATTGTAATTTATTTATTTTTAAATTAAATTTTTAAATGTATAAATGTATTCCTTAAATTTTTTTGGGAACACATGCATAAATTATATAATGCAAATATGCAATTTTAACAAATTCTTAAATGATGATAAATATAACAAAAATTAAAAAGAAAAATGTAAAATTTTAAGTTGAAAGTAAAAAACAAAATTACATTTTACATTTTAAATATATTATGTATTTATTATAATGTTAAAGTAAATATTAAATTATTAATCATAAATAAATGGATATTAAAATTTTAATTCCATAAGGATTTTACCTTATATTTATATGTCAGCCTAATTAAAAAATAATAAAATGTTAAAAGTAATATAGAACCTAGAATGTGAGAGATGTTGTAGTGTTTATAAATTACGGTAAATATTTAATTGTTGGTTCACTTAATGCTAAAAATTTAAAATTTATAAAAATAATAAAATTCAATTTCATATATTGTAATATTGTTTTGCATGGAAGATTAGTCCCTCCAGCTAAAGTTAGAAATTATGTTATGGGAAAATTTTCATAAATAATTATAACTTACATTGATCAATGTCAAATTAACAGAGTTTCATAGGAAAATAATGATGTAGACTTCCATTTAAAGGAACTAATAAATTGAGATGTGAAGTGGATATAGGGAGAAGAACTTGCATAAATTTTGGTGGGTAGTAACTACTAGTAAGACTACACATTTACAATCTTACCCTACATAAGTGGTGAGGAAAACATAAATAATGGTGGGAAGTGACTCCTAGTAACTATATTTATTTACATCTTATTCCTATCCATTTTTTATTCAAAGACTTGCTTAAATTATGGTGGGAAGTAACTAAAGGTAAATATGTTATTTACCTGAGTATGAGTTATTTTCAAGGATTTTAGTTTTGGATGGTTTTCCTCTAAAAATTAAGTACAA
This sequence comes from Pinus albicaulis, assembly GCA_034641835.2. Classification (NCBI taxonomy): domain Eukaryota; kingdom Viridiplantae; phylum Streptophyta; class Pinopsida; order Pinales; family Pinaceae; genus Pinus; species Pinus albicaulis. The sequence continues at coordinate 697,682,307 of CM076576.1, read as the reverse complement.
AAAATGAGTAGACAAATATTTAAAAATCATGGCATAAATTATGACATAAAAAATTAAAGTAGTTATCCATATGTCATTATATTTTGAAAATTATTCAATAAGACCTTCAAGTTGTGATCAAATTAAATGCTTGAAAATTAGTATTTTAAATAATATTGAAAAATAAATATTTATTTTTCAAAGTTAATCATTACAATTTTTATTGGTCAATGCTGAAATAATATTGAGAGGGAGAGGGGAGAGTATGAGGGAATAGACTTAGGAGAGAGATAGGGAGAGAAGGAGAAGAGAGAGAGAAGGTGAAGAGAGGGAGAGGAAGAGAGAGCTAGAGAGATTGAGAGAAAGTGTGTATTTTTGGGGATTATATAGAGAGAGAAAATGAGAGGGGGAGAGAGGGAAGAAGAAACAAAAAAAATGTTTTATTTTTTATTTGATGTAACTAGATATATGATGTACATTAATTTCAAATTAATCACATTAATATGTGCATTAATTTTACCATAATCACAAATAAAATTTATTGACAACATGCATTGATTTTTGTGTTACAATAATTCAACCATTAATAAAATAGTAGAATTTTAATCTTTAATAAATTATTCACTTCCGTAAATGTTTTCTTCTTGAAATTGTAAACTATTGGTAATTGACTATATTCTTATTATTCTCATTTTCCATCATTCAACATTGTTAGTCACTTTAGATTCAAAAAATGTAATGGAAAACAACTACCATTGAAACTTTCTTACGAGGTTTAACACTCCATAAGTTGCAATGATTTACTTCAGAGAAAACTATTATTAATATTGAAGAAGAAGACAGACAAGGTATGGAATTTACTACAATAGCTCAATTTAAATATTTGAATGGTATATGATTTCAACAACCTTTTTCATATGATCGATATGAAAATATGGTTAAAATAACATGTATGATAGTAAGAACAATAAAAGAAAATAATTTGAAATTGATAACAATGAAGACTATTTGTAATTGACTACATTCTTATTATTCGCATTTTCAATCATTCAAAATTGTTACATGGTCACTTTGCAATCATCATTTTTATTTTATTATTTTTGATCATTCAAGTTATTAACAATCTCTATCATCTCAAAAAATTGAGGTAAACAAGTAAATTTAAAATTAAGATGACAAGATTAATCTGAAACATATTTAGCATATTTAAAATGACCATAAAAATTACATGTCTAACATATTTTGTGTGAGCATGCACGATTCGAACCATCCTAGATCGATCTTAACCCTAGAACTATCAAGCATTGAGAGGGATCAAATCTCTCAAGGTACAAACATTCCCTAAAGTTTTTCACTCAAAAAATATGTTTTTACCTCGAAAGATTTGATAAATGTTCGCTCCTCGAAATATTTGATCGCTCTCAACACTTGATAGATTTGGGGTTAAGATGAACCTTTATTTTATAGATAGGAAAAATTAATTTAACATTTCCTTTTAATTTTAAATGGAAAAAGGAAAAACAATTATATATTTTAATGTTTAACATTTGTTTCCAAAATTTTAATTTACATCTCAATCATTATTAGGTGGATGGTGTAACAGACTCGGGTTAAAGTTTCATGTAATAAAATTTCATAAAGGCACAAAAAATAAGACCAGGGATAAGGTACACTTATTCCAAGCTGAGTGTTGGGAAAACCATCCTAGCAGGTGTTCATTTCGATTATTATCACTAAATAAATTTGGCAAAGGAAATGGCTAAGGCATTAAAGAGGCAAACAAATTTTTTTGGCACTGTTGGGGTTCCCATGTTTTGGCCAGATTGGCAAGACCAAAAGATGAGACAACATCAAAATCACTTTGGGGCCCTAGGATCTAGCCCTCCTGGACCCGGAGAGGGATCTCTCCAAATAGAGCAGAGAATGATGTATCTTTGAAGCTCAAAAATCATATGTTAGGCTAGTTATGAAGCACAAAAAGGGGGGTTTAAAATGATTTGGTTGAAGGGTTGCTGGGTTGGTCAGGAGATCATAGACTGGGAAAGTAATGAGAGAAAGGAAACAAAATAGCAGGAGGCTTCAGCAAAGAGGATAGGCCAAGACAGTGCCATCCATTGGGCTATGGAGTCATGAAAGGGAATTACTTGCAACAACTAGCCAAGGCTTCCAAAGGGCAAGTCATCTAATACTAGAGGATCTTTTTAGATAGAAGATGGGATGGAACATTAAGGAAGGAAAGTGAAAGAAGGAGAACAACCAGATTTCTGTCTATAGATCAGGTCAGAGGTCATTTAACTCGATACCTGCTTGGACATACTCAAAGGCAGCTCTCAAAGAGACAAAGGGGCAGCTTATAGATCAGACCAGAGGTCATTTAACTCCAGGTCTGCTTTAGCAACTCCAAGAGAAAAACAGAGATAAGATTAACAGCAGGGATCTTAGAAAGGCCAGCTGGTCGCGCAAGGATCCTAGTGGACAGGGCTAACACTTATCCCCAGTGTTCCCAAACCTTCCAGCTCCAACCCAATAAGAACATCTAAGAACCAATTCAACCAATTCATACATCAGCCAGCAGGCAATAACATCCGATGCGCTGGTTAAATTAACTGTAACCAGCTCCTAGATAGCACATAGAGCAGAAAACATAAAGGTAGGGAGAGCAGACAGCATAGGGCACCTAACAAGGGTGAATCCTATACCATTATTATGATGCCTACTAGAAGAACATGAAACAATATGGAAATGTAAATAACAGAGTCAAGAAAAACATCACCAATAGCAATAGACCAGGATCCTGTGAAATGTGCTTTGATTAATAGATGCAAAACCAGTCATGTACAATGTGGCTCAATGGCTGTTACAGCCCAGACTTTCTCCTCCCAGCCTATTACATACAACTACTCTGCTATTCCCTCTCACGACTGTTCTAACAGTCAAATGAATCCCTCTAACAGCAAATGCCCAGCAAGGCAACAACAACCTTTACAATTCGTTCTCAGGGATTTTATAGGAGAAGAGGAAGAAACAGAGGCAGGCTATACAATAAATGAGATTCATTAAGACAGAATGGCGGAAGTGTTCACGCCCATACTGCTTAATGGCTTTATGCAACGCTGTATGTACTCTGAGACTGGTTTGGAGATCTCTGTCAGGCCGAAATTGACCTCTGATATTTATTTGGAGTCCTTTCTAGTGCTTGGAGCTTTGCGATAGCCTTCTGAAATAAATGACATGGATGGAAGTCCACGACTTCTCCATACCTTCATTACTGCTACTCAGACAGTCTCTAATGAAGCTCCTGTCAGTGCATTAATCTGTTTAAGGGCTCGAGGAAGCATGGAGATTGCTGTAGGAAGGCATACGTCTGGAGTAAACGCGCTCTGCTGTTAGGTGGCGCAGTTATGGCTTGCTGTTGCGCTCTTATTCTTCCAACTGTGCCTTGATCCTTTGACTGCAGGATTAAAATGTTAATTATATCAATAATGTGCATTAATCCCTTTGAATCTCTTCTGCCGACTTGCTGGCGATGCCGAAAATACCTCTCTGTGTTATTCCGCGCAGTGAAAAGAGACTGTAAAATCGGGCGGTGGTGGTGGAGGAATTGCTATAGAGGCTGGAGGAGAGGTGGCAGAGTAGCGGAGGAAATGGTGGAAACAGTGAAAACGGTGGAGGAAGCGAATTACAAAGAAAAAGGGCGCAAAACAATGGAGCGGAGCATTGGACGTGGGGCTGACCGTGGCGGGGGGGCGATTAGATCTTGATCGTTAGATCGGGGGAGGATGAATGACGGAGATGTGATTGGAGGCCGAAGCGAATGGCAATCACAACACACCTTTTGAAAGTTCTGATTGCGATCAGGAATGGGGAAGCGATTGAGCGATGACCGTCGATCTGGGAGGAAACGTGTAGGTTTTAACCCTGAACAGAAATTATCTACACACGAATCTTATAACAGAAAATAAACAATTGCGAGAGCATAAAACATAAAACAGATAAACACAGAGATTTTCCCCTGAATCCCAAATCGGGACGACCAGCTTGATTTTTTCATTATATTCCTTTTAGTGTTACAACACATATATATACATGCCGAAGCATACATAAACCCCAATCCATTAACCCTGGATTAGAACATAACCGTAGTTCCCTTGACCGGATCTACAAAAATACCAGGGGCCGAAAACCATCGAACCCCAAAGCCATGTGCAAAACCATGCACAAAACCATGGGCGGATCCGCCTATGAGTGGGTCCGCACAAAAAACAAATTTTGGCCGTGGCGCTGCCCAGGACCCCAATGGTGGGGACTGCTTCGCCCCTCGTGACCCCCCAGCTATGCCCGACGCAACATACAACGCGTGGGGCTAATCGTGGAAAGAATATAACACATACCCAACATTCTCCCACTTGTTGTTTTCTTTCCACAGGGGGCCAC